>VZTR01008192.1:0-69981 GCA_013400775.1 Chaetops frenatus | reverse complement strand
TCAAAAAAGGAGACTGCGTAATCCGGTAACTTTCTTTGAATAAAGGGAGAGTCTATGAGGCATTCCCCTGGGACCTCTCAAATTTTTGGAGGGCTCAGCCTCCTTTTTATCCTAATGTCCCAACCACATTTCCCTCTTTCTTTCCCCATTGGCTGAGGTACTTGAGAGGTACAGACTTCCCAGAATGCTTAATACCTAAGATTCCCTTCTAATGTATAACCTCCTCTAATTTTTTTTATTTCTTTGTTCTTCCCATTGTTTCTTTCATCTCTCAATATACAATTCCATTTATCAGTAGACTTACAGTTTATTTGTAAAGACAAATCTTTCATTCCATTCATCAATCAGTGGATTTCTTCTTATTATTTATTTTATCTCTCAGTGCTAGTTTTGTCTACCAGCAGACTCATAGCTTTTTGTAAAGACAAGACCCTCATTCCTTTCAATCCCTTCTCTTTTATTTTTAATTAATTGTCTTTACCAATTTTAGCTATCATTGACTTAATTTTCTATTCCTGGGTCTTTTTTGGTTTTGCAATTATTTGCAGCAACATCATTTTCTGTCTCTTTGTAGCCATCTCAGGATCTGTGGGCATGGCTACTACCTGCATCTCCTTGATCACATGTTGCATAAGTTGCACTAAGCAGAGGATCATACATGGTAAGAAGATTAGAGTTGCTACAGCATGTAAGAGGAAAAAAAGTATTTGTTTAACTCATAGTCCTCCAGGTAACCAAAAAAAATGTCCCATTCCCATCTTATTCATGGTTGGACTGGTACATGAGCTAAGTTTCTTTTAATTTACTGTGAACTACACATGTTTATATACTATCTTAGGAAGGTTAATAATTCTTTACTACAATGATTGGGTTAATAATCACATAAGCAAACTTATACATTTTACATTTCTTGCTTGCAGAAGTTGATGTGATTTTTCTTTCTGATAAAGCCTTGATTCAATCTTCATCTATCTTGATTCAATCTCCACAGGTCTGTTTGCTTCTGCTAAGCCATCTTGTCTATCAGATCTCTTATGCTAATAAGGTCCAGAGTGCTATCTGTCCTTTGTACCCCAACAGTCATCTATTTGCAAACAGTGGTTTGAGTCATTTAATTTTCCACACACTCCCTCATCTTCTTAACTGATTTCTCTGAACTCGTGGTAGCAGAAGTAACAACATAACATGTCCCTGACCAGTTTGGGGGTAACCTGCAATAAGCATACTTGCCACAAATCCAATAATGCCCTTTTAAAGCCCAGGTCCCATTGGGAAAGGAGCTTTCCCAGTTTTCATCATCAATTGGTGGGTCAAAATACAGATTGCTCCTGAGCCTAATGGTCCTCCAACAATAGTTACCCCACCATGAGAGTCACAGTATTTGCATTTCCAAGCTCCCACATGAGCTTTCTGCCTACAGTTACATCTCAGATCTGTTCTGTTAGATCTGGACCAGAACCTATTAAAAAGGGTTTGAGTTCCATTTCAACCTTGCCACTTCCACTGATAGTCATGGACTTGTGTCCTACTTGTGGAATTATCTTGGAGGCAACTTAAAAATAAGGGGTCAAAAAACTTATCATTCCCCACTGCTTTACAGTCTTCAAAATCCTTTTGGTAATTATGGAAGGAACACCTTACCCATCTATCATTAGTGATCTTAACATGAGTTTGATTCCATCTGCTTTTGACTTGCGGAAAGATGACTCTACAACCAGGAAGTTGTAAAGTAGGTATGTTTATTCAGCACCAGGTGCATGGGGGATCTCTCCTCCAAAGGCGTGTGCACTGTCTCTAGGGTTCCGTTTGGTATATACGGGGTTACAAGTTACATATTCATTAGGTTACCCCATACACCTATACATATGGCCTTTCCTTGAAATAATTTTCATGCTCCTTAGGCAGGATAACATGAGCTTTACACATGTGCAGTGCCACCCAGTGGTCATGGGCAGGGAGGGGTCTTCTCCCTCAGAGTTGTACTTTCACCTCTCTCAGTTGCATATGTTTCCTAGCTTGTTGGTATTAGTCCAAATCCAAGGCTAGTTAAACCAGTCATCAGGAAAAGTAGGGACTAAGTCATGGTTGTTTCTTCTTACCACTGGCCTTGTTCCTTTCACTCTGTCTCAGTGAGCACATTCCACTCTGTCTCGGTAAGCAAGCAACTAATATGGTCAGTCAGCAATTAACCCTATATAGTCCTTGTATCACCTTGATATCTGGAACAATCATAAGAAGGGCAGTTGGGGGTCCAACAGTCTAAACCCAAACATAAAGTCCAGTCACAAACACTTTTTCCCACGTATATGCTTCTTGTTTTATTTAGACTATAAATGCGTCTTTCAGAAGAATGAAGCTGCCATGGACTTCCTTCTCTGTCCCAAAGTTCTGTTCTGTTATTGATCTCACTCAGGGTGCTAATCCATCATTTAGGTTCGACTGGGCTGGTCACTCCATATCCAGTTTCCCATATCACAAGAGCACTATCCCTCACCCCTCACAACACTAAGTCGCATTCCCAACTCCAGTCATCAAATCCCCTCCTAACAAATCACTGTTACAACTAGGAATTATCAGAAACTCATGATTTTCATACCCATCTCACACATTCACCAAACTCTCATGGGCATCCCTGTATTACTTTTACACAAAACCCACCCGCTCATCTTTCTTACTTATCAAAAGAATATTTCAACAATTTTTCCCCCTTTGGCATAAAATTAAAATTAGATAGAGAAGTTCCTGTGCCTACCAGGAAACACATGTCCCAGTTCAGCAAGGGTTCCATTGTGGTGATCCCTGGCCACAACAGCAGATTCTGACACCCTGAAGAATCTATTTCTAATGTTTTCCTCATCCCTTCTTCCATATCTTTCATATTATTCATATACCTGAGGTGCCTTTCTAACCAATTTCTGCAAGGGTCCACTCTGCCACCTTTCCAGCCCTTGCTCCTTCTGTTTGTGGGCTCTTACCTTCTTCCCACAGCTGCCAAACCCTCTGCAAAATCACTCACCTCCCCAATGATACCATACACTGCACACCAAAGCCTCTCCCCGTATCTTACACCATACACCAAAGCCGGTCCCTGTCCTGCCACAGTGTCCAGACGCACTCCCAGCACACCCATCCAAGCCTCTGGGCTGCTCTCCCGGCACCACAAGCTCTGTAAAGCACCAGGTGCCAGCACAGCTCAGTGGGCGGGCACAGCTGACAGTGCTACAGGATGGGTAGGAGGATGGAACATCCCCCAGCCTCATGGAGACGGGGAGGCCACTGCAGTCCCTGCCCACGGGGGTGGTGGCATTGGGCACTGCCCACAGCCTCAGCTCGGTCCCACAACTCCCCTACAGGTTCCCAGCCCGTGCTACCCATCCTGAATTTCCACACCTGGCCTTGGCACTCCTCACCTTAAGAGCAACCCCCTTAAGTCCCGAGTAGTAAGCGGACAAACTCAAACCTTCCCCACCATGGCTCCATAATGACCCGGAGGTGTAGGAACAATATCTCCCTGTTTTCCTTCTCCTGGAAGCCAGGAATACAAAAGACTTGCAGCTGGCCCTGTATTAGACCACAGATTCTGAAGAGAAGGTGGAGAACATCCCAGTCCTCACTGTTCCCTCTTTATCACATAGCCTCTCATTACTATATTCCTAAACCACATTCCTTCACACTCTTCCTCAATCGATCTTTTCCCAAACTAACACCATAGTGCCACAGCCTGCTCTGGGCGTGGGCTCCTGAGACCCTTTCTCGGTGCCTCTTATTGCTCCCTCTGGCCATCCATGTCCTTAATTACTTCTGGGAGAATGTGGAAACCATCTCAAGATTCTCCCAAAGGACCCTTCAGAGGTATTTTGAGATCATCAGCCCTGTAGTCAAGACCCATTTTTTAACTTTCCTCTGTTGTCCACTCTGGACGTCCTACAGTGCTTTACTCCCTGAAGTTGTACTCACCTGTGAGATTTGCTGAGACCCTTCTTGACTTTCCCTTACTGCCCCGTCTGGGCATCCATGTCCAGTGGTCCTTTCCTATGGACTCTTCACGGCCTCCCCCACACACACACGGTTTGCCTCTTGTCTGTCTCCTGGACAGTCTTGGGTACCCAATGAATCGGCCAGGGCTGGCCAGCACCGAAGGGAGCTGGTCACTGAAACTGGGTGAGGTGATGCCCAAAACTAGGCAAGAAAATGAAACTTTATAGTTGACTCAGCTACAGAGCTCATATTTGTTTATTCAGAGTGGAGAGAGTGAGGGGGTTGCCCCGCTACAAAGCTCACTCAATGCCCTTTAGCCTTCAGCTACATTTTAAAAGGCCTTCTGTGCAACATCATGATTATAACATATCATTAGCATACTCATATTTGCATAAAGCTGTGTCTTGGTTTTACAACTTTCTTGCTTTCATGCTACAGCAGCTCCTTCTGTGGTAGTGGTCAGTCTTCTGGTGGTCTTTTGATAAAGGCTTCTGTAGTCTTTCTCACATTTGAACTTTTTATCTCTGTCTTCAACATATGCTCTTGGCTTCTTGTTTTTCAGTCTAACTGCTTTTTAGCTAATTTAGCAGTTTGCAAGTTCCACTAAAACTTGCTATCTTGCTTGCTTTTACTTGCTCATGTTATCTCACTTGCTCTATCTTGTTTGCTTTACCTGCACATCTTGTTGCAATGTTGTTTGTGGTTAACCTGTTGTTACATACCACTTAGGTTTCAATTTCCCCCTTTCTTTTTTACTTTTGTGAATTCTTTCACAAATAATCATGTGTTTATTCTCCAGAAATAAGTTCCTCTTTCTACTCTATGTCTTAGTGTATATCTCTTCCAATCACCATAAGACATTGTGGTTCACTGACAGCACCACAAAAAGCACTGGCTAAATATGCATGTACACAAAATTATTATTCCTAATAACCAGATACCCATGAATGATTGTTTCAGCCAATTTAGATTAGGGAGCCAAAATGTAAGTGTCTCCCATAAGTGAGTTGTCTAAGAGGTATCTTTGTTTCTCCATGGAGTATGTTTGCATGTTGCCAGATTGTGTGATATCTTGTTATTTGTCCAGATTGATCTACATAAGTACAGCTGGTATTTTTCAATGTATAGACTCCTCCCATTGGTGGTGTGCTATCACCTCTAATACCATATGGTTTTGAAATACTACTTCTTTTAAAGAAATAATTTCTGTTTGCAAACATGCAATGGCATCTGCCATTGAGTTTGCAATTACTTCCATCTCTGCTGAGATATTTACTACTGCTTTCTCTAAATGTACAATTCCTAAAGTTGGGAGTAAAGCTCTGACAAAGCTGTGAAAGCCTGTATTATATCTGTCAGAGGATTAGAAGGTACACTTTGAATAAATCAGTTTCCCCAAATTCCTCTAAGAATTCCTGTAATCAAAGTAGTATGATTTATAACTTGTATAGGTGGGACGGCATACCCTATAGTACTTGTACCCCATAGTACTTGTCCAGTTTCCAGGTAGTAGCTTAAGGGCTATTCCATTTCCACACAACCGCCAAAAGTCATCTGGCAAATTACAGCTGGTTGTGATGCCATGTAGGAATTGTTAGTATGCCTTTGTAAACAAATATTCATGCCACTGAGCACATTGAACTTAAAAATCTGGTGAGCTAGGTGCTGAATTTACATCTAACATGTTTTGTAGAATGGTGGTAATTCTGGTCCAATTCGTAGTATTATTAAACTGGCCAAATTTGGTCCTGTAAAGTTTGACTCCACATAAATAAGGGATTGATTGATGAGTGATAACTGAAAAAGGAGTTTTCCTAAAACTGAACCTATTTATGTGCATTGTGTCCTAATATTATACAAGGTATATGGGCTTAATTAAATCCACTTACTAGAAGTTGCCCCTAACAATGGTAAGTGTAATTGTTGTACCTCTCCACACAGCCAACAGTCTCTTATTCCTGTATGATTAGCTGTTGTGATAGGGTGTTTTCAAATCCACACAGACCCCACAGCCAACGATGTATTACCAATCATGCAGCACTCTCATTGATCAGTGGGGCAGGCTGGCACTGGAAACCCACCTATGGCTGATGTTGAACCGGGAAATTTGAATCGTCTATAAAAGGGAGCTGCACAGAATAAACGAGAGGCTGTTTCTGCATGAACACAGTGTGTGTGTGGTGCTTTTATATCCTGTCTCCCCAATACGCAGTGAGTAACCAACAGCATAACGTCACAGTTGGTGCCCCTTGTTGAGCCAAGAACAGCCAGATGCAGACTGTGCAGGGGAGACGGAAGGCAGCGGAGAAGCTGCAGTTTATCCATGGGGATAGGTGCAGAGTTTATCTGCGGCAGGATCCGTGAAGGCATGGGGACAGGTGCAGGAGAAGAAGCTCTGTGACTTTAAAGTTTCTTTTGGAACTTACAAACACATTCAGGAGAGATGGGTTTATGGATCTCCAGCCCTGAGAATCCTACAATCCAGGTATGGACAATTAGTGTAACAAGAAGAGGATTTAAATTTGATAAACAAGCTTTATTAGAGTTATGGTGTTACTGTGAAAGTCAGCAGTTAAAGATAAACGAAGCGAATGCCCTAGACATTAAAACCTGGAAAAGAGTGGGAAGATCTATTATGGAGGCAGTAACTGCAGGAGATAAATCTGCTTTTACCGTAATAAAACAATGGAGGCTAATAATGGACCTAATAGAACTCTTAGAAAGCAAGCGGGAGGCGGGAGAAGCAGAAAAGATGGCAAATCCACGTCAGACATATTCCAAAATTAAACAAGGAGTCAATGAACCATATTTGCAGATCATAGAAAGACTGCAAGATGAAATGAATAAGTAAATAGCGAATGCTGAGGTCAGAAATAATTGGATTTTACAACTGGCAAGAGACAACACGAATGAAGACTGTAAGAGAGTCATAGAACTGATGCCTAATGAAAACCCATCATTAAATGAATTAATAAATGCCTGTGCTAAGGTTGGATCTAATTCCCATAATACAACCATGCTGGCAGATTCCATAGCTGTCTCTGCAAACAGAGTACCTGCATACTTCAATTGTAAACAAAGAGGACACCTAAGAGCAAATGGTCCCCAGAATTTCATTCCAATGAGGACAGGGCACAGAGAGAAACCTGAACCTTTATTGCAATGTATGTGGAAGACCTGGTTACCTGGCCAGGCAGTGCAAAAACAAAATTTATACTAACAGACAATCTTTTAAAGGATCTTTCAAGAACCAGGGGAATGGACAGCCCAGAATAAGGGGGAGACGCACGGTGACACAAGAGTCTTCTTGCCTTCCCATGCAAGCCTTTGCAACCAGCCCACAGGAAGAACACCAGGGACAGCTGGAAGGCATGTGTACACCTCTGCCATTATAACCATTCAAGGGTACAAAAGGTCCCCCTTGATATTCAGAGATCTGTTGGTAAAGGACTGAATGCATTGTTAGTTGGAAAGTCCAGTGCTACTTTTGTACATCCAAGTGTTGTTGATGCAGATTTCACAGGACAATTACATGCAGTGGTTTCAACTCCTACTCCACCCATAACCATCCCTGAAAAGACCAGAATTGCTCAACTTATCCCTTTTAAGTCTTTTGTTACCAGATCAGACCCCACGGAGCCAGGAGATCAAGGCCTTGGATCCACAGGAGAACCCCAGGTGTGCTGGACTCAGGTTGTGGGTGACCAAGGACCCAAAATGGTTTGTACTGTTACAATGCCTCAAGCCAAACCCTCACAAATAAGAGTCGGTGGCATGATTGACACTGGAGCCGATATTACTATCATCTTTACCAATACCTGACCTACATCCTGGGCAATAACACTGACTGAGACTGCTGTAGCTGTTATTGGAGGGATCACAGAGAGCTATTTGAGTAGCAAACCCGTGTTGATAAAAAATTCTGAGGGTCAGACAGCCACCATCAGACCCTATGTTATCACAACACCACTTAATCTGTGGGGAAGGGATGTCTGCATGCAGTTTGAGTAGGGACAGATTTTTGATAGGGGCTGCTGTGTCAGAGGGCGCAAAGTATCCCACAATAGCTTTAAAATCGCTCCCCTCACAACCAGTGTGAGTGCCACAGTGGCCTCTTGAATGAGAGAAATTAAATGCCCTAAAAAATCTGGTACAAGAGCAACCAGCTTAAGGTCACACAGAACCTTCTATGAGTCGTTGGAATATCCCAGTGTTTGTGGTTTAAAAAAAAAAACTGGGAAATGGAGATAAGTCCATGATCTAAGAAGGGTAAATGCAGTCATGGAAAGCTTAGGCACTTTACAGCCAGAAATGTCCTCTCCTCTCATGATCCCTGCCAACTGGGATATCCCGATTGTAGATCTAAAGGACTGCTTCTTCACTATCCCTCTGCATCCAGATGATACTCCAAGGTTTGCTTTCACAATAGCCTCCATTAATAGTACGGCACCAGTAGACCGTAATCAATGGAGAGTTTTACTCCAAGGAATGAAAAATTCCCCGACAATCTGTCAATGGTATGTTGCACAAGCACTCTCCTCAGTGAGAGAACAATTCCTGGGGGCTTACTGTTACCACTATATTGATGACATCCTGATTGCCACCCAAACCAAAAAGGAACTTTCAGAGATTCGACTAAGCCTGTTGCAAGCACTAACAACTTTTGGGCTGCAGGTTGCACCTGAAAAGGAAGTATTCAGGACTAAAAATTATGTATCAGACTGTATAACCTCAAGCAATTCAAATTACAGCCAAAATTCAAACCTTAAATAATGCACAGAAACTTTTGGGTTCCATAAACTGGATCAGACTGTACCTAGGATTAACTAATTCACAATTGGCACCTCTATTCGACCTTTTAAAGGGAGATCCTGAGTTGAATTCCCCCAGAAAACTAACCCCAGCAGCAGAAGCCACTCTAGAATCAGTAGAGCAGGCTATTTCAAGCAGACAAATTCATCGTATATCCCTAGATGTTGATATCACTGTGTTTATCCACATTTTTTATTTTCACCCCACCAGTATTATTGGGCAGTGGAATACTCACAGGCCTGACCCTTTGCAGATTATAGAGCGGATGTTTCTACCTTATCAATCTAAAAAGACAGCATCTACTGTCTTTGAGCTAATTGTACAACTAATCACCAAATGCAGTCACAGGTGTTTACAACTGAGTGCTAAAGGTCCTTCCAACATTATTATTCCTGTGACACAAGAGCAATTTGAGTCAAGCTTTACTAATTGCATAGCCTTACAAAGTGCTTTAAAAAATTTCTCTGGACAAATTACTTACCACTTACCAAGTCACAAATTACTTGGTTCAAGTGGGGAAATTACTATATCTCTAAAACTCCTGAGTAGCAGAACACCCCTTAAATGAGTCACAGTATTCACAGATGGCTCCAGGAAGACAGAAAAGGCCATCATGACATGGAAAGAGGAAGGTGAGTGGCAAATGTTGGAAGGATATGAGAGTGGGTCACCTCAGCTGGTAGGACTAAGGGCGGTGGCTATGGCCTTCCGACATTTTCCCCACACTCCTCTAAATGTTGTGACTGACTCTGCCTATGTTGCTGATATCACACAAAAATTAGATCGAGTCCTTCTGACAGAAGTGGACAATGTACAATTATTTGGCATACTAAAAAATCTGTGGCATACCATTCAAGCCAGAAATTGCCATTACATATTCAAAGCCACACCAGACATTTTACATATTCAAAGCCACACCAAACTACCAGGGTTTATTACTGAAGGCAGTGCCAGAGCAGACATACTAGCTGGTCCTGCTTGGACGGCACCAGAGCCAGATAAGCTGGCCCAAGTGAATGCATCACATGAATTTTTCCACCAAGGTGTTCGAGCCTTAAAATGACAGTTCCAGCTGTCAAATACAGAAGCTCGTAATATTGTTAACACCTGTGCTAATTGTCCATCACAGCAAATGGGTGTAAACCCTTGTGGACTGTGTGCCTTACAGATCTGGCAAACTGATGTCACACAAATCCCAGAATTTGGTCGTTTAAAACATGTGCATTTGTCTACAGATACCTTCTCATCAGCAATGTGGGCTTCAGCTCACACGGGGGAGAAAAGTCGAGATGTCATTGCTCACCGGTGTTTAGCTTTTGCCACCCTCAGTATACCTCATAACATAAAAACAGACAATGGCCCTGCATATATCTTGCAGAAAACAAGACAATTCTTACAGCTCTGGGGTGTGTCACACCAGACAGGTATTCCCCAGTCAGCAACAGGACAAGCAATTGTAGAGAGAGCACATAGCACTTTAAAAAGAATACTTGAAAAACAGGAGGAGGGGATGTGTGGAGAAGCCCCACAGAGTAGAATAAATAAAGCTATCTATACACTAAACCATTTTAAAATAATAGAAAATTCCCAGAACCCAGTCATACTGAATCACTTTCTATCACTACAATCATCCTGTGATGACTAGACTCCCAAACCAAAGGTCATGATAAAGGACATTGCCATGAACAGGTGGGAGGGTCCCTAGGATCTAGTTGCATGGGGAAGGGGGTATGCAAGCATTTCCAGGGACACTGGAACATGCTGGGTACCTGCCAGATGTACCTGCCCTGCCCTGCACCCTGCCCGGGACCAGAGAATACACCCTCCTGATAATGCTGTGGAACCGTGTCTGGAGAAGTAAAAGAAACAGTTTGTTTATTTACCTCAGGAAATGTGGACTTTTGAAGGGGCAGTTCCATTGAGAGTTTATTGTTTGCTGCTTACAAATATTTTTCCATGTTTACAAAAGTTTTCTATTTAGATCTATTTAAGTAAGTTTGTTAATGGTTTGAACCATCAAGTTATTAATTGTTTCATAATGTATAGTTATAAGTTTGTTACCCATGAGTATTGAACCTGCAGAGTGCCATTTTAAAAACCTGTATAATGTGATCTCACCTGACAGTTACAAAACAAGAGCACTGTAGCTCTGGTAAGACATGGAAAACATCATGGAATGGGAAAATAGATCTTGTCAAAGGCTTCATACAAATGAAGCTGATGCTGTCTCTCTTTTATCCTCTTGCAGAGGGCCCCTTGGATAATGGAGAAACCAGCATTTTTTATTTACTAAGACAGAGAGGGGGAGAAATTGTGATAGGATGTTTTCAAATCCACACAGACCCCACAGCCAACGATGTATTACCAATTATGCAGCACTCTCATTGATCAGTGGGGCAGGCTGGCATTGGAAACCCACCTATGGCTGATGTTGAACCGGGAAATTTGAATCGTCTATAAAAGGGAGCTGCACAGAATAAACGAGAGGCTGTTTCTGCATGAACACAGTGTGTGTGTGGTGCTTTTATATCCTGTCTCCCCAGTCCGCAGTGAGTAACAGCATAACATCACAATTGGCTATTGCCTCAAGCAAAGCTACATACTTACATCAAACCTTACTACAATCTGCCAAAAAGCAACAAAGCATAACAAAGTATTCATGATTTAGGGCTGAGTTTCAGCTTTAGTCCATAATTATAAATGGTTGTTACTGTCCAAGGTGCAACAGGAAATTTCTTCACTTGGGTTTAATGAATGCAGATAGGTTTTTCTCTCACACAAATTGCAGTGAAGGTTGTCAGGAGGACTTGGAATCGTCCATCCCACTTCTCCTGTAGAGGATGACCTGAAAAATTCTTAACATACACCCAGTCACCAGGATCAATTGTGTGCAACTTATGATCTGGTTGCTTAGACTGGTTTTCAAATATAATATTGTACTTCTGATGCAACTGGGTGTTAATGGTTTTTAAGTATTCATAATATATATTGATTACCAACCTGAGTCAGGTTTTCATAATGAGTGGCACTTAACCCATAAGGTCATACCCTTTACCCTGATTCTGATGAGGGCAATGGATAAATGCCTGGTACTAGTACAAGTTTATCTCCTGAGAGATCTTAGCATATTTAAGCATGTGTTTCATTTTCTCTGCTTGACCACTAGCTTGTGGCCTGTAAGGAGTATGGAGTATGGAGTTGCCACTCAGTTCCCAAGGCCCTGCTGACAGCTTGCACAATTTGTGCACAAAAATGTGATCTTCTATCAGAGGATATTTCCCTAGGTACACCAAATCTAGGTATGATTTCTTTCAACCGTTTTTACTTATAAACCGTTATTACTTCTCTAGCTTTTTAAGTCCTAGAAGGGAATGCTTCTGGCCACCCAGAGAAGGTATCAGTAAGTACCAGCAAGTATCAAAACCCCTCATTTCTTGGGCGTTCAGAAAAGTCTATCTGCCACAAGTCTCCAGTAAAAGTCCCCCTGTTAATAACTCCTTGTTCTAGCCTAACTGTTTCATTTGGATTATTCTTGAAACAAGTCACAAGTTGTGATGTTACTTCTTTAACTATGTCTTGCAAGCCTGGGCCTGCAGTTCATTCCCTTAGGTATTGGTGTAAGGGTTCTGCTCCCCAGTGAGTCTTACCATATTCAGATTTCACATAATGTCTCATATTTATATTCTCTTTTCTTATATTATTAGTTGACCTGTTTCTTATTGTCCCAAATCATTCTCTAAAAGTTTTCCTTTATTTTCATTAATACATTTATAAAACTGTTCTCTGCCTGGTATGGCTCACGAGCCTTGGCCCAGGAGGCGCAGCTTTGGGGGTGACGAGGATTTCGTACCCTTTGAGCGCTGACTCCGGCCTTAGCAGGCCTCGCTTAGGAGCTTTGTTGTTAATCCAGGCGAAGAGGGCGAAGAATAAGCAAGGGTCTGCCAGCTCACAGTTCCAACAGTCTTTATTGATGGAGGGGGTGACGCAGGCAGGACGATCTTATCTCGGAACGTGGGTTTATAAAAGGTCTGGTTTTCAGGGGAGGGTTCAACAAATAAAGTACAGCAGAGGAGGGATTGACATGTGGGCTTAGGGAGTGGTTTATGGATTGACATTAGAGGGAGAAAAGGGTGAACCCCACACTGCAGGCAGGGTTAGGGGATTGACAGTTTGGGGAAAACCATACAATAAGGATAGGGGGAACATGGGAGAAACCATTATAACTAAAAAACACACCACAACACATTTATAATCAGAGAGTTGGTATTTTACAGGCTGCTTAGTTGTACTACAGTAGGTATTAAACGTGCCACAATTGGTTCATTTCATTCAATAGCGATTTTAGCTTCATAATCTGCAAATTTGTTGCCTGCTTCCAGGAGGGTGTTACCTTTAGAGTGCCCTCAGCAATGTACAATTGCCACTTGCAATGGGAGTTTCACCACCTCAAGGAGCCTGAGGATTACAGCTGCGTATTTGACAACTTTCTTTTGTGCAGTCAGAAGTCCTCTTTTTCTCCATATGGCTCTGTGGGCATAAACAATTCTATAAGTGTATTTGGAATCAGTTCACACATTATCTTTCTTTCCTTTTGCCAGTTCTAATGCTTGAGTGAGGGCTATCAGTTCAGCCTTTTGTGCTGAGGTTCCTGCTGGTAATGGGTTTAACTCAATTACCTCTGAGACTGTAATCAGAGGTACCCCACCATTCGCACTCCCTGTCTCATAAAAGTGCTGCCATCAGTGAACCAGTTCATGGCATCCAAGAATTGCGCTTCTTTCAGATCTAGGTGGCTGAAGTACAGAGCTTCATTGGTCTCTAGGCAGTCATGTACCGCAGGTTCAGACTTTCCTTGCAGAAAAGATGCAGGGTTAACAATACTGGTCACTTGAATTTCATTATCATCAGATTTGGCCAGGACAGCTTGGCATTTTAGGAACCTTGAAGGAGACAGCCAATGGTTCCCCTTCTAATCCAAAACAGCTGACATCTTAGTGTGTGACACTGAGACAATCATCTTTTGTCCTAGTGTAAACTTCTGTGCCTCTTCAATGTTCAACATCACTGCTGCTAGTGCTCTAAGGCAGGTGGGTCAGCCCTTGCTCACAGTATCGAGTTGTTTAGAAAATTGGCTACAGCCCTTTTGTAAGGACCGAGGTGTTGTGCCAGGACCCGTAAGGCTATTCCTTATCTCTCAAGTGAGAATAACCAAAATGGTTTGCTTACCTCAAGAAGTCCTAAGGCTAGGGCCCTCATGAGCTCACACTTTAACTCTTCAAAGGCATGATTTCTTTCAGGAGTCCACACCACAATATTTTTAGAAATTTTCACTAGCTCCTATAAAGGTTTCACAATTGGTCCATAGTTGTATATACACAACCGGCACCAACCTGTCATTCCAAGAAAAGCGCAGAGTTCTCTTAAGGTTTGTGGCTCAGGTGTTTGGCAGATTGCTTCCTTTTATGCTGTTCCCAGGGATCATTGACCTCCAGAGACTTCATACCCAAGATAGCTCACCTGTTGTTGCACCAGCTGAGCTTTCTGTTGAGACACTCGATAGTCATTTAGTCCAAGAAAATTCAATAGACTAATTATCCACATAAGGCACTCTTCAATAGTTTTTGTAGCAACTAGTAGATCATCTATATATTGAAGGAGCGCTCCCANTGGTTAGGATAATTGTTTATACCTTTTAGCCTAAGGCATGTTTAGTTTTAGAATTCTATCCAATGGAGTGTTGTTTTCCACGAAGTAAGTTATATATTGAGTGGATTTCTTAATAAAATAGCTCTTTGCCTTTCTGAATTATTGGAGTCTATTTTGTGTCATGTTGCACTCAACAGCGACAAAAAGCAAATATGTTTTGACTTTCTCTGCAAGTGGCAGACAGAAGAAAGCGTCTTGGAGATCTATCACCGAAAACCAAATGAGATCATCTCAGAGTTTAGTTATCAAAGTGTAGGGATTTGCAACCACTGACTGGATGCTTTTATCAATCCCACTGACTGCTCGCAAATCTGTAAGTTCCATTAGGTTTTTCTACTGGTAGTATAGAAGTATTAAATTCGGATTCACATTCTTTCAACAATCCTAGTGCCAAAATTCTCTAATAATTGGTTCGATCCCTTTTCTCTCCTCTGTCCTCAAGAGATATCGTCTCCTAACCACTGGCCTGGTTCCTGTCTGTAATTCAATCTTAATAGGGTCAGCCAATTTTGATCTCTCAGGAGCATTGGTATTCCATACTCCTGGGTATACCTGATTCATTATTTTCTCCAAATAGTTACTATTGTTTGATGATCCTGTATCAATTGCCAATCCTAATGCTAAAATCAATATGCCTTTGGTACTTTAAATTTCGTTTTTCCTTCTCTGAACTCAATTGCTGTCTCTAAATTTTCAAAGAGATCAACACCTAATTGGGAGTTTGGCAAATTTAGTAGATAGAGGAATTGATGTATTCACACTCTTTTCCCAGTTTTGCATTCTAACAGTTTCAAGAAAAAGGCATTCTCTGGTTGGCCTGTTATCTGGATATGTTTTTCACTTTTAGGCATTAAAGCTTGATTTAAAACTGAAAATGTGGCCCCTGTATCTATTAAGAATTCAGCTTCTTTATCGTTCCCTGTATCTTAACCAGCGGGTCCCTATTGCTGCAACTAGTTTCCTGTGTTTCACAGGAAATTGTTGTTGCAGCATAATCTGGGCACTTGTGTTTCCAATGCCTTTCTTTCTTACAGTAAGCACACTAATTTGGTCCTAACCTCCCTTGGGATTGATTTGAGCTGTCTCTACTATCTCCACCTTAACCTCTGCCTCTGCCTTGTCCCTGACCATGTTCTCCTCTTTGATGTTGCTCTGAAGCTGTCACTGGCTCCTGTGGGTTTTTTCTTCTCTTCCTTTTCTCAGTAGTTATATACCCTCCAGATTTCTTCCATGATTGCTTCTAAATTTCTATTATCTGGCTCTATTAATCTCAGTAGTTTCTGTCTGATGTCTGGGCTGGACTGTCCTAGCATCAAGGGAACTAACTGCTGCTTCCCCATTTCTGAAGCAGGATCAAGGGTTGTAAACTTTGGCATTGCCCCTCGGAGACTATCTACAAAGTTGGTAGGAGACTCATGCTGTTCCTCTTTAAAATTACACATTAATGTCCTATTTACTGCTTTTGGAACAGCATTCTCTAATCCAAATTTGACTAAGTCCCAGTATCTGGTTAGCGAGGCATATTCTCCTGGATTGCTCGGATCCCACAGAGGATTTGTAGTAGGGAATAGCATGTCCACATTACCCTGTAGGGCTCCACTGGCAAATTGTCCCTGCACGGGTGCTTTAGCTGTTTTAATCACTAAATCTTTTTCAGTTTCTGTTATTCTGTCAGCATTAAATCTGTATCATCCTAGTCTGGGTACTGGTTCTTGACCATCAGAGCATTTTGCCACTTTACTGGGGTCTTCCCTAAAACTTCTAACCTCGTCTCCCCAACTTTTCAGATCACAAGTGGAAAAAGGTACTTTGACTCTTATGCATCTACACTAGCATCTGACATAGCATCTGCATTTTCAGTGGGGTCTGTAACAGTATCTTCCTCTGCAATTATTCGTCTGCAATAGAGCCTGCTATGGTGTTAATTTGGCATGGCCTGGTTCATTGGTAGTGGGGGGAGATGGACAGGGGTATCTTCTGTGAGAAGCTGCTAGAAGCTTCCACCATGTCTGACAGCCAATCTCTGATGGCTCTGAAGATGGACATGCTGCTGGCCCAATTAGAGACGTGGGTAATGACTCTGTGATGACATATTTGAGAAGAAAATCAAAACAGCGCACCTGCAGTTTTTTCCAGGGATAGCGAAGGGGCCATTCCTGGTGCAACATGCGGCAATATGCCATGGCCGCAGCCATCTTGGTGCGGCCCATGGAGAGCCTTCCCTGCTTGGCTGCCCCTGGCCAACCATGCTGTGGGCAGAAGGGCAGGGGCAGCAGGGGCAGCTTCCCCTTCCCAGCACCCTGCATGAGGAGAGGCCTTCAACAGCGATGGCGGCCACCACTGCCCACGCGATGGCAGCGGGGCCGCCTGGCCAGCAGCAGAAGCATGATGAGCAATTCCCTGATGTGGAACTTAGACAAGATCAACTTCTTGGCACTGTGGGATCCTGCAGGAATCTTTGAATTCATAAAACTTGTTGGCAGTGGTACCTATGAGCAGCAGTTTTTCTTCTATTCAGAGAAGAGGAGAAAGTGAGAACTTGTGAGGGAAAACAATATGGCAACACCAAGGTCAGTGGAAAAGAAAAAGGGGGAAGCAGCGCTCCAAGCGTCAGAGCCAAGATTTCTCTGCAGGCCATAGTGAGGACTATGGTGAAACAAACTGTCCCCTTGTCATGCATGAAGTCCACAGGGGATGAAGAGATCCACTCGCCCATAAGAAAAGTGCTCACACCGGATGGGTGGATATTAGAGAAGGATGCGGTCTAGTGGGAGACAGGAATAGAGAGAGAGGGCCCCTGCTTCCAGAGATAGAGAGGGCCTTTGCTTCCAAACTAGAGCAGCCTATCCTTAGAAGACTGTACCCCATGGATGAGTGACCCACACCACAATAGTTTGGGGATGACTGCCTGTGGCAGGGACTCCATGGCATAGCAGAAAAAAGACTCCTCTCCCTGAATGAACAGAAGAAGACCTCGAGTGACAAACTGACCAAAACCCCCATGCCCTGTCTCCCTGTGCTGTCAGTGGGAAGGAGGGAGGGGCTGGGGGGAAAAAAGGTGTTTAAAGCACATATTTTACTTCTTATTATCCTCCTCTGACTCTGCTAATAATAAATTCACTTTATACCTCTACATTTGAACTTGTTTTGTCCTTACAGTGGTTTTTTTCTCCTAATCCTTCTTTCAACTCATGAGCTTTTCGTTAATCTTTTTCCCTCTCCCTTGCCCAATTGTAGCAGGAGGGGGTAAGCAAAGACTTGTGGGTGCCTGGCGTTTGGCCAATGTCAAGCCATGACATATGACAATTTAACTTTCAATAATACCTGCATCTGCAATGTTATCTGCCCTGGGGTGTTGGACACAACAACTGCTACATAGAGTATTCCATATGTAGATAGCATTGCAGATCCTGTCATGTGTGTAGATAGCATTGAACAATTCTGTGGAGACAGTGACATTATTACAGATGTACATGTATAGTACACCAGGGCTCAGCACTTCTCAGACCAAATATACACAATACCACACCATGTATGGTGTTTGCCCCTGCTCCTCACTCACGTGTTCCCCACCTCTTTAGTACAGGAGAGACATCAGCCAGTAGGGAACACTGCTGCAGGGGAAGGATGCACAAGCACTCACTGCCCAGGGAGATACTGTAGTGGTTTCACATTCACCTGCTCGCCTGCTCACACCAGGCGAGAGTGTAGTGTAGTGGTTTCATGAGAATAAGGATTAAGAGAAATGCAAAACAGGCCTAAACTTCAAAGATAAAAATAGTTTATTAACAAAAAACAACAGAATCAAAATCAACCCCCAAGTGGTTTCTTCTTCCTCCCCCCAGCCCCTCACCCATGATGGTTCTTTTCTCCCACCTCATTTATCTTCCTTTACCACCATCCTNGGGCCATGCCGGAGTTACCTTCCACGCGGACGGACGGAAGTAGAAGCGCGCTTCCAACTTCCCGCTCCTAAAAAAAAAAATGTAAGCTTCTCAAAGACGCCTCTAATTTCAAGTGGCTACATGAGGTGCCCATCTTAAAATTAGCCAATCCGTGGGCTCCTCACCTCTGCTGGAAACTGTCCCGGCGGAAGTAGGAAAACAAAGAAACCCCCCCCAGGAAGGAGAAAAAAAAAGTTGTTATCCTTTAAACCACAACAGATACTAAGGGTGCAAAGCAACTCAGCCGTGCTGGAAGGCTTCAGGGTTTTACACAGCCCACCAGGACTGTGTGGGACTTCAGCCAGGCTCTTTTTTTCTGGTAGCTGGCAGGAGGAGACACAATGGACCACAGTGGAGAGTAGGGACCCAGCAATGCCCCTCCAGCCTGTTGGTGGCCTAGCAGCAGCTCCAGCTGAAATTATCACTAGAAGGCACTCACAGCCCATACCGCATTTGTTGAACATGCCCAAAAGAAATCTATTCATTGCCTCTGACATTCAAGCAGCTTCAACATGGACCTAACTGCAGCCTCCTCTATCTGTCTTGCAGAAGAGGATAAGGAGACACCAACAACTGCAGTGGAGCCAGTGTTTGTATCTCCAGACCTCACAGGAGAACACACTGCACTTGCTTTTTGCAGGGACACCACTGCTTCAGCAGTGGGCGAACAGGTGTGAGCCAGGTAATATATAAAACAGGAAAAACAGGGGCAAGCCAGTCTTACTTGTCAGCATGCTTCTGCTATCCTTGTGTTACTAAATACCCCAACATCATCAGGATAATAAAACCTTCTAACACTGTCTTTTCAGTGTTAACAAGTCAGGCATTACTTTATCTTTGGTCCAGAGGTGTGTGTATGGCCAACAAAATTCCAGCCTCCATACAGACATACAAAAATACATACAAACAAAAGTTTTTCACTTACTTATACACTGTTAGCAAACAAACAAATTAATGTTCATTGGTTCTAAATTACATAACTCTCATAAGTAGCATTCCATCTTCTACTGTCTGTTGATTTCTTGCTTCTTATGCTAATTAGTCCATATTTTTAGTCTTTTTAGTATATTTTTCCTCCAGTAGGGACTTTCCAACATATACACTGTCTTTGTTAATTTCCTCTTTATCTTCTGGTTTCTGCAAAAGGTCCTTGTAGTTCATAAATTCTGCATTCTAGATGTTCAGCTTCAACAATACATCTCTTTCTCCCAGGCTTTTTTCATTGAAGCATATCAGAGTTAGTTTAGCAAAATGTGAATTTTCAGTAATTTTCCCAAGTTGTGTTCCCATAAAAGGAGCATATGACAACTATACTAAATGCTGACTAAAGGTGATTTAAGACTAATACACTATTTATCATTTACATACTGGTTATCATTAATTTTTAAAAATAATTAGAAGTTAATTAAACCATTAATCAAAAAAATTAGAAAAGTTATATGATTTCCAACAACTGGGTCTAGGAAATGGAGCAACCAGAGCACATGGGTGTATCCGACTGTAAAAATGAAAAGTAAAAAGAAGCAAAAAAGCCTGGGGAATCAGAGGTTCTACTTAAAATGATACCTCCTGTCTCAATCCCCAAAGACCCTGTCCATGTTTTCTTTGTTTGGACAAGGGAGAATAGGAAAAAAAACAAAAATAAAATTAAAAGAGGGCAAGAATATTATTAAGAACAACTTATATTCCAAGATTAAGTAACTCATGTCTTGTAGATGGATAGAGATGCCATTGCAATTACTGTTGTAAATGTGGGTATCATTTCAGACTCCATTTCTTCTACACATACCATTATAGGTTAAGATTTCATGGTAGAGCGAAATGCCTCTGCAGATGAGTACCTCAATGCAGTTATCATCACACACACCATTTGTAACTTGCATCTAAGCTCTGCCTTCCAGCAACCAGGCATGTAGTATGACCATCTGCACAGGTTGAGGACATTCCTCCAGTCTGACTCCCAAAGCAGAATGGTGGACACTCCTTTGCAAGCAAAGATGGCAACTCCAAAGTGGAGGTCTACACCATCTACCCTGGGTGCTGCCAGTGTCTCCATGCAGGTAGAGCTGCCAAATGGAGTGGCTGCAGTGCAGATCTCTCATTGCAGAAAGTGAATAGATCTTTCTCTAGGGCAGGGATAGGCAGCAGACCTACCTGCAAAAGGTGTGCCCAGGTGGAGGACCACCTGTGGCAAGTGGCTGAGAAATGCAAGAGGTAGTGAGAAGGTTGTATACTACCAGGAAAGCTGAAAAGGAGTTCTTTCTCATGAAGGAGAGAGTATACTGGTTCCAAGCACAGTTTGCAGTAGATGCACAGCCCAAAGCCAAACAGCAAGAGACTCCTCCAGTGACACACGTAGAAGGGAAGAGGACCAAGAGACATACACAGAAGGGAGGAGGCCAGTGTGGAAGAATGGAAACTGGGAACGAACAGCAAGGACCTGCAGGAAGAACAGTCTTCCCTCAAAGCCACAGGTGGTCTTGCAGAACCTTTCCAGAAGACAGAGGTGCCCTTGCAGAACCTTACACTGGTCTGCAGGAAAGACTCAGCAAGAAAGGCATTGCAGATGAGTAAGGCAGCCCCATTTACTCCCCATATAACAACCAGTAAAGCAGCATAATATGCAGCATAATCTGCTGATATAACAATCAGCACAACTAAGAAGAGGGTAACAGTAAGAGGAGAGTCTCTTCTGAGGGGTATGGAGGTACTATTTACTGGCCTGCTGCACTTTCTAGATTATGCTGTTTAGCATGGATTCATATCAGAGATGTCACTGAGAGACTACCATGCCTTGCACAGTCCACCATTACCTGCTGCTGCTGTTTCATGTGAGTGCCAGTGACACAAGAGCAGTCTGAGCAGCATCAAGGATTACAGAGCCCTGGGAGCAGCAGTAGCTTCCGACTCGGGAGCACAGGTAGTTTTTTCATCAATCTTCCCAGTCAAAGAGAAGGGTTTTGAAAGAGCCAGTCAAATGTGAGGAATCAACAAATGGTTACAGGACTGGTGCTACAGCCAGGGGTTTGGCTACTTAGACCATCAGACTTGCTTTGAACAACCTGGTCTACTGGGTACAGATGGAGTCCATCTGTCAGAAACTGCAAAGAGCATCTTCACTCACAGGCTTGCCGAGCTGGAGAAGAGGGTTTAAGCTACAGTTGCTGTGGGAGGAGAGCCTCAGTCCACTCCACTCCTATCACAGACAGCAAGAGATGTCCTGGGCCTCAAGGCATCCTGGTACAGATGGGCCTGCATCCAGATACAAGGGCTTCTCCAGCATCATGGACATAGAGTCATTTTATTACCACCTTAGCCCCTTCTCAGAAGCTGTGGCCAATACTCCCACCCATTTCCTCTCCAGAAGCCAATGGAATTATTTTCTGCAAGTGCTCCTGCAAATCCTAAGGGGAAAACTGGCTTAAGCAGCAGAACAAGCAGGATCCAGTGCAGACTGCAGTGGGCCACAACCATTTGCTACTGGGGCAATGCCTGCAGATCCTCGTTGCCATTTTGCAAGGACAGCTGGTGATGCAACACTGCAAACAAAGCAAGGGCTGTGCGAAAGGACAGAAGATGGGTTTGGCTGCTCAGGAAACCACAGCTCCTTTCCCACAGCTGCGGGGTGCTGATAGAGGGCTGTGCAGCTCCCCGCTAGCACTGTCCCAGAGCACTCGCTGGTCTGTGGGCAGGAGGAGACAGAGCAGCAGGAGAGCAAACACTGGAAGATCTGCAGGTGAGTCACAGTATTCACAGGGGCCTGGATGCTCTTGGGAGACACATCTGTGCACTGGAAGCTCCTTTCACATGATTCATGCTCCTACCGTCCAAATCTAGGAGAGGGCTCAGCTGGTGTTGGGTAAGAGCATATTCATGGAGATTCTTCCAGCATATGATTTGTCTGGGTTGAGCTGGGTGTGGGTACCTTGGGACACAAACACTGCAGAGGCATGGCTTTACAGTGGTGAGGGCAGCCCAGGGGAAGAAACCCATGAGTCAGGTTCTCCCCACAATGGGAGAGAACGAGGAGAGCAAAAGGGCCAAAATGTCATCTGCTGGCCTCCAAGGACAAGACAGCAGCAGGTGTGGGATTTATCCCTCCCTTCCAACCATCCCAGGGAGGAGCTGCAGAGCTCAAAGGGTGCCAGAGAGTCTGGCAGGGGAGGCCAGCTTTGCTGCAAATGGTCCTTGCATGGGAAGAAAGGCAATGTGTTGGTGCATGCCTGCTTGCACCCACACCCCTTTGTTCTTCCCTTCCAGGCCATGCAGGTCCCTGCCCTGATCCTGGTCACTCTTCTGGCCCTGCTGCCTCCAGCCCAGCCCTGCCCCTCAGAGATGAATAAGATCAAGGACCTCCTAGAGGTGAACTGCACGGGGCAGGCTCTCAGCACAGTGCCCCCAGACCTGCCTGCAGACACAGGCATACTGCTACTCAGCGACAATTGCCTGAAGTCCCTCTCCACCAGCACCTTTCTGCCCCTTGCTCAGCTTCAGGACATCGACCTGGCCAACAATGGGCTGGTGGCTTTGCACACTGGGGCCCTGCTGCCATCTCTGAAGGAGCTGACCCTCTCCCACAATGCACTGGCAGCCCTACCCATCCTGGAGGGATTGCCTGCACTCACCCACCTGGCTGTGGCCCACAACAGCCTGGAGACACTGGCCCCAGGGGCTTTCCGCACAGTGCCACAGCTGCAGAACCTGGACCTGCGAGGAAACAAGATGCAGCAGCTGCCCCAGGAGGCTTTTGCAGGGCTGAGGGCACTCAAGGAGTTGGACCTCTCAGAAAACCTCCTGAAGGAACTTCCCAAGGAGTTGCTGCTGGACTTGCAAAAGCTGGAGACCCTCTGGCTCTCAGGGAACCAGCTGCAGACCCTGCCCACTGACTTTTTCCCAAAGGGGCACCTCTTCATGTATGTTTTCCTCACTGAGAATCCCTGGCATTGCAACTGTGACCTGCACTACCTCCAGACCTGGATCCAGAAAAATGCTGACATTGTTTATCAGCCAGAGCGAGGCCTGGAGGAAACAAAGGTAGAGGTCGCACCCGAGAAGGTACTGTGCCACAGCCCTGCTGAGCATAGGCAGAAGCCCATCATTCACTTTAAGCTCAACTGCAGCATAGTGGAAGATGCAGATGAGGAAGGAGGAGATGAATATAATTATGGAGAAGAAACAATAGAGAAAGCTACCATGACCACCTTCCCCCCATATCTATTCATCCCCAAAAAGCACAGTACAATGCCCTGTGCTCTTACCTCATCTTGCCTTCCTACCCTCACTACCACAAGACCTTTCCTCACCAAACCTTCCTTCAGCACCCCTTGTACCTCCACCCTTTCCCCAAGCACTTTGCTTGTGGTGCTGACAAGCATCAGAGCTCCCAGCACTACCACTCCTGTACCAGCCAGTCCCACCATGACACCCACAAAGACCCCCAGCACTGCTACCATTCTCACTGCTGCTACCACCATCACCCTGCACAGACTTGCCACCCTTGACTCTGCCACCTCAATGCCAATGATTATCAGCAGCAGCCCTTCTAGAACCAGTGGCCATCCCCAAACCGCCCTTGCTGCCAACACTATCTATGGCAGTCTCATGGTGTCCACTGGCACATATCCCACCACTTCCACAGCAGTGCCTTCTACTGCAATGCCAGAGGCCTCTTCCGTTGTCAGATCTCCATCTCCTCCTCTGATGTCGGCCAACACCATGCTTTCCATTCATGCCCCAACACTACCACCTCCCCTGGACACCACACACTTCACCCAACCTGCATGTTCCCCCCTACCTGCTCCACCTCCCCTCTGCCCATGCTCCATTCCAGGACGGGCTGTATCCGTGCTGAGTTTGCAGGCAGGTGGGGAGGGTCCGCAGTGGGGGCAGTGGGTGCTGAGGCACTGCTGCCTGTTGCACTGGGTGCTCTACCTGGCTTCCTTGACTCTGCTGGTCCTGACCATGCTGGCTTTAGCAGGTTGGCTGGCATGGATGTGTCTGGTGGGACAACCCTCCTGGCACCAGTCCCTGCAGACCCAAGAGGTGCAGTATCCACTGCTGGAATGGAGGGAGTCAACAGGAAACCCTATGATGCATCTCAGCAGCTTCAAAATCCCGCTCCAGCGACCCATATTCTGTACAATCAAGGAAGTGGAGTTGTGCCCTGAGGTTACCTACTGCACAATTAAAGATCTAGAGATACAGCGTAGTCCTCCTGCAAGTTACTCCTTCTGCACCACAAAGGAGTTGTGGGTTCACCACAGTCCTCTGCACACATCAGTCAAGCCTTTCTCCAGGAAGCTGACGGTCATGGACCTTGGCTTCCTGAGGACCCCATCTGCTTACAGCCTTGACAGCGGTGTCGAGGCCATCGGTGATGTCAGAGTGAAATATGCAAGTAACACCATGTAAGTGTTTCTGTACACTCAGAGAAAGTCATGGTTCTGCTTCACAAGAGAAAGATCTGTTTGCCTAGGGGGAAGCCATCTAGCTCCTTCCTCTAGTATTCTCAAACAGCCTGAGGTTTCCAGAGTTAAAATAATTATTTGGGTATTTGGCAGAGGAAGATAATGTCCTAAATTGGTCAGTGATAGTCTGGGGCTGCCACTGCCTGGTTTTGGGGTGAGTGAGGGCAAGCAGAACTTACATTGTGCACTGTCTCAACTGCTTCTGTTCAAATGATGCACACAAAAATGCAATACACTTTTCACTTGGTGCCAGGTTCTTAATCACATAATAAATATTCTGTGCCTAAATTTAAAAGGGTTGCTGGTTTAATTTCATTGGACCTGCTGCAGTCCTGGCAGGGCACAGTGAATGAGAAATTTGTCTTCATTATTTGGAATAGTGAAGACAGGGAAGAAAAGTCCACGGCATCCCAGAATCCTAGAATATCTTGAGTTGGCAGGGACTCCTGAGGATCAAGTCCAACTCCTGGCCCTGCACAGACACCACAGCAATCCCACCCTGTGCCTGAGAGCATTGTCTAAATATTCCTGGAGCTCTGGCATCCTCAGAGCTGAGGCCATTCCCTGAGAAAACTGTTCAGTGCCCAGCACCCTCGGGGGAAGTACTTCTTCCTAATATTGATCCATTGGGATGCCCCCATGACACAGCTCCAGCTGTGAACAAGGTCCAGCAGTGCACCTGGCAGCAAAGGGAGGGCAACAAAACCTGGACTGGGTTACAGAGACAGGGTCAGAAGGCCAAGGGAAGTGATTATCCCCTTCTCCTCAGAACTCTTTAGACTACAATTTTTTGCTTTCTTCTACACATCTGAAGCCATCCAGTTCTCTCCCCACAGGCACTACTGGTGTCCCAGTACTTCTCAAAATTCCATTACCTTTGCCTCTTCTTGCAACTCCTCCCTGGAATTCTCCCACCTCTTCACATAACAAGCACTCCAGGTCACTTCAGGAATCCAAGACCTCTCAAAACCACCTAGGAACCCCAAAGTTCCTAGGCTATTGTACTGTATCTATCCCACCATCAACCCCCACAAATCCCAGCACCCCCAGGACTCTATTCCCTCAGGATCCCCTATGCACCCCAAGATCCCTCTCAGTCCTGAGACACACACGTACACCCGTGCCCAGCGAACAAGGGACACAGAGCCCCAGTGCCCAGCACCACCCACCCAGGACACCCAGATTACTGGTCTCCTGCTCTCCTCCTGTTCCTTGTGAGGAGCACCTGGATGTCTGGGTTCCCCATCAGAAACAAGAAGACCCAGAGAGACAGTTCAGGAAGCACTTTTATTCAACCCAAGTGTGAGGGGAAATTGGGGGATTCCCAGCTCCCAGGGAAGTGCTCAGACAAGGGGATTGAGTATTCCTGAAGGCTCAGGGCTACAGTGTGGGAAATCTTTGTGTTCCACAGGTTCACAACAGTCTAGGTCATGCACCTTGAGGGTGCAGGGTTTCTGGAAACCACAGAAGGAACCCACTCTGGGAGAGGGATCTGGACACTTTTGTCCCATAGGGGTACTCATGGATGCTACCTGGGTATCTCAGTATGGGGTGCAGAGAGCATACCCTAAGCATTATTGGGAGTTTCAGTTGATCTCAAGGGGTCCTTAAGGCAGGTGGGGGCACGCAAGGCAGGGGGTACAGTGAGGACACAGGCTTGTAGGTCAGTATAGGCATGGGGCAAGGTGCCCCGGGTGATCCAGCGCCGGGTTCCTGGCTGGTAGGCATGGATCAAGTGTGTGTCCTGGTAGGTCTCATGACTGTACCCTCCCAGTACAAGCAGTTCCCCTCCCAGCACAGCTGCACCCCCAACTACATGTGCACGGGGCAGGGGGCTCAGGAGGACCCAGATATTCTGCTTGGGGCTGTAGACCTCAAAGGTCAGCTGGTCCCTGTAGCCAGTCTGCCCAGTCTGCTGACAGAGGCCCCCAGCCACATAAAGCTGCCCACCTGCCTCCTCCATGATGTGGCCAGCTCGCTGGCCATTCATGGGGGCCAGGAGAGTGACAGGGGCACCCGGGACATAGCGGAACAAGGATGCCTGACACTGATATGCTTCATCACACCCACCCGACACGTAGAGCTCACCATCCAGGGCACATGCTGCATGCCCACACAGACCCATTGGCAGGGGCTGGCACCACCTGGGCAAGGAGAGAGGGAGGGGTAAAGGACAGGTCAAGCAGGGCTGTCCTGCAGTGACTGACTACCCAGGGGTTCCCATGGCTTCATTGGCCTCTCAGCAGGCAACACGTGCCCCAATGAGCCCCAGTGGACAACACAGCTGACACAGAATCGATGCCCTGGGGTGTCACTCTTCAACATTTTGTAGTCACCACATCATTGGTCAACCATAGTGGGCTCCCTCAATGGACAACATTGGCCATCACCCCATGAACATTCTGCCTATGAGAGGAGTCAAACTACTTGTCACATTGCCAGATGGCCAACAAGACCTTCAAGGAACTAATTTGCCATCCACTAGACAACACTGGCTAACACCCAGTCCCCAAGGGACATGGTTGCTCAACACCCAGTAGACCTCTCCCAAATACCACTACAGGTCCATCCTCCACTGGTGGCTTAGTGACACAAAGCATTCAGTGGGCACCACAACCAAGACAAGGGGCTCTGAGAGAAAAGGGAAACAAAGCATTTGCTGGAGCAGCCTCACCTCCAGGTGTCATTGGCCAGGTCGTAGCACTCCACAGTATCTGTGCAGTAGAGCTCCCCTGAGCTGCCCCCCAGGGCATAGATGAAATTACCAAGTGCCACAGCAGCAAAGTAGCTCCGTCCACATGTCATACTGGCCAGACGCTCCCAGGAATCATCCATAGGCTGGTACCTGGGTTTGAGAAGCAAGGACGCAAGAGACTACCTGTTACCTACAACACCAGGAGCTGATGTTGACACTGCTGAGGGCAACAACCCACCTACAACCTGCCAGTCCCAGAATGCCTTGGGGCCACATGGTCACCTTACATGGGAACATCCCCTCCTTCTGGACAATATCAAACCCATAATGTCCTGGGGCATTTCCAGATAGAAGCCTCCCGCTCCTACTCCCAAAAACCTGGAACAGCCCAGAGTAGGAGGGCACCTCTGAGTCCTACACCCAACCCTTCCCAGGATGTCTTGGGGTCGTGTGACCAGCTGCAATGCACGAAGTCTTGGATCCACAGGGCAGCTCTAGCTCTACCAACACCTCCCACAATGTCCTGGTGACACATGGCAACTCTAAGTCCTCTGTAGCTCTCACCTGTAGACACTGGCTAGGGTGTCATGGACCCCGTAGTAGTGCTTTCCACCCAGGACGTAGAGGTTGTTGGCCACCACAGTTACAGCATGGCGGAAGCGTGGGCCATCAGGAAAGTGTCCCAGTGCCCGCCACTCAACCTGCTTCACCAGCCCCACAGCACTGAGGTAGCGGTCGGCAAACCAGAGGTGTCTGCTGGGCTTCCGGGCAGCCAGGTTGCCCTTTACTTTGTCTCCACCACAAACTACCAACACCTCCTGCAAGGAACGTACCCGGCACGGCAGCTGGGTCATGGGGGTGAAACTTCCTACCATGAGCTCGCGGAGGACCTTTGGGTCAACTACGCCTGCAGTCACAGATAGGACCTTCTTCAGCTCCAGGCTGGACATGAGGGCAAAGCGAACAGATGACAGGATCTCTTTGGCTAGATCCTCCTGGCTATCTCCATTAGCCATAAGCCACCGAGATGCTGCTTCCAAGGCTTCCAGTTCGTGGAGGACATTGAGACCATCAGAGCGGAGGAGGCGGATAAGAAGGTGTGCAGGAAGATCCAGGAAGGCCGGTGTAACCACCACACAGGGGAAGGTGGCCAAGATGTAGTTCTCTGCCACATGGACCACCTCATCTAACCCATAGGCCACAGCAAAGGCCAGCACATCAGGGCCAGTTTCTGGGGTCAGGCCATGGGTGAAAACATCCAGGCACAGAGTGAGGAGCCCCCAGGCCTGGTAGCGCAGGGAGGTCTCAGCTGCCTCCAAGATCATGGGCCATGGCCCTGCTACTCCTCCTGTGTAGGCAAAGGAGAGGAGGAGACGCAGCTCGGCTGGGGACAGCCCCGTGACCAGCGGGTCGGCAGGGTCGTGGGTGGCCTCCCGCATGGGGCAGGTGAAAAGGGCCCGGAAGAAGTCACAGGAGCAGCTCAAGGCCAGTCGCTGAACTAGGAGGAAGGAGGAATAATCGTGGGAGGCAGCAGGGACCCTCTGCACCGTGCAGCCCCCAGACCTCAGGTGTCCTGGCCCCATGATCATCAAATCCCCAACTCTGCCAAAGGGAGCAGCCCTGAGGGCACCTCTAGACCTGTGATCCCCACCTGGATCTGCAGTCTTATCATCCCCTCCAAAAGACTTGCCTGTCCCACAGCACCCTGTCCCACTCCTTAGCCCGTCATTGGGGACCCCCACCTCCTGCCCACCTGGGATGACCACGTTCCCTGCCTGGAGCTGGAAGTCACAGCCCACACCATTGGCATGGAGCTGCTCCATGGCTCTTAGTGTCTCCCACTGCTCCTCCAGGGGCTTAGGACCTTCTTCCTGGTGGTCAATCTCCAGACGCAGGGCACAGGCAGCCACCAGCCGGGGGGCACCCAGGACCCGGGCAGTCTCCTCCACCTCTTTCGTCCGGCCATGGGGCACAATTCCTCCATAAGCAAACATAAGCACAGCCCGCCAGCCCCACAGTGTGGCCCCAGGTGGCAAGGGGACATGGGGTGGGGCATCTTGGCGGAGTTGTCTGGTCCTGCCCTCCAGGAAGCGGTGGAAGAAGGAGCTGATGGAGGCCAGGACCACAGCATGGGCCATGTCACCCTCTGGGCCCACAGCCACATCCACCAGCTGTCCTGTGGTGCGGAGGTGGTCAGCCACGGCCAGGAAGTGTCCAGCATGAGCCCCATCCTGCAGACTCCACTGGTCTGGGGTCGGTCCCTCTGCAACCCACATCTTGCCTGTGGAAACACATGGAGGAGGGTGTCAGGGTGCTGTCTCCACAGCTGGAGCCTCAGACCCATGGCAGGAGCACTGGCTAGGGACATGGGGTCTTGCTACTGGCATTGCCACATAGCAAAGCCACCATCAAAGCCTCCACCCCACAGCCAGGGCCACCAGGCTCTGCTACCGCTCCATTACTGAATTTGATGCCTCTTGGCAAAACTGCCGCTTCGTAGGTGAGAACAGCCCATTTCACTGCTCCATAGCTTAGCCTGATCCCCTCACATGCCTCATCTCTGAACCCTTAGCATAAAGTTACTGACCCACAGCCAACGGTGCTGCCCCACAGCCCCACAGCTCAGGCCACTGTCACTGCTCAGACCTTCAGTCCTATAGCACACACAACCAAGCCCTTCCTCAGCCGTTGCCCCATAGCTGAAACTACTGCTGGTTCAACAGCAACCAAGGTGCTGGCTCCCAGTGAAATGCCTGTGACACCTGCTCGGTGTGTGGCAGTGCCTGCTGTGTACTGCCTGTCATGTGCCATGCTGCCTGTCACACATTGCAATGCATTATCCTGCTAGTTGTCTGCAATGTTGCATGTTATGCTCCCCTGCATCACATACTGTTGAGATGTGCTGACCATCATGATATTCTTGCCATCCCGTGCCCCCGCTGTGTCCTTGCTCAGGCCATGCAGCCCAGTTAAGCGCTTGCTGTATATGCCCTGCCCTGCATTACTGTGTGGCCTGTTATGCTGTGCCCTGAGCTCGTCCCCCTTACCGCCTGCTGCTGCTCTGCAGAACTCCTGTGACCCCCTAGGAATGTGCCCGGATAATTATAGACCGGACAGGACACGTGGCCCCAGCTAGGAGCTGGGAAAGGCTCAGGCAGAGGGAGGTCCAAGGTCCCAGAGGCCCCAGGCTGGGACAGGAGGCCACTGAATTCTCTGAGTACAGGCAGCAGGGCCAGCTGAAGCTGACAGGAGCTTCTGTAAACCCTGTGCAACCCTGGGTAGGTCCTGCTGGGGATCCCTGGCCCCTCAGGCTGCTCTCTAAACCTTGCTCTTTTCCAGACCTCGGAGTGAAGCAAAGCCCCCTCCCAAGGCCTCGGGTAGGAGACAGACAATGCCCTGCTCCCCCACCCCCATTAGAGGGTGATAGGTCTACCACCACCTCCTGTGCTCCTGAGTTGCAGCCCAGCCCCACTGACTCCCCAAGAGCGGGGCGTCTCAGCTTCAGGAGCACATGGGGACACTAGCTCCTTGGCTCAGCCTCAAGTGCCCCCACAACCACCCCACAAACACCCAGGACCCCACTAGCCCACACAGAGCACATACCAGAGCAACACAGCCTGTCATGGCTGTGACTGTGTCCCTGTATCACCGTCCCTCCCTCTGCTGTCCTCTGATGCCCCAATCTCCTCGTCTTGTCCCTTCCCCTCACACCCCACGTTCCCCTCTCCCACACATATGCGTCCCTGTCATGGTTTGAAAAAAACCAACTTTTTTTCCCTCCTAGAAATATTTTTTTTCCACTTCCACCAGGGCACAGTTTCCAGCAGAGGTGAGGAGCCCGCGGATTGGCTAATTTTAAGATGGGCACTTCATGTAGCCACTTGAACACTGAAAGCGTCTTTGTGAAACTTACATTTTTAAGAGCGGGAATTTAGAAGCTCTTCCTTGACTTCCGTTCGCAGGGAAGGGAACATCTCGGCGTGCCCGGCCTGCCGCTCTGGGCCTCAGGGCCTGGGGGCCGTGCCGGGGTCCCTGCCGGATCCCGCCCCCCGCTCCTCTTGGGCAGTGCTGCTGCTGCTGTGGGGCTGCTTTTGCTCCCCCTCCCGGACTGAGGGAGAGGAGAATGCAGCTCCAGGAGGGGCTTCCCGGCCCCCTCCTCTCTCTGGCTGGGCCTCTGTCCACCTTCCCCAACAGGAGAGAGAGATCAGCCTGCAGCTACTGGGATTTCAGTTATCAGTGCTGCCTTGGCTTTCCCACAGTTCTTCTCCCCTCTCCGTGGAATGCATGGAATTCCAGCTGCACTGAAAAAGGGAATTAACCCTTTAAGTGTACCAGATGGACTTAGAAAAGGTTGAGACAGGGAAGAAGACTGTAGAAGCTCCTAGGTCAGTGAGAAGTTAAGGACTAAAGGAGGGGAGAAAGAAATGCTTTTAAGCTGAAATTCTTTTGTAAAGCTGTGGTGATGAACTGTTTTTTGTAACTCACTGAATACCTTGGGGGGATGTAGCAAATGTTCTGCTTGTAACCTGAGCAAAGGCACCTGGTGTTGAAGCAAGCTGAAGCAGTTGTGATATAATGAGGAACTTGATCAGAGGGAGAGAGAGATGGGGGACCAGGCTACAGAGATGAGCGATGAGAGTCCCTTGCCCTCAGGGATAGGAAAAGAGGACCCCTTGTTCCAGAAATAAGAGAAACCTTGCTTCCAGAGAGAGAAGACCTTTGCTTTCCTACCAGGACAACTCATCCTTAAAACTCCACCCCATAGTATACAAATGAGCCCTTGGATGACAGTTGTGGGGAACACTGTAACCAAGGGAAAGACTGTCATACATCAACAAATATCCTTTTTCTGGGCGGGAATTCATGGTGATATGAACTCCATGAGAGACTTGTGTTTCTTGTGGGAAAATCTCCGTAGTGAGACAAGAGAGACTCTTCTTCCAATTGAACTGATAAAAGCCTATTTTAAAAAACTGACCAAGGATTTTTAAGTTTGTTTCTCTGTGTTGTTGATGGAAAAAGATGTTGGTAAAGGAAGATAAATGAGGTGGAGGGGGAAAAGAAACCATCTGGGGGTTGATTTTGGTGTTACATCTGGGATGTGATTTTGATTCTACATTTGGGGAGTGATTTTGGTTCTTCTTTCTCTTGTCTTTTAATTCTGTTAATAAACTATCTTTATCTTTGAAGTTTAGGCCTGCTTTGCATTTCTCTTAATCCTTATTCTCACCAAACCATTACACTACACTCTCGCCTGGTATGAGCAAGCAAGCAGGCGAATGTGAAACCACATGAAGTGGTGTTTCTGCCCGGTTTGCGAACAAACACACGACAGTCCCCCATCCCACATTCCCTATCTCTGTAGCTTGTGCACCCATCCCCTAATACCCCATCTCTGTACCACACTGTTCCCACATGTCCAGTTGAATTCTACATTCTCAAAGGTGTTTTCACATCCTCTACAAGTCCATTTTTCAGCACTTACCTATCCTGCTTGTGAGATTTTTTTCTATCTAGTTAGAATTTCCCTATCTTGTTATTTCCCACTCTTCGCTGCACACCTAAGCTTGCACTTTCTGTAGCCACTAAGCTGTGAAAAAGTGCTATTACATCAAATCCTGACCTTATCTCCAGGCAAAATGATCCAGTTCTCATCTCTCTTTGTGCATCCTGTGCCTCCATGCTCTCCACCTCCTTCACAGAAATCACAGAATCACAGAAAGACTAGGTTGGAAGAGACCTCTAAGATCATCGAGTTCAACCAATGCCCAAACACCTCAATTAGACTGTGGAACTGAGTGCCACATCCAGTCTTTCTTCAAACACATCCAGGGATGGTGACCCTACCACCTCCCCAGGCAGACAATTCCAGTACTTTATTATTCTTTCCATGAAAAACTTTTTCCTAATATCCAACCTAAATTTCCCTTGGTGCAGCTTGAGACTGTGTGCTCTTGTTCTGTCAGCTGCTGCCTGGAGAAAGAGACCAGCCCTCACCTAACTATAACCGCCTTTTAGGAAGTTGTAGAGAGTGATAAGGTCACCTCTGAGTCTCCTTTTCTCCAGGCTAAACAACCCCAGCTCCCTCACTCATTCCTCATAGGGCTTGTGCTCCAAGCCCCTCACCAGCCTTGTTGCCTCCNAGTGCAGCTGGAACTCCATGCATTCCACAGAGTGAGGGGAGAACTGCGGGAAAGCCAAAGTAGCACCGGTAGCTGCAATCCCGGTAGCTGCCGGTTGATCTCTCTCCCATTGAGGGGGGTTCAGACAGAGGCCAGGCCCGAGAGAGGCGGGGCCGGGAAGCCCCTCCTGGAGCTCCATTCTCCTCTCCCTCAGGCAGGGAGGGGGAGCAAAAGCAGCCCCACAGTAGCAGCAGCACTGCCCAAGAGGAGGGGGAGGGGAGCCGGCAGGGACCCAGCCGCAGCCCCGGCACGGCCCCCAGGCCCTGAGGCCCAGAGCGGCAGGCCGGGCACGCCGAGATGTTCCCTTCCCTGCGAACGGAAGTCAAGGAAGAGCTTCTAAATTCCCGCTCTTAAAAATGTAAGTTTCACAAAGACGCTTTCAATGTTCAAGTGGCTACATGAAGTGCCCATCTTAAAATTAGCCAATCCGCGGGCTCCTCACCTCTGCTGGAAATTGCCCTAGTGGAAGTGGAAAAAAAAATCTTTCCAGGAAGAAAAAAAAAAGTTGTTTTTTTTTCAAACCATGACATGGGCTCAGTGCAGTGTAATCCCACTCCTTGTCAAGGAGCCCCACAGGGCCCACTCAACTACAAAGACCTCACTGAAGCTACAGCATAGTGCTAACGCTTGCACACACAACACCAAGGCATGGAGGCAAAGTAACTTGTGCACAGAAACTGCAGCTGGACCAGAAGATGCTGCTTCCCCTTCAGCAGCTCCAGCTTTCTGCACCTCAGCCCAAATGCCGGGAAACAGCCACACACCACCACAACGTTATGACAACTGCTTCTTTGACTGAATCTTTATTACACAACCTCCTAAGTACATACAGCATTTGGAAGCCAGCTCACAGAGGGGAAAGGTTACATTTACAGCTTGGGAGGTCCCGTCAGCCTCCAGCCCTCCTTGTTACCAATCTTCATGAGAGCCGCAGTGATTCCAAACCCCACACATGCTGTGGTGCCAGTGAAGTAACTGTGAGCTGAAAAAAACACATCAAACCAGAAAAGACCAATTAAGGCACAAGTCCTGTGAAGCAGATCTTGATAGACTGCCATTTTTCATAAGTCCCTTAACCATCAGCAACATTGTTTGACCAGAGGAATTGGAAAAGTGGCCTTTTTATAAAATTAAGTTCTCACACGTTTTATAAAATTGAGTTCTCATGCTTTTAGCTTGCAATTGAAATATCAATTTCAGTAATCCACTGCCCCATCCCCTTAAGTGGGCAATATTAAATGGCTCATTTGAGTCACAAAAATAACAAGCACTGCTTTGAACTCTCATCAGCTCAGCAACTAGGACAAGTAAAGATTAATTCTATTTCACCACAATTGCAGCTTAAATAAATCCCTCACTTCTTTAGGTTTGAGGATGAATGTCTACAGAAAACAGAACTGTGTCAGTATCTGCAGGAGCTGCTTAAGCCTTACAAGGGGCTCTAGGTGCAACAGCAGCAAGACACAACTTGTCCCTCAGACTATGTGAAGAATTCATGAGGCAGATATTAGATTGTACTTCCTGTCTAAAATAAATCACACTTGTTGCCAAGAAAACATGGATTCCCACAACTATATTTTTCCTATCCTGAAATTTTAAGGTAGCTCTTACTGACAGTACTGAGTCAGCTCTCCTTTCATTCTGTATATCACTTCATGTTCCCTTTGGTGTTCTCTCATCCTGCACCCATATTTATTTTAGCAGGCCCATACAATGCCAATGAAACTGGCATCAATATAGCCTGAAATGAATCTACCAAAGAAGCCTGACATCAACATTCTTTAACAGTTTTCCCCAACAGAAAAGTTTCTAAAACCAGCAAGGGCACATTTCAATGCAGGCATTGTTTACAGTTACCTCTCACTCCCAATAGAGCTCCTGCTGCACAGCCACCTATGAAATAGTTCAAAGGATCCTCTGGTTCTTCCCGGACTTGGGCACTGAGGCAGGTAGTTAAGCCAAACACAGCTCCCAGTGTAGCTGTAAACAAGAAGTAAAAAAACAAAAATAAAATCCTCAAGGACCAGAGAGTTCACACTGAGCATGATTTCGATATTCAGAGTGACTACAATGGCAAATGAATCAAGATCCATTTCCCATTTCCCAGGGGCATCCTATCTCAGCTGCTACAGTGAGATTCAGCATCACCCAATCCCACCCAGCTTCCCTGGGTTTCTCCCGCTGCAGCATGCAGATTCCACTCAACTGTGAGCTGGACCCTCAGAGCAGCCCACACCCACTGCCTCCAAACAGCACCGCATCCTGCTGGGGTATCAGGGCATGCCTAAGAGCCCTTCATGACAAGGCCATGGGGTACCCCTGACAGCTGTGGGTACAGCAGGGATGCAGGGGTGTCTGTGCAGCCACCTCCCCAGCTCTGCCTGGACTCTGCACTGTAACTCAGCTCTCAAGTGCCTGTGAAGTCACCTCACAGCACCAAGCAGAGCAACCGCCAAGGGCTCTGCTCTCACTGCACACTGCCGGTCCTGGCATTTTCCTCCTCTGACTGCCTGGGGCTCACAATGACTTCTGGGTAGTAGAAAAATTAATTGAGTTTGTAAATTATTCTTGTTTGTAAACTGACTTTGAAATGGAATTAAGAATCTTAAATTGAACTAAGAAACTGCAAAGTAGAAGCATCCTGTCCACTGAATTACACACCATCCTATCATACCCTACACTGATATAATTGCAAACTCTGGCAAAGAGCTGTGTCACGAAACGCTGGGTTTGTATCTAGTACAAACTCTTGATCATGAAATGTGAAACTGTCTACCAGGCACCATCTGCAGATTTCAATTCATCTTTCTTGGGAAAAACAAACATGTCCAGGATAAAAATTTTCAATCCCTATATAAAACCAGCAGCTCCTGGTACAAACCTATGCAGAAAATGAATTATGCTGATGCCAAAATCAACTGAAAACAGCACTGAAAAAACAAAACCCCCAGACCTGGGACTGCATTTCAACTTTCCTGCTCTCCCTGCTTTGGACCAAGGCATCTGTAGACAAAACACACAGCCTGAGGCTGTGAGGTCTGGCCCCAGAACAGCGGACAGGACAAAACCTTCCTCAGGTACGAAACTGGTAAGGGGACCCAATATGCCTCTTCAGGATTAAGGGATTTCTTGAAATCATAGTTGATTACATCTTTCATAACGACCTCAGGTCATTAGAGGAGATGCCAGACCCTGGTTTAGAGTCAAACCACTGAAAAATGCAGACCTGGACTGACTGTGCCCCAGGTCAGAGCACCAGCACCTGGGGAGAAGCAGAGGTGGCACAAGCCATTGAATCAGACTGAAAAGAAAAAGTCTGCTAAGAGGAAAACTGCACTTGAAAGGGGCTGAGGGAGCTTCAACCCTCAGCCCCCTGCTACTCCCTTCAGCATCCACTTTTTCTTCCAAAGACAATTCAAGACAACTACATGTTTCTCCTTGTCTATAGAACACGATGAGAAAAATCCCATGTTTCTTTTCCTTTTGCCAGCAAAAACATTTCACTGTTCTTTAGCAAATGCACTTTATTAAGTAAAATGCCTAAATGAATTAAGTAAAAAACTGAATTTGCTTACACTATGTTGTTGCCCACAAACTGAGTATTCTGGAAATACAAAAAACCCAATAGCTTTTACTCTAGATTGCAAAAAATATGTTACCTGACCTGCAAATCAAGGATATGTCTTTCCATTTCAGTGTTCTGGCTCTTGGCTAATCAACGAGCCAGGGGCGGAGGAGGAGAGAACCACCGAAACCGTGCAGGGCAAAAGGGCAAAAGCGAGGGCGCAGCCAGACGGGGAAGAGGCGAGACTGGTGCCCCTGCGGTGTGCGGGAATCCCACCCTATGTTTACGCTGTCGAGGGTCCCGACCCTTACCCACGGTGACACTGCCCGGGGTCCCGGCCCTTACCCATCGTGACACTGTCCGCCGCCGCCGTCTGCAACGCGCCCAGAGCCGAGCCGGGCCGCAGCAGGATGATGCGATACGCCGCCCCGATGAGGCCTGCAACACAGCACTGCGCGTCAATGCCCCGCTCGGCCGCCCCGCCGTGTGCCCCCTTCCCCCCGGTGCCCACCTGCGGCCGCGCCCACGCGCGTGGCCAGCCAGGTGCGCTGCGGGCACTGCTCGCCCTCGGGCCCGCCCCAATAGCCCGCCATGGCGACAAGGACACAACCGCGATATCGCGAGAGGACGGCGCAGCCGCGCCCCGCGAGGGGGCGAGGCCAGGGATCGTCCCGCGGGCACGCGCGTGGCGTCCCCTCCCTTCCTCTCCCCTCGCGCGGGGGCCCGGGCCGCCTGTCCCGCCCAGGCCGTGTTCCGCACCAGCCAGTGCCTGAGCACACCCTTACAATCACTGTCCAGAGGGATTTCTACCACGTGTTCCCAGTTGTCCCAACCGCGGCTCTCAGGCTTTTTGCCTAAACCCAGGGGTCTGACCCCAAATTACAACTGGCAATTTGTCTTTGCTGGCTGCTCGCGGGGCAGGGAGGTTGGTGTGATTTTGTTTTGTTGGAGTTGTTTTGTATTTTTGTGGGGGAGGGGGTTGTTTTTTGTGGTTCGGTTTGGGGTTTTTTTTGGTAGAGTCTACAACTCTTACTTAATGGCGCTTGAAATACTTTTAATGAATTTTCAAATACTCTGTTTTAATTCTCTGACTGTGTCTACGCTGCTGTATTGCACGGTTTCCTTCTGAAATAATAAAGATGCTTTGAGACAGGCTATAGGGATGCTGTATACATTTATTTTTCCAGTTGTTCATAGTATGCTAGTAAAAACACAACTCTACTATGCCTTCTCGGTGATGTACGGAAATTCAAGCTCTGAAAAGTCAATGTCTATAAAGGAGACACAGGAATCGGTCAGTTTTATTCGAATAAAGGGAGAGACTCCACTGAGTCACACGCCCGCGGGGTTTGCTCTCGCTCGAGGTTTTGAAGGGCGCAGCCTCCCTTTTGCCCTAAACTCCCTGCCGCACCTTGCCCTCTTCCTTTCCCCATTGGCTGAGGTACTAGGAAGGTACAGCCTTTCCAAACTGCCTGCCACATATCTCCCCTTGAACCTGTCATTTTACCCCAAAGGTCAGAAGTTCGGGCTTGTGCAGACCCCTATTTCAGGAGTCAGGCTGTCTGGGCTCTGTAACAGACCTGCTGCTTGAAGTTAGTAGAGACATTCAAGACCCATTTCAAAGACGTTAACACCCAAATCCTAACCCATGGAATTATTTGTAAAGACGTTAGCACAACCTATCAATCCTTCCTCTTTTTATTGTTCAAGTTGACTTTACAAACCCTAGGTTATTATTTACCCTTTTTAACAACCTGACATGGTATAAAGATTAACATTTGAAACACTCCCTCCCAACTTTTCCATGTCTGGGCCCTGCAAAGTAAATACAGAGAATAAAGTAGACGATGACAGTTCATATTAGCCCATTAATCATTAGAGGTCCTTGTAGATGAACCATGGCTACTGATAGCTGTAATCTCCCATCCTTTTCCTCCTGCTGAGAACTCCAAGCTCAGGGGCTTTAAAGACCCTGACCTGAGTGTGATGGGTCCGCCTCTGTTCTGCTGTCCTGGCTGCTGTCTCTGGAGTCCTGGTTGGATGTTACCAACAGCAAAGTCCAAAGGCAGTGTCTGTGCTAACTGGGCTTCCTGTCAAAGAGGTTTCACGAGACATAGCATCCTGGCCACAGACTGGTTTAAATATACATCTTCACCTCCCTGCCACATTGGAAATTAATTCAAAGGGTGAAATGAATGAGAAGGAGATGTCTTTTACAAACAAACTGGGCCTGTTGGTAGAGAAAGCCAAATACTGAGAGGTGAAAGAAGCAATGGGAGGAACCATAGATTCGACAGGAATTCCATTAACTGACACAGACTGTTACTCACTCAAGACTATACTAAATGTCTGGACTTTAAGAAAAAGAACAGATACACAAGTGAAAGGAATTAGGGTTTGTCTTTACAAACAAGCTGTGGGCCTGCTGTAGATAAGACTAACACTGAGAGAGAAAAGAAACAATGGCAAGGATTCCACTGATTGATGAATGGAATGAAAGATTTGTCTTTACAAACAAACTGTAAGTCTACTGATAAATTAAATCATATATTGAGAGATTAAAGAAACAATGGGAAGAACCATGAATTCCAGGAATTAAAAGAAAAAAAATTAAGAGGGGCAGGTTATACATTAGAAGGGAATCTTAGGTATTAAGCGTTCTGTGAAGTCTGTACCCTCTCAAATACCTCAGCCAACGGGGAAAGAGAGAAGGAAATGCGGCTGGGAAATTAGGATAAAAAGGAAGCTGCGTCCTCCAAAATCTTGAGAGGTCCCAGGGGAAATGCCCCATGGCCTCTCCCTTTATTCAAAGAAAGTAAAAGACCTCCTCTGTCTCCTTTTTGGACATAAACCTCTGGTGTTTGTCAATTAATTTTCCTGACACAAGGAAGAAAAAGAGGGGTGGAGGTACACATTAGAAGGGTGTCTGTATTAGGTGGTTTGGGAAATCTGTACAAGTACCTCAGCCAATGGGGCAAGAGAGAGGGAAATGTGGCCAGGAAATTAGGAATAAAAGGAGGCTGCATCCTTTAACCATTTGAGAGAACCCATGGGAAATGCCCATGGCCTCCCCCACTATTCAAATAAAGTTACAGGACTCCTCTGTCTCCTTTTTGGACATAAATGTCTGCTGTTTGTGGATTAATCTTCCTGACAAAGGGAATGATTTCCTCGGGGCTTGGCTCTTACTCTTGCCAAAGCTAATGGCAAAAGCTGTACCCGTGGCATCTTAGTTTCTGTCACCAGTTTCAAAGGTGTTTTTTTATTTGTCCATTTGTCAAAAAATTGTTAATGGTTATATTGTTAAACATTTAATAATTGTTATGATGATAATGCATGTACTGTTAGAAAGATTGTGTGGTTGCAAGTTAAAAGAAATACAGTACCATGTTACACCTAAGCAAAGTGCACCCCTAAGCAAAACGAGCCTTCTTGAATGGGGTAATCATAACTAACCAATGAAGCTTCAAAAGGGCCCTAAGGACCAATCCGTGCCTTACCCTTCATGCAAATGAAGGATCCAAACGGGGACCAATCAAAATGGATTAAAAACCATATAAAAAGAGGTATCCAAGCCAGTCCAGCATCCTTTTCAATGCATCCAAGAAGAGTGAACATCGAGGGACTGCTCCTGCCACCCCTAGAAGAGGATCCTGCGCCGGCGCAGCGGCACCAGCAATCGGTGTTGACCAAGAGAGCTCCTGCTCTGCTGCCTGCAGACATTGGTGTGCACTCGACCCACGACCCCTTTGCTTTAGGCCACACAATAAAAGCTGAAATCACTAAAAACTAGGAGTGCATTCCCGTTTTTATCACATTCATCCTTCTACTTGACCTGAATTGTCAGGGTGCCAGGGGGCATGGAGGTCCCACTGAATTCTCAAATCAGCCATAATCCCTTGAAGGACGCTCCTGTAAAATGAGTTGCCCCATCCAAGTCCACTGCTCCCACAATCCTTGGAATTATTTGTTCCAAAAATAATTTCATAACTGATCAAATAGTTGCTCATGTGACCAGAAATGCCTCTTGCCACTCTGCCAGCTGGCATACCACTACCAGAAGATATTTAAGCCCTCTTGTCTGCGGCACCTCAGCAAACCATACCCAGCATCCTTAAAAAGGAGTATAGTCCAAGGTCACTCCCCTGCCTTGTAATCTCCTCTGTAGTCTGGCTATTAACTTTAGCCAGACACCCCTCAGTAGCTTGTTTTGCTATAACAAAAAGGCCCAAGGCAGTTTGTCTGGAGGAAGGCTTCTGCCAATCCTGGAGACCCACAATAACTCCCGTCATGGAGTTGTTTTGACATTTCCAGGGTCAAAGCTCCTGGCATCCACTGCTCATTGCCCTTTGTAAATCAATTCTCCCCTCTTTCTTCTACCCTACCACCTTCAATTATCTCCAACTCCTCTGGTGGAAAAGACAGCATCACACCCCCTTCCCCATCCCCTGGTAACAGCTGAGTCAGAGGGAGTAATGGGAGGCTCCTGGAGCCCTCTGGAAAAAGTGCTGCTCTGAACATCTCCATTGAACAGTTGAATACCCATTGTCTCTTCTGAGTACCCTGCCTGATGTCCCCTAACACGTATTATTTCTACCTCTTTTGGCAAATTCATCACCTCCAACAGGTGCATAATTGAGATCTCATGAGCTAACGTTTTCCCTGCAGGTAAATAAACCTCTTTCCTTCCAGCTTTCCAAACATATGTACCATGCCACATGTATACTTGGAATCTGTAAATATATTCACAACCTTTCCTTGATACACTTTGCAGGCTTTCACTAAGGCATACCATTCTGTGGTCTGTGCTGACCATGTGCATGGTAGCTTCCCTTGCAATTCCTTTTCTTTTACTATAGCATATCCAGTAACTTGTTTTCCTCCTATTACTCTTGAAGATCCATCACCTTTCCCTCTTCTGGTCAAGGGGTATCCTGTACATTTGGTACCTGGATACACTCATGAGCCTCCTTTTAGGCTCCTTCCTCGGGACCAGTTAAACAGGAGGCTGGACTAAACCCTTCCCCACTTCTCAATTCTAAATCCTCCTGTTACATTTAACAGGTTTCATACTGTAACGATCTAGTGCTGGTCATCCATTTCGAATTTGATGCCAAACTTTAAGAATCCTGCCATCAGTTATCATCAAAGCCGTGGCTGTACAATTCTGCACACAAGACAGCCTCATTTACCATTAGAACAAACAGTGGGGCCACCCCCTTGCCAACGGGTCAAAGATTTTAGCACTAGAATTCCTTTGGCATAGTGCTGTTTAACATCCACATAAAATTAAAATCACTTTTTTAAAGTCTGGCTAAAGTTTTGATGTCTTTTCTGGTGTCCATACCACAACATTGGGGCTATCTGGGTTTAAAAAGTCAAAAAAATAGTCCAGGTCTTGCAATACTCTACTAATCCTAAACGTTGTCACAGCCCCCCTTCAACCCTGGGCAACAGCTCCTCTGAGTTTCCCTCGACCTCCTCTGAGCAAACATACCAAAAGCCTTCAGTCAAAATATACCCCAAACATTCAACCTTTCTGTCCTTCACCTGTGCCTTCCCTTCAGACACTCCAAGCACCCCTCCAGCCAGAAAACCACAGTGGCTTCCCCTACCACCTCCTCCCATTCTCCCAACAGAAATAAGTCCTCCACATACTGCAATAACCTAATTCCTAGGTATGAAAAACGAGGTTTACTCTCCTGGTAGAATAAAAAGTTTAATAGAGGACAATAAGAAACAAAGATAATAAAGCAAGGTAATAACAGCCGGGTGCTTGGCATTCAGCCAAAAAAGCACACCTACTGTCCTGGAGACACCTTTTATGTACTTTTTCCATCAAATCAACCTGTTATATATTCATGACAAATTCTTCATATTCAACTTTTCCCCAAACTAGTTTACATGTTCTAAGAACTGTTTTACATGGCTCCTCCCTTGGACCGCCTTTTTAGAGCATGCGCATTTCGTGGTTGTGGTTTTAGTTCGATCGTCTTATCCCCTCCACTTTGGGCCTTGGCCCAAGTTTTTACAGACGGCAGGTGTTGATAGTTGGCATGTCAGGAGCAGGGTCCTCATCATATGTTCACTGGATGTTATCCCAACCAAGCAAACAGTTCAAACATAGGTCTATCAGCTATTCCACTACTATGTCTGAGTTAATAAACTACATTCTTATAGCAAAGTTATTTCAACATTATACATATAACATTCCTCTTAATATTTGCGAAAAGCTAATATTATAATGTGTATTTATAACAATCCCTCCTTCTCCTTTTTCATAAATCATTTGTCTTGAGCAGTATTTCTTGCTTTTTAACTTCTATCATTCATTCATTTTTTTCAAAAATCTTTTTTGCTTCTTTAAAGGGGTCTTCTATATTATTTTGGTTTTTTATTACTATGATCTTTTGTGCCGTTCCAGATGTAGCTAATTTTGGGTTCATGGGCACTGTTACCACTTGCATGCTTTGAACCATGCTAGTGATTAACTGAATAAAACAGGGGATTAAGCAAGGAAGAAATATTAAACTAGCTGTGGCATATAAAAGGAAGAAACTTAGCTTTTTTTACCATTTTATTTTCAATACATTATCTCACCAGCTAAATTTTAGTGCGGATTCCTATTTTTGGACTGGTACATGGGCTATTTTTTTTTATATTTTTGGCTGTATCCAGGACAGCATTCTCATGGTCGTCTATTTTCAAACAACAATTTGATGTATTAAATTTTTCACAAACACCTCCTCCTTCAGCTAATAGATAGTCTAAAGCCAACTTATTCTGATACACTGCAGTTCTTGTTTGGCTTTGTTGACTTGATAGTAATTCCAATGCCTGACCAGTTTGGTTTGTTATTATCTTTACAACTGCTTGGAGCCTTATAATACGATTTAGCATATAAATTGGGGTTCGATATCCCAAACTCCCATCCTGTGCCGAAGTGTCTGGCTTATATGTTTCAATTATGTGTTCAGGGGGTTATTTTTCATCTCTTCATTTTTGATATCTTTTAATCAAGTCTTTTTTATTTCTTTTTAGATTTTCATAAACTGGTAATCTTAGTTGATCTCTGTCTGTATCTGGTAAAAGAAAAAATCCTGGTTGTATGATTCTTAGAGTACAACTCCCTTTCCACTGGGAAGGGAGTCTTGGATATGCTCTTTTCCTACATATTCAAAATAAGCCATTCGGTGCTTTCTAATAATCAGCCTTCTGTTGATTTATATCTTCCCAAAATTTAGATATATCTGGAATTCTAAAATAAGGATTTTTCTTTGTATTATTGCATTGGAAGAGTTTGATTTCGCTACTATACTCACAATTTTGTTCTTTTGTTTTTCTTTGAGTCTAATACAGAGTTGGTTTTTCTGGGATTCACTATGTAAAAGTTTTATTACTAACTTTATATTTTTTACAGTGAGTAGTTCTTTCTTCATTAAGAAAATTGTTCTCAGTGCGCCAGAGACATTCTCCTCCTATTACTGTTGAGCTTAGAATCTACTTTTTTGGTCAATTTTCTCTTCATGTATTTGTCTGGTTTTACTTAAGGAGTTTCATTGGGCCTAAACTACTGCCTTTCCATGGCTATTCTTCTGTCATCAAAGGCCTTCTACAGACCCAACAGTTGGTTATGTTAAGTTCCTTACCTATTCTTTCCCCCAATTCCACAAACAGCTTTTTCCCAAATCTGAGAGGTCTATCTTCTTTGTTAATTGCTGTTTAAGTTTTGCATACAAGTTTTGAATTGAGGTTGATAGTTAGATTCCTGTGCTGGTTTTACCTTTTTGTTTACCAATTGTTCTTTCACCAAGTCCTGGGCTCCACCCTTAAAGGCAAATGTGAAACAAATCTATTTCTTTCTTTTTGGATAGTTACTTCCTAACCTGTTACTACTTGTTCTTAGGTTTTCTGCAATCTAGTATTTTTTTCCCCTATGCATACAGATGTTCAATTTGGATGGTTTATAACAGTGACTGTTGATACGGGTGTCGGTAATTAAAAAGGAACTTCGGTGTCTTTCTATATACAGCCTCTGGTAGCATTTGTGACATGATTTTGCTGGTATTTCGAAAGGGAAAAGACAAAAAAGGAGTGACAGAACAAGGAAAATCAGAGGTCCAGTATGGCTTATACTTCTACCTCTCCCCTGCCTTATGGGGTTACAACCCATAGTAGGTGTATATGATCTTTTCGGTGGCAAATACAGCAGCTAATCTGGTCTTGCTCTCTTAGCTCTTTGTCACTTCTTTTTTGCTAATTTCTAGGCAAATCTGGTTTGTTGTTGTTGTTGTTGGTTGGGTGTTTTTGGTTTTTTTTTTATTTCTTAACTGTAGTTTCTCACTGTTCCTCAGGTATTTTTTAATCAACAGGCACTAGTAATTTCTCATCCACAAAGCAAAGTTATTATTTCAGTTATTTTTAATTTTATCTGGATAGGAAGTAGACTTGGCACTTGACAATTTCTACAACAGGAGTGTCGATTTTGTAAACTACAATACTAATTTTTTCTACAAATTTAGACAATTACATTTAACTTAGCTAGCATGTCTGGTATTGGGATGAATCAGACAGGGTATATGGTATGGCACTAGTGGAAGGCATATCTCCTCCTCTTCTTTGTATAAGTCACAGGCTAAAGCTAGAATCTGAGATTTTTCTGACTGGAACAGTTTTGATCCCCCTGTTTAAAGTGGAAGTATTCCTCCAGAAGCACCTCAGAAATTGTCTAGGCGACACTTGGAACTATGGATATAAACTTGGCCTTATTTCTTAATTAGGTGGGACTAGTTTATTACCACCCTGTCCTCTTTTAAGAGTCATTTTGGTATCACTCGGTTTAGATGTTATAGTCTATTCTTTAGGTTTTTCCACGGGTCTTTTGATTTTACTGGTGTGGATCTACCCTCGTTTCCTGGTCCCAATCACTGCCTCTGTTGCCAATAATACCTGAAAAGGACTTCCTCATTGTGGAGTTAAAGATTGTTCTTTCCACGTTTTCATTAGTACTCATTCTTCTGGATGGACATTATGGATTTTAAAATCTAAAGGTGTGGTGTGAGGGACATTCATTTCCCCTGCTTCGTAAGTAGTAGTTTTATGTTGAATTGTCAGAAAGGGTAATCCAAAGATCATCCCATAGGGTGATACTCCCAGTATGACCTGGGTTGTGTCCGAATTCTCAATAAAGCCAAAGGTAAACATTTTACTTACGACATTTGGGTCTCAATCATTAATTTTGTTAAAGTTTTCTTTAGAGTCTGGTTCATCTTCTCTACTTGGCTCGAATTCTGTGGATGCTATGGGGTATGTAATTTTCATTTTATTCTCAACGCTTGAGTTATTTGCTGTAAAACCCTTGATGTAAAATGTATCCCTCTATCTGAGTCGATTCTATTAACTATTCCATACTTGGGAATAATTTGCTTTAAAAGGGTTTTACATACTACATTAGCTGTGGCTCTAACAGTAGGAACAGCTTCTACTTAATGAATTAAATGGTCAATTATTACTAATAAAAATTTCCACCTCTGCACTTGGGGGAGTTCAGTAAAGTTTACTTGGATACTTTGAAATGGTCACAAAGCTAACTCACGGCCTTCTAACTTTGTTTTTCTCATTACCTTTTTATTTACTTTTTGGCAAGTTATACATTTCTCAGTTACTTGTTTTGCCAATCCAAAAATTTTAGTGCACCCATAATTCCTTAAAAAGTGGTCACACAGCCTGAGTACCCCAATGAGTCTTTTGATGCACGTTTTTTAATATTTTTCTAGTAAGTGACTTATTAAGTAACTGTCTTCTATCAGGAAGTTTCCATTTCTCAGGTTGACCTTGCTGTCTCCCTATCTTATTTAATTATTTTTCTTCTGCTTCACTAAATTTTGGGATTTCTAATTCTTCCTTGTCTGGGGTTAAAATTAACATAACCCTTCTGGTCCCATTTTCTGATGCATCTCTGGCTTCTTGATTTGCCAAATTTTTCCCTCTTATTTCTGAGGTCATTCCCTTTTGGTGTCCTTTCACATGTGCAGCACTATTTCTTTAGGTAATTTTAATGCTTCTAATACCTCTAAAATGAGTCTTTCATGTATCAGTTCTTTTCCTTTTGAATTCAGTAATCTCCTTTTTTCCCAGATTTTCCCAAAAGTGTGTACTACTCCAAAGGCATATTTGGAGTTCATATAGATGGTTCTTTTCTTGTGTGCTAAATATTTCAGTGCTCTCTTTAGAGCATATAATTCACAAGATTGAGCTGACTAATTTGAAGGTAATTTTCCTTTTTCGATGGTTTGTATATTTTTTCCATTAACTAAGGCATATCTTGATATTCTTTTCTCTTGTAAGCATCTAGATGAACTATTAATGTATATTCTTTCTCCCTCCAGGAGGGTTTGTTCTGTTAGATCTTCTTGAACTTTAGTTTGGCACTGGATAATTTCTAAAAAATTATGTGTTAAGTCACATTTTGGTTCTATATATAAAAATGGAGCTGGATTCAAACTTTTGTTTACTTTTAGTGTCAAATCACCACTGTCTATCAAAATTGCTTCGTATTTTAACATCTTGGAGTTTGTTAACCATTTTTCAGCTTTTTGATTTAACACATTTCGGACTGCATGAGGTGTACACACAATTAGTTTACTTCCAAAAGTAAGTTTACGGCTCTCTTTTACTAGAATCGCTGTAGCTGCTATAGCTTGAATACATACTGGCCAGCCATGGCTCACTGGATCTAATAATTTTGATAAATAAGTTACTGGTCTCTTTACTCTTCTCTACTCCTGGACTAAAACTCTATGAGTTACTTCACTTTCCATATTTACATACAAATGAAAGGGTTTTTCTAATGAAGGTAAGTTTAAAGCTGGTACTGAGGCCAGTTTTAACTTCAATTTTTCTAATTTGTCATCATCTTCTCTGGTCCATTTTATATCATTTTTCTCTGTCAATTTTTCATATCAAAATTTTACTGCCTGTGTGTACCCTTCAATCCATAATCTGCAGTATCCCAATAATCCAAGCAGCCTTCTAACTTCCTTCTTCGAAGAGGGAGGCAGAAGAGATAAAATTTTTGCGATCCTGTCAGGGTTTAGCTTTCGGCTACTTTTACTTATTAAGTGACCCAGATATTTTACTTCTGGTTCCACAAATTGTAGTTTTCCCTTTGATACCCTTAGCCTTTTTTCTCTAAGAAAATTTAGAAGTCTATAGTAGCCTCCCTACCTTCAACTTCAGCTTCCCTTGATAATAAAAGATCGTCTACATATTGGGCAATTTTTATTCCAGGAGGAGTGAGGAAAGTTTGTAATATTTCTTCTAAAGCCTGTCCAAATAGGTTTGGAGACTCAGTAAATTTCTGTGGTAATTTTGTCTATCTTAGTTGCTGCTTTCTCCCAGTATTAGGATCTTTTCATTCAAAGGTGAAGATATTCTGGCTGTCTTCTGCTAATGGACAAGTCCAAAAAGCATCTTTAAGATATACTACACTGAAACACTGATGCTGGGGTGGGACTTTGCTTAAGAGAGTATAAGGATTGGGTACCACTGGGTAATGGGTCTGAGTTCTCTTGTTAACTTCCTTTAAGTCTTGTACTAATCTATAATTTCTATCAGGCTTCTTTACAGGGAGAATAGGGGTATTATGAGGAGACATACAAGGTTCCAATGTCCCATCCTTTATCAATTCTTCTATTGCCAACTTTAAGCTTTCTCTTCTTTCTAAGGATATAGGGTACTGTCATACATGTATAGGATATTCTTCTCTCTCAATTGTGACTCTTATGGGGTCAATGTCTAATCTTCCTCTATTTCTTTCTCCAGCTCAAACTTTTGTGTTCATCTTCTCTTCATTTTCTTGGCTGAGTTTTAATATTTTGGCTGTCATTTTTCTTTCTTCTGATATAACCCTTATTCCTAATTGTACTTGCAAGTTTCTCTCTAGTAAGTTCCTACCTGTTCTAGGAACTAATAAGATCTCTCCTATTGCTACTCTGGTTTCCTCTTCAATCACTACATCTTTAATAACAGGAACTTTAAATCTTTCAAATTCTCATCCCAGCTACCTTAATTATCTGCCTCTCTTCCTGGGAGAATATTATTTTCATAATGGACTGTATCTCTTCTCAAGTAAAAATATTTGGACCAAGAAATTGATAGAATTGTTCTGCTGTACTTATGGGATCTTCAAGTTATCTTTTTACCTCCTTTTTAAAATTTTTGACCTCTGAAGAGGTCAAGGGAGCATTTACAAACCTTGTTCCTCCTTGAACTCCTCCCATAGGAACTTCTCGTAGGGGAAATAAGCTGACTTCTTGAATCTCACCTTTTTGTTGTCCAATTTCTATAACCCCTTTCCCTTGTATTGAAGCACTGTCAGGGGAGAAATTATCGAGTCGCTTTTGGACTGCACTCCTTGTATTTTGGAACGGAGCTCCTCCGTTAAGGAAAGTTCTTTTGGACAGCAGGAGCCGAGGTTGCCGTAGTAACAGCAGTAAGGGCGGGGGCTGGTGTTAAAGCCGGGGCCGCCCAAGAGAGAGGGGTGGGGGCAGAGGTCGGAACTTGAGTGCAGTCCTCCAAGAGAGGAGGGGCGGAAATCGACACTCAGACCCCCAAAGGGGTAGGGACAAGGTCACCCGGCGGAAACCGGGCAGAGGCAGGAGCGGTCTGCTCGAGGGAAGCCATGGAGGGGGGAGCGGTAGCATCCAGCACGGGCAGAGGGACCGGAGCTCCAGGCACGGGTGGCGGAACCAGGGCTCCCGGCACAAGCCGGGGTAGCGCCCCGGGCACGGGCGGTGGGACCGGAGGTGCCTGCGGGAGCAGGGCTCTGGGCATGTATGGAGGTACTGGCGGGACTAGCCCAGGCATATGAGGGGGAGGCAGTGCGGGTGGAGGGGGTAAAAGTTCAAGAGGGTCCCAGTCTTTTTTCTTTTTTTTTTCTCTTTTTGCTCTGTCTCTGGGGTTTCTGATATCTTGAAAACTTTTACCCCCAGTGATTCTGTGTTTCTTGTCTAACAAGAGGCATATTCTTTTTCCTCCGGGTTAAACGGTTCTTTTGAATTCACAAATATGTTTAAGGCTTGGCAAATCCAGGCTTCAAAAGACTCAAATCTAGGCCAATAGACGTGGTCAGCTCTTATTTCCCTTTTTGTCCATTCTATCATACAATATTGAATCATTTCTACATTGTTTTTTTCCTTTGTACAAGGATTATCTTCCTAATTCGCTAACATGATTCCCAGGGGACTATCTTGGGGCATATCTGCTGGTACCTTTTAATCCTTCTTTTCCCTTGAACCCAACTGACTGGTTCTTTGTCTCATTTTCCAGGATTTTTCTTATTTGTCCCCGGTCTCTGTTTCCCTGCTCTAATCCACTCCTCCACAGTACAGAAAACTCTTCTTCTCCAATGATATAATACAATCCCCCTCCTTCCAGAAAAAAACAGAATTAAACTTCAAGTCTAAAATTTATATTATGTTTATTTTCATTCACATTCACTTTTATTTTTTTAATATGTCTTTTTCACTCACTCTCACTCACAACAATAAAGTACCTTTATTTTCAAATCACTTGTTAATTTCTACCCATGGGTATTGTAAAGTCTCAAATGTTGTTGGCTAACCCCAGATGCTCTTGGGCATATATTTGTTCCATATTCTCAATCTGGCAATCCCAGATGCTCTTGAATATTTTATTTCATACCCTCAGTCTGGCAAATTGTTAGAGGGCCCTCCCCATTTATCCTGTTTCCTAGTGGATTGTACTAGGAGACTCCTGCTCCCTTCTTTCAAGGAGTCCCACCCCTCCCTGGAACCCAGTCCCAGTTACTCCCGGGGGAGTCTCTCACTCCTTTTTATCTTTCGCTTCATTTCCTCGCTGGCCGTTTTTCTCACGAAATAATGGAACCGCAGCACTCAGAAACTCCACACTCACTTCGCAGGTCTGGGGCAACCAGCCCACGTCTCATTCACGCACCTTTCATCCCCCATATCCACCTCCCTGAAAAATACAATCCTTTTTCTTTTCCAGGTCTTTGTGCACAAGAATTGTGGGGTTTACCACCGTGGTTTCTTGGTGGTAGCCTTTTTCCCTTTCCTTTGCTTTATTTGTCTCTCTTTGTCCTTGGGGTTTCAACCTGCAAGCCACGGAGTCACACCAGGAGAAACGGAGCAGGGCAGCTGAATGCAGCCGGGCACGCCTTCCCTGCTCGGGATCTCCCCAGGGTCTTTGGAGGCAAGGTGTTTATCCCAGATGAAGCTCCCAATTGTGAAAAATGAGGTTCACTCTCCTGGTAGAATAAAAAGTTTAATAGAGGACAATAAGAAACAAAGATAATAAAGCAAGGTAATAACAACCGGGTGCTTAACATTCAGCCAGAAAAGCAGACCTGCTATCTTAGAGACACCCTTTAAGTGCTTTTTCCATCAAATCAACCTGTTATATATTCATGACAAATTCTTCATATTCAACTTTTCCCCAAACTAGTTTACATGTTTCAGGAACTGATTTACATAGCAGCAGCCCTTGTCCTTGCATATATCCTCTAAACAGATACATATGTATTAAGTTACACAATACATCTATACATATTCATGACCTATCCCTGCTTCATATTATAATGAGCTCAAAAGTAATTTCCATATGCCCGTGCTTGCGCAATGCCTCCTGATGGTTGCGGTTGAGGATCTTACAGATGAAGTAAGGAGTCTTCCTCTTGATTGGACTTTTCACCTTGCCTCCTTGCGCATGCTCTCTGGTCCCTTGGTCTTAGTCAAAACGTCAAGGCCAGTCTCAACCGGTTTGGGGTCCAGGGAGCAGGGACCAGGTTACTGTCCCCTTCCTCATAACAATAACTGCATTCTGCCATACGGCTTTTGACAAGTAAATAAATGTTCAGCAAGCAATATGCATAGTTTCAGCAAGCAGCCCTTAATAATTACTCCCTAACTCCTCTGTAGCAGTTCTCTTTAACTCCTAACTCCCCTGTATCACTTGCCTGTACCTTTACCTTTTCCTCATCCTTTCTTTTGTATCTTTCATATAACTGATGAGCCTGTCTAACCAATTCCTGCAAGGGCCCACTCTGCCACCTCTCCAGCCCGTGCTCTTGCTGCCTGTTGGCTCTCAGCCTCCCACAGCCACTGAACTCTGCAAAATCACTCACCTCCCCAGTGATCCAAACAAAACCCTTTCTTGTATCAGGCCAGGCTTTGGTGACAAATTGTATCTTACACTGTACACCAAAGCCGGTCCCTGTCCTGCCACAGTGTCCAGACGCACTCCCAGCACACCCATCCAAGCCTCTGGGCTGCTCTCCCGGCACCACAAGCTCTGTAAAGCACCAGGTGCCAGCACAGCTCAGTGGGCGGGCACAGCTGACAGTGCTACAGGATGGGTAGGAGGATGGAACATCCCCCAGCCTCATGGAGACGGGGAGGCCACTGCAGTCCCTGCCCACGGGGGTGGTGGCATTGGGCACTGCCCACAGCCTCAGCTCGGTCCCACAACTCCCCTACAGGTTCCCAGCCCGTGCTACCCATCCTGAATTTCCACACCTGGCCTTGGCACTCCTCACCTTAAGAGCAACCCCCTTAAGTCCCGAGTAGTAAGCGGACAAACCCAAACCTTCCCCACCCTGGCTCCATAATGACCCGGAGGTGTAGGAACAATATCTCCCTGTTTTCCTTCTCCTGGAAGCCAGGAATACAAAAGACTTGCAGCTGGCCCTGTATTAGACCACAGATTCTGAAGAGAAGGTGGAGAACATTCCAGTCCTCATTGTTCTCTCTTTATCACATAGTCTCCTGTTGCTATATTCCTTCACACTCCCCTTCAACCAATCCTTTCCAAACCAACACCATCTGTCCCCTGTTGCTGAGACCCCTTTCTCAGCTCCCCTTATTGGCCCCTCTGGGCATCCATGTCCATGCCTCTGGGACAATGTGGAAACCATCCCAACATTCTCCCAAAGGACCCCTCAGAGGTATTTTGGGATTGTCAGCCCTATAGTCGAGACCCTTTCTTGACTTTCCTTTACTGTCCCCTCTTGGCATCCTGCCATGTTTTACTTCTTGAAGTAAAGTTCCCATTGTACTCACCAGTGAGATTTCCAGTGATCCTTCCCTGTAGACTATTCATGGATCCCCCTAGTCCGTCACTCATCTGTGGGTCTTGGGTACCCAATCAAGTGCCAAAGGGAGCTGGTCATCTCAAACTGGGTGACGCGTGCCTCACCCAGACGTTGGAAGGATCTTGGATGAATCCCCCCCATTTTGTATGGAAATTCAAGCTCTGAAAAGTCAATGTCCATAAAGGAGACACAGGAATCGATCAGCTTTATTCAAATAAAGGGAGAGAGTCCACTGAGCCACATGCCCACAGGGTTTGCTCTCACTCAAGGTTTTGAAAGGCGCAGCCTCCCTTTTGCCCTAAACTCCCGGCCGCACCTTGCCCTCTTCCTTTCCCCATTGGCTGAGGTACTAGGAAGGTACAGCCTTTCCAAACTGCCTGCCACATATCTCCCCTTGAACCTGTCATTTTACCCCAAAGTTCAGAAGTTCGGGCTTGTGCAAACCCATTTGACTGTTTCAGGAGTCAGGCTGTCTGGGCTCTGTAACAGACCTGCTGCTTGAAGTTAGTAGAGACATTAAGATCCATTTCAAAGACATCAATCCATCAAATTGTTTGTGCAGACATTAGCACGCATCTTTCCTATCAGTGACATTCCTTCCTGCAAAGCTCTTTCAGTTGTTTTCCTGACTCTTGAAATTACTCCAGATCTGAGTAAAGAAGTCTACAACTGTATCGTTAGCTCAAGCTTTCTCACCTCTCTACCTCTCTTCCTTGTGCGTGAACAGCATTATTGAATACTTGATTTCTGTATTTTCCAGTATACGGAGTCCCCCACAGTATCTCTTCTCTGCGATAGGAGCTCAAAACAGCTGGCGTTGGATGCTACTGCTCTGTTATCCAAAGGAAATTTTTGTAGCGCTCTATCCTGCCAGCAATAAAGTTGGGGCTTCACGAGCCCCAGCAGCAGGGAGAGAAGAGGCACGACCAGGATTCAGCAGCTGCGCCAGGCTGTGTCCCACCAGAGATGTGCTGGGGTGTGCTGACAATCTCTATTCCAGAGCTATCTCGGTGCCAGAAGGAGCTGGTGTGGAGTGCATTCACAACATAGGGTCTTCCACTGTCCCTCAGCTTGGGTACAGCTTCCTCTGTGTGCTGGAGCGCTTGCCGTTCTTACACACAGAACCAATACCATCACCAGGCACTTGCTGGTGCTTTAATAAAGAAAACATTTTTTAGAAAAGCTTTGCACCTTTTCCAAAGCTGTTTCTAAGCACATTGGACAAAGGGCTGTGTGACCCTTCTGGACAGCAGGACGGAGAAAACACTTGTCTGCAGGGTGGCACATGCTGCAAATGCTCTCCCAATATAAACATACAGAAGCCACTAAATCTTGCACAGGGCAAGACTCTACACAGTTAAATAACCAATAGCTTTCTGGGTTCTAAGCAGTTGTTAAAAGCTCTTTTGAGGCCATACCCCATGCAGTAGATTCATAATGCTTCTTCCATTGACAAGGGAGGTGGGACAGAGAATTCACATCTATTCTGCCTTGCAGCAGGTACAATGCCTTTAGCAGCAAGACTCAGCACCCTGGTGTGTACAGCTTTTCACTTGCCTCGTGGATAGACGGCAGCTGATCTTGCCACACTGCTGGTAGGGTTTATTCATCAGATACCCATCCTCGGGCTGCCTCCCCAGGCAGTCACTGCTGTTCAGAGAGCTGTTACAATAGGAGGCAACAGTTACCTTACTATAAACAGGCAAGTTCCAATGAAAGCAAGGGGAAAGCAATGCATAATTAATGTAGCTTTACTCTTAAAAGGTTAACTTGGTTACAAATATTTTTACTGCTGATAAACAAACTTGCTGATACAGAATATTAGTTCCCCTAAACAGGGAGAGGGGCTTGCCATCATACTACAAGCTGCAAATAACTGGGGTTCCTTCTATCTCCAAAACCTTTTCAGAAATGGCAGAATCATCAGCAAATTGCATTCAAAACATTTCCCCATCCTTCCCTCTTGGGAGTTTTTTGTAGAGCCTTGTTCAATAGATCTCCTGTCTGCAGCAGAAGTTGTGCTCTGAATTCTCTGGAACAGGAATTTATCTTGTCTGGTAAATGGACAACAGTCAATAAGCTGCTTTTCAGAGGACAGTGTACAGTCAGCACATGGATGCTCAGGTACATGTTACCAGCAGCAGAAATCCTGGAGTGAGGGCTCAATGACACCTCCTGGTCTCTGGAACAGGAGGAGGACACATCAAACATAACATCACCACTTGGCTTTTCCAGTTTCATTAGAAGCTGAAGGTAAGCTACCAGAATTCGATCAGGAGTGATTCATTTAAAATAACCCCACCTTCAATTCACAGGCAACCTTGGAAAAGGCATCCGCTGCCCACCCATGCAACAGAATTACCAGTGTTCTCAGTAACAAATTCAGCTTTTGTATCTTTACAAAAGGAAGAGTTCCGGAAAGGACTATTTGAAAAGAGGTAGGCAAAAGGGAGCTCTGAATACTGTCTTCAAATGAGACTTTTAGTTACAGAAATTTTCTGTAAGCTTTTCTTAATGAGATACCTGTACTTTCACCAGCAGAAAAGAATCAAGACTGTCTTTGTCTAATTTAGCTATTTTCTCTTGCACCTGTGTTGGTCTGTGCTGATTTCACAGGAGGGGAAAAAAACCCCAACCCTTTAAAAAAATCTAAACATCTTTATAACATCCTGTCTGAAAACGCACTACCCACACAATTGACTAGAGTTCAATTTAAGCAAGTCAGTGCACAAAAAGACCAAGTAACACCAGGAGAAAAAGCACACAGTGAGAAGTCAGTTTAATGAAATCTTGTATGACAAATTATGGCAATTATCATAACTGGAATTCCTAAAACTAGAGAAGATTATGGGAAACATGGTAAATTTTGAAATAGGTAACATGTTTCTAGAAAGGAAATAAACCATTTTCTACACTCAGTGGGAGAGAAAGAGACCAGTTGAACTGCAGAATAGGACATGTTAGGAACAGTCATTTAATGGCAGTAATACCCAAGCAATGGTGTCAGTTGATACTTCAGGGAACAGAGAGGAGCCATTACAAAGTTAGAGCGGTTTTTTTTATTCCTGCAGGCTTCTAACAACCTGGTCACCTCCCACCCTAGTTCTAGTGCATGATGGCTGAGGAATCATTTATTTAGCTCACTTCCTGCCCCATTTCTCTAAAGCAATGCATCATACACTGGGAACTTGACGACAGAAAGATGTTGTAATTACAACATTCTCTTACCTTAATGTTTGTGTTTCCTGTGGGTATAATCTTTTTTTTTCTTTTTATGGCTAAGAGGCTTACTTCTGGTTTCAGTGGAATCAACATTCTAGCAACATTTTCATAGAATCACAGAGCATGCTGAGTTGGAAACGATCCATCAGGATCATCAAGTCCAGCTCCTGGCCCTGCTCAGGGCACCCCAACAATCCCACCCCATGACTGAGACCACTGTCCAAATGCTTCTTGAACTCGGACTTGGTGCTGTGACTACTGCCCTGAGCAGCCTGTTCCAGTTCTAAAATCACCCTGTGGGAGAAAAACTTCCTGNCCTGTGGGTATAATCTTTTTTTTTCTTTTTATGGCTAAGAGGCTTACTTCTGGTTTCAGTGGAATCAACATTCTAGCAACATTTTCATAGAATCACAGAGCATGCTGAGTTGGAAACGATCCATCAGGATCATCAAGTCCAGCTCCTGGCCCTGCTCAGGGCACCCCAACAATCCCACCCCATGACTGAGACCACTGTCCAAATGCTTCTTGAACTCGGACTTGGTGCTGTGACTACTGCCCTGAGCAGCCTGTTCCAGTTCTAAAATCACCCTGTGGGAGAAAAACTTCCTGGTATCCAAGCTAAACCTCCCCTGACTCAGCTTCATGCTGTTTCCTCAACCTCTGTCATTGATCACGAGAGTGTAGAGACAGGTACCCACCCCTCAGCCTCCCCTCATGAGGAGGCTGAAGACTACATTGAGGTCTCCCCTTCTCTAGGCTGAACAAACCAAGTGCCCTCAGCAGCTCCTCATACGGCTTCCCCTCTAGACCCTTCCCCATCCTTGTGGCCCTTCTTTGGACACTCTCAATTACATTAATGTATTTTTTATACTGTGGTGCACAAAACTGCCCCCAGAACTCAAAGTGAGGCTGTTCCAGGGCAGAGCAGAGACATAATTCCCTCCCTTGCCAGGCTGTGCCTGATGTCCCAGCAGGACATAGCTGGCCCTTCTGGTTGCCACAGCACACTGCTCAGTCATCATCAAGCATGTTCGACTTAACTACACTCTTCATTTTTTTCCACTGGGAAACCTGAAAGGCTGTGCCTGTGTGGGTCAGCAGCCACACAGGCTATATGAGACTTGTCAACATCATACAAGTTAACATGAGCAGGAGCATGATCAAGGGTAAGATTGCTATGAGGCAGCAGAGTTGGTCAGCATTACCCTCCTCTCAAACAGCCACTGCTTGGTACAGGAAACACAATGCAGGGCTCAGGATGTTTTGTTTGCCTGCTTGCTGACAAAGGTTTTAATGTAATTCCCATGTACATTTTGATATGACAGTCTTACAGAGATCTTTTGAGACACATGGGCATTATCTGGTTTTGCCTTTCACTGGTTTACTAAGGCTTAAAGCAGAGAGCTAAGTCAGGGTTTTGCTCTGGCCTAACTATATCTTGCTGGGCAGGGCCTGAACTCAACCCATTGCCAGTTCTGTTGGGATGCAGAGCAACATTTCTGCCTTCACTATAGACATTTATGCAAAGCTTCTAGCTAAAAATAAAATCTGCATCAGTAAATAGTTGCCAAATTTTTTAGAAAGCCGTAGGTGATTGTGGACCACCAAACCCCAAAGCAAGCATGCTTATTCCGTTTTTCTTAATCTTCATGCACCATCAATTGCATTTTAGGTAAAACACTTCGAAGTGAGACTCAGCATGGACCCCCCCCCATAGAGCCTGGGACAAGGAAATAATGCCTGTTTTCCCAGAAGTAGGCTGTGCTGGCCAAGACGCTTTATTAATTTTCCTTATGAACAAGCTGCTGACAATAAACAGCTTTATGTTGTAAGGGTGTTTGAAAAGAGTAGTTTGAATCTGAGTATCTTAACAATGTAAAAAGATCCCAGATCCAAAATGCAGATTACTTACTTGAAAGTCCCCAGACATTGTGATGCAGAAACAATTGTGTGGTGGGTACTAAGGAACCTGTCATGTTTCTGTGGAAGCATGGCAAGAATAGGGGGTGCAGCAAGAGATCTGTTCATTGGTAAAAACCCCCTTAACTCTAAGGAGGGAAAAAGAAAACCAAAATGCAAGAAGGCATGAGCAGACAATCCATAGAGATCAAGATGCAGTGGCACAGCTTATCATTAGCCCTTTTCAATTGCCAGAAAAGTAATCACAGATGTTCCTTCAACTGGCTATCAGGAAAAGTAAAAGCACTCTCTGCCCCAACAGCATCAGTCTTCAGTGATGGTTAACAACAGAAAACAGGGGAAGACTTGTTCTTGACTGCCAGTAAAAAGTGTGTTTCATTAAAATAGAGGCAATAAGGACTGTTTTGTTATTTGAATACTCAATTTTGAAGTTGATTTTGTGCTATAACCTGGGTTTCTGTTTTCAATTCATGCTACATCAAATACTTCTTCCCCTTCCATTTTCTTTTAGGTGATGCATTTTGGATCCTTAAGCTACAAAAGAACAAACATGCAAGTCAGAAATTATCTATCAGAAAACTATTTATAAAGGAAATAGAACAATTTGGGAAATTTATAGTGAAAGTGACCTGGTGACTACCAAATTCCAACCTTGCTGGACAAGAACATATATGTTTCAATAAGAAAATAAAACTCAACTTTCACAGAAAAGGCTCAAATGATTAAAAAACGTCCAAAACAAAACAAAGACAAAACAAACAAACAAAAAACCAAAACCAAACAACAACAACAACAACAACAACAACAACAACAACAACAACAACAACAAAAAAAAAAAAAAAAAAAAAAAAAAAAAAAAACCCCAAAAACGAAACAAATAGATGAGTTATGGTTACAGTAGGAGTACTTCAGAATTACACACAGAAAAACACATTCTTGCTTTTATTTGTGGTGGAACAGAATACAATAACCTTCAGCCCAAACTACTCAAGGCTGGCAGTATGGCAGTATTACCTTTTTCTTCATGCTGCAGGACTTCAGGAAATGGAACAGGGACAGGAAGGGTTAGAAGTTAAATTTTCTATTTAAGGCCATTAACTCAGAAAGATTTTTAAAAATATCCTCAACTTTAAGCATGAAGAGTTGCATTGACTTCAGTAAGATTATTCACATATAGTTAAGTCAGGCAAGTGCTTAAATGGCTTGTTGAATCAAGCCATTAAATGAGAGCTGCTTTATTATACAGATTTATCTTAATGGCTGGCAGAGCTCATTACATGAGCCTATTTTATTCTTCCGAGGACTAACAGCTGTTTTGTCATTAACTGTCCTGAAGGTGTAACCTGTATGCCTCCTGCACTTTACTGTAGCCAAAGAAACATAACATTTTCTAAGAAAAATTGTATGCAACATGTATTATATATAGTGGCTTAGCTCTCCCTTAAATAGTAACAGAAAAGAACAGTACAAAACAATAATTTCACTTTTTCAACACACAAGAGCATCTTATTGAAAAACCAAAATAAAAAAGTCTCACCACAATATAAATCCCCAAAAAATAATAATGAAATGGGAAGAAAAAAAGGAGTTAGCAAAATGTCCTGCAGACTTTAAAGTCTCTTATTATCGCATTCAGAAAGCTTTTCTGGTCAACCACAATGTTTTGTTTCTTTCTGTTTACAAACCCACTAGACAGCAAACAATGGCATCCACATCCACAACCTATGTTGGGATTAAAAGGTAAGAACATAACCTGCCCCATCTGCAGTCAAAAAAAAAAAAAAAAACAAAAAAAACCCAGAAACCCAAAAGGGCAGCCAGTGAGCACAGGAACTGGTGAGGACCGGGTTTCCCTACGTAAAGGGAAGTAGGGGTTAAAAAAGCAGAATTTGAGTTGTACCCATGTTGGAAAGTTCTATCTTGGAGACCTGCACAACATGAACTACTGAAGAAACAGCCAAAAGGTCCCAATGAAAAGCTGTGACAAGCTGTAATGTGCCATTTTAATTACAAGGGAGAGGGGAAAGGTTGGGGGTGGTTGCATTTTGTGTTTTTGTTGTTGTTATTTTGGGGTTGGATTTTTTTTTTTGCTCATCAATATGATGAGCTTTCAATGTCCCAAACCGTATTCAGGTAGTTTCCAAGTCTGCTTTTTTTTCTGTGGAATCTACTGATCCAGACCAAAAACCCACACAAACAGAACAGAGATGCACAGTTCTTAAGTCCTGGAGCTTTCAATACTGCTTGAAATAATCGCTGGCCTGGGGTATCCAGAGATGCCTGCAAGATGGTGTTCATAGCAGCCTTGCAAGCAGATCGGCTCACATCTGCTATGTGCTGCCAACATTCTGCCCATTACCTTCATCATTAGGACCTGAAACAATAAAAGTAGTTCTTGGTCATAAGAAATATCTTTTTTTTCTTGCCTTGCAGTAAGAAGACCCATCCCAAGCAGCCTACAGAAGTCTAAGATTCAGGTGTTCAATGAGAGATGAGACCTGTAGAATTCCTCCTTCCCTGCCTTGCACGTGCATTCTCCAGACTAAGATCTGTCTACTGTAGAATTCTATGTTCTTGACTGATCTTGTTCAGGGATCCTAGCAGCATCCCAAAACCTGAAAGCTCAGTTTCCAACCTCTTCAATCTTCCCACTGCTTTTGTTCATATTTAATCCTCTTTCTTTTCCCCTTCTGTGAATCAGGATGGACCATCAAAGGCTGGATGATCTCAGTCACAAGAAAGCAAAGCACAGATGACTTCCAAGTTGAGAGTACAAAAGGAAGCCTTCCTCAAACTGAAGAACAGTATTTTTCTTAAATTATGGTCTCTCCATGCACAATAAAAAACATTACACCCTTTTCATGCCCCTTCGTAAACCTTCTGCTTTCCCAACAGCTCTCTACTGAAAGGTCAGTCTGGATGCTGTCTACTGATCCTGAGTCGTCTCAGGTTTTATGTGCAACTCTTGGCCATGATGAAGGCAAAAATGAAACTCAGAACCACCCCTAGAAATCCTGTAAATTATAAAAAAGCACAGAAAACTTCTGCTAAATTGTGGCATGTAACTCAGAGGCAGCACAGGGGCCTTGTTACCAGTCTGGAGAAGAGGCAAGAAGTAGTTGCATTCAAAAAGGCAATCCATGCAATAGTCCTATCCCACATACACAAAGAGCACAGTCAGCCTTAAGAAATGACACAGAAAAATGCATGGGAAACAGGAAGCACCATTGTTTTTCTAACTTACCACTTCCAACTGATCCTGAAGGTGCAATGACATCATCATCACTGTCTTCCTCATTTGACTGCGTTACCTCTGGCTCAGGTGCTACATTCTTGATTTCTTGCTCTTGTTCCACTCTACTCCGCAAGGCCAAGATCCGATGATGCAATGCAGCATACAACTGCCCTGTATCTTTAGAGCTTGCCTGCATTTTTTATATTCAGAAATAAGAAAAAGGTGCAGGGAATTATCACACAATAAAATACTGCTGACATAATACACACCAGTCACGCCAAATTTCACAATATACTTTTTAGTTTTCTCATCGTGTTTTTCAAACCAGTCAGAATGGGCTGTGGTACACACAGAAGGACATTACATACACAGAACTCTGGTGGTGAGAGTGTATTCCTCTGCTTAGTTTCAACTTTCTCTGGCTAACATACCCAGTTACTTGCTGATCTTATATAGCCTTCTTCACACAGAAATCAGGTGTCAGCTTTCCTGATACCTCCCAAACACTCATATTAAAAGATCTTCAATTAAAATCTTGCAGATTTTTGCTGGCCTGTCAATCATTCAACTTCACACATTAGTTAATTGTTTCAAGCCATTGCTTCATGAGGCACTGGCATAAAATTTCAATATGAGATTTAATGAGAAAACTCAATGAACAGGCAGGCAGGCAATTATTCCAATTTTTTTGGAACGGTCTCTGTTTCAGAGGGAAGCATTTTTGACAACCTGTCGAAGAATATATATTTTTAACTCTCAAAGGTTAATGGGCACCTTATGCTTTCAAATCAATTATTAGGCCCATCAAACTAAATATTTAACGGACATTATTTAAAAGGAAACTCCCTTCAAATACTACAAAACTCTGTTTCACTATGTCAATTAAATCCTCATATTAACAATTATCCTTAGTCCATGAGAACTGTAAGGTAACAATTCCCAGATTCTTTCATAAAAAAGTTTCCATCCACCCCATCTGACACTTGAATCTGTTACCTCTGTATCTGCAAAACTCCCCTGCAATGAGCTGTAATGAAAATATAATTCCAAAGATACTTTTTATCAATACTAAAATCAAGAGTGAATAACTTGATATTAGATTAACGCAAAATTTTCAAATCTAGAAAAATATGGAGAAAAACTTATCCAGTAATTTCACTTACTTTTCTTCATCAATGCACATTTGGTATCATTAATTTCTATTCTGGTGCTCCAGATCCCAGCCCTACAAACCTAATGTCACAGGGAAAGCTGACCATTTGTCGATGGTCTCAATCCCTAGGAACACTAATTCTTTTGCAACATCTTGTGTAGAATCAGTGTAAATCAAAAAAAATGTGTTGGGACCTCTCCAAATCTCTAAGTGCTTTAGTAGGCATTAGGGAATGGTCTTTCTTCCGTGCTGACTGTATGATGAGATCTCAAGTGTTTTAGTAATTTTGACTGGGATTGCTGTTCCCCATTTAGCAAGCACACAAATAACTTTCACTATCCTGTTACTGCTTTGAATACTCTGCATCGAAAGAAAATTGAAGTTAAAATGTATAACCCTTAAGTACTAATATGATGTTCTTGATAGTTTTAGTGTTTCCTTTTCAGTGGGGACCTATCCATCCTCCTGCACTGCAGACAATGACAGCTTTCCTGTGCTGGAAGTTCCAGTAGATCTAATTTTGGTTAAACTACTGCATAAAATCTATGAAATAATACCCATTTTTCTTAATATTGGAAAACAATCTGCATTAAACACTGGAGTCTCGGTATGTGTGGAACAGATCCCATGACTCCATGGACAATGCTTTGGACAACCTGGCTTCCTAGGGCAGCCTTTAATGTGGCATTTGTTCACTATTAGCAAGACTTTTTAGACAAGCACCTTATCTTTGGGGCAGGGGTGATGTTAAGACAGTGTTGGGTGCAAAGAATAAAAATAGGAATGCTACCTCAATTACAGTTTAAGTAGGAACCAACTTCAGTAGGATGATTAAGACAAACAAAAAACAGTACTCACTGATATAAGAAAAACTTTAACTCCTTGGTCCTCTGTATCCATGGCGGTGATCCGGATACTCTTCTCACTGGCTTTATCAATCTGCATCTGAGCCCAGAGCTTGGTATTTAAGATTAACCTGAGACTCCCCTGAGTCCTCATCACTAAAGTCAAGTTACAAGATAAGTTAGGTGGAAAAAGACACACCAGGAAGCTCAAAACAGTCATGGCACTTTTTATTGTATAAAGGTTTCAGTCTTTCTACAGATAAGCCCTTTTGGGCTTTTGTCACAACTGTAAATGAGAAGAATGTAGGCTTGTGTTGGCTTTGGCTGGGGTAGAGTTAACTTTCTTCCTAGTCACTGGTATGGAGCTGTGTTTTGGGTTTGTGCTGAATATATGGTTGGTAATATAGAGATGTTCTTGTTATTGCTGAGCAGTGCTTGCACAGAGCCAAGGCATTTTCTGCTTTTCATACTATTACACTGATGAGGAAAATGGGAGTATGTGGGAGGTTGGGAGGAGACACAGCTGGGACAAGTGATCCAAACTGACAAAAGGGAGATTCCAGACCATATAACACCATGCTCAGGATATAAAGCAGGGGGAAGAAGAGGAAGGGAGGATGTTTGGTGTGATGGGATTTGTCCTCCCAAGTCACCATTACATGTGATGGGGCCCTGCTATCCTGGCGATGGATGAACACCTGCTTGCCCATGGGAAGCAGTGAAATAATTTCTTGTTTTGCTTTCTTTATTGAACTGTCTTTATCTTAACACATGAGTTTTGTAACTTCTAATTCTCTCCCTGATCCTGCTGGTGGGGGAGCGAGCAAGCGGCTACAAGGCTGCTGGCTGGGCTTAAACTGCAACAAGGCTATTAAAGATTGTAAGTCATATCTAAAGCTATTTAGTCTGAAGCTTTATATGTTAATACACTGAAGTTCAGCAGTTGTATCTGAGCTGACAATCTCGGGCTAATGCACATTCCTGCCACCCTGAACAATCGTGCACTATTCAAATAGACTTCCCCCACCACAACCAACCCATCCAAAACAGCCAGATCTGAATGATGTTACCATAAATTTCTAGGCAAATATTCTAGTTACTAAATATGGCTTGCTTCTATGGGGGGAAAAAGTAACTATAACATTTGCTGCAATAGAAGGCTACGAAGATACTCTCTTTGGAGGCAATATTTACTAACTGAAGTAAAAGAAAAAGTCCAAAGTGCTTCTGAGTTGCTGGAGCTAAGACAAACTAAAGTGAAGGTTGCTATGTGTCAAGGAAGAACCTTATGAAAATAGCATGACTGTCATCCAGTATCTCATTTCCCCTGGTTCCTCTTACCCAGTCGAGACTGTAATGTCCCATCATCTGTTGAGGCCATATCATTGAGTCTCAGGAGCCCTCGACCTCTTTCCACCCAAGACTGAGAACTTTTATCAAATACAAACAGCTTGCACTGAATCTGTAACAGAAAATATCTCTATGGCATAGTGGTTGATTAAAGTAATCATATATTTCTTAGTCACCTACAGTTGGCTAAAAAAATATTCCGATTTCATACTTGAATTTTTAATTGTTTATAGCTGTGGAAATCAAAACAGTCATCTTCTCTTTTGCAAAAAATTTCTCAAAATATGCTGTCTGTTTTCATAAGGTTTTATTAAAAGAAGCTATATATTCTTAAAGAATAAGAGGGTTCAAGATCAAAACAACAGGCAATTTTCAGGTAAGATATAAACTTTCACAGAGCAAACCTAATGTCATAAGAGACTGCCTTATATCAGTCAATTCTTTCAAGAGCCTTAGGTACACATTGCACCACTGAAGACAATATTTGTTGCTGGGAAGACCCAGCAAACAGAATGAAAGAAAAGCAAAATTCTTCCTGTATTAATGAAACAAAGGATGAACAAACATGCTAGCTCGTTATCAATTCATAAAGCCTGAACCACACAAAGTCATTAATAAGTGAGGCATTTTTACTGCCTCCCTGCAGGGTTCAATAGTTATAAAATTCAAAAGCTGTATGTATTTTTCCCAGCAGTAGGAATACTCCTTGACATACAAGCTCCCTTTTTCTTCCATGGCAAACATCTCTACTCTGTATGCCCCTCTCTAATCCAGCTTCACTGTTACTGCTGAGGTTTTATACCTCAAACCATTACCCCTCAAGTTCCCCACAGATGAGCATGCACTAAGTGGAAAAGATACTTCAATTTTCATTCCCTCCATATCTCATTTTCTTCACCCCAAAACATCTAGCTCTGTATGTTTCTGCAACATTAACACAGTTCTGTCTGTACAAGTCCCATTTGGAATTCTAATACATTATGTTTCACAGGAGAAAAAGAGTAGAAGTTAAGCAAGAGGTCTGTTAAATTACAACATATTCATGCAAGCCAGTCCTCTATTAAGCATACAACTGCCAAAAGTTGTGATTTTCCTAAGTGAAACAGGATTTTTATCTCTTCAGTGTCTTGTTCAATTTTGTGAAGTATCCAGACATTTCAGAATTGCATAGAAACAGGTGTACCAGAAGAGCCATTTAAAGATCATTTATGTCTGATAAAAAGAAGTCCAAGAAGATAAACATTATAGAGTATCATTTTGTAAGGTAATACAAATGTAACTGATAGCCATTAGATACTGACAGTGCAACTGTTTGGTGTCAGAATAGAGTATCATGTCTGTAAGAATAAAAGCTACCCTTGAAAATAACAGCTCAAATGCTGAGAAACAAAATATCTCTAGGAAAAAACCAAGCTATAATTGGAGAATAAAGAGAGATGGGAAAAAATACATATACCACTTCATTTTATATGAAAACCCTGCATATTTTTCTTAAGGATATAGTGGAGTTGGTAAATACATTTAGTTAATGAATAACTACAATGTTAAATATATCATGATTAAAAGCAGGAGTCTTAAGTCACAACCAAATATTCTTGTACAACATCACTAATTCAATTATGCACCTCAAGCCAAATTTGACTGTTTGTGATATAGTTTCTGTTTTGCAAGAAACCAGATGCTGGCATAAATAATCCATTCCAAGTTTTAGAAAATCTTCAGTAGTATAACAATTAAAAAAACTTAAAAAATATTTAGTTCATTTAAATTTTCTTCAAATAATTGTCTCACAGAAAATAGAAGCTTCTGTGTGATAGATTCAGGAAAGTATGCTTAAGATACACCTAGATGGCTTATACCCTAAAATTTATTCAGAAAGAGTAAACTACAAAACAATGGATAATAAGTTAATAAATAAGGATCTGATCTAAATATCTAAAGTTTGCATTTTAACACAAGAAAATACATTAGAGATAGAGAGGAAGGCTGGGTTGTAGGGAATCAGATGGTGTGCATTCACTGGACATCCATATGAATCCCCACAAACTCAAAGCTTCTCTATCAGTTTCTTACCTGTAACACGTTACTTTCAGCTTCCTCCCCAGTAATCACTTCTACCTTCGCTAATAAACACTTCCTTGCTGTTGCTTTAGTATAGGCTGCTGCAGACTCTGCCAGTGATTCTGAAATATTGTTAGCTGAACAACATTTTGAGAGTCTGAGAATGATTAGCAGAAAATTTTATAAGCTGTACAAAGGTTTCACACAATTACACCAGAATTTTGACACCTTCTGAAAAAGTATAGAAGGCATAGTAAAACATGTAAAAAAGGATTGAAATTTAAAGCAGAAGTTAAAGCTTGTGTTTTAATACTTGTTTTATGAGCACAAGGAACAAAAGAGATAAGCTATCAAGAAGTTTTGTCCCTACACACAATAGCTCAAAACCTTTGCATGGACACCTGCTTATTTGTAGATGCTCCAGCAGTACTGATACTCTTGCCAGCCATACAGCTGTGCCTCCACATGGACAGTGCAATTAATTTTCCACTTTCATTTGGGCTTGCAAGCAGTTTACTGAAGAAAACCCATAGTTCACAGAATTTCCATAGTATCTTGACAATTTGAAGTCACAGAATCCAGCAAACAGTTCTGAGTTCAAGCAACATGTGGTGCACCCACTCAATGCAATGTACATTTGACTCAGAAATTCAGTCACTTGAAATAAAACAGAATTGTTAAAAAAAGTTTGCCACATTTCTCCTACATTCTCTACCAAGTCCTACTACCAGTTCTGTTAATTCCCTCTAATTTTCTTCTGCTGAAGATACTCCCACTACCACAGAATGACAATGATAAAGCCAGTGCAGCCTGTACATGTTTAATATTAGATGATCTACAGCATCCAGCAACTTCCATATCCAGCCTTTATCTCTGGTTACAGGGACAGTAAAGGCAACATAAAAATCTTATGTTTTTGAAAAGTAACAGGATATTGAAAAATACAGTAATTTAAAGAAGGATTAAGTACCACTCCTAATATAATATATTGTTTTTCACCTTTTTCTGGCGTGGCCTCCTGAGAAGATGATTCAGACCCAGACTCTGTAGCAGCATTCTCCTTATTACTCTCTGTACTACCTTCATTTGATTTTGGTGGACTCTATCACAGAAATAAGAGGAGGTAAACAGAAGGGAGAAAATATACACTAATTCTGCTGAACAGGACTTGTGACCAAGTTCTGAGGGCAGCTCCAGTACTTATAAACCATATGGCAAAGAAAGAATCACATGGACAACATGCTTCCACAGTTAAAACTGTCCTACTACCCCAGCCAAGGAACTGAATGGAGTGTGACCTAAAAAACAGTTCAAATTATTTTCCCTTGAACTGATACCAAATTTCAATCCTTATTTTGAGACTTTTTGACTTGTTTTGTTCAACACAGCAAGTCAATTTCAGCTACAGTTACTCATGGCATAATTGACTGAACTCCTGCTTGGTAGTTAGACAGGTCTGAACACTCAGCATTAAAAGTTTTCAATTTGGTCCAGCACAGGAATAAAAACAAGAGCACAAAACAGTGAGGTACTAGAAGTTATTCCTTAGGCTGGTACATCATAAACAGTATTTCCAGAATCATACCTCAGTCCTGGGGCAGCTGCTTTACTACTGGGCTTGAAATCCCATCCTGGGGAGAGTCACATGACTGAACTGCTCTCAATTTTGAGGACAAACATTAAATACCCTCTAATACGCATACTCCGATAGCCATTTAAAGCAACAAGCTGTGCCATAAAATGCTTGTGCACAAGAACCACATGCAGAGAGGGCACTGAATCTCCTTACACTGAGGGAGTTTGGCAGGGAAATCCTGGAGAGTATTGCTGGGCAGACAACAGCTCGTAAGGAACTTCCTATGCTGCACTCAAAGTAAGTTACCTTCAAGGGAAACCACTGGAAAAAATCCCATACTCAAGTGACAAGTATAATTAAAGGCTCTCAAAATTCCTGAATGAGAATCCCTAACAAACTTCTCCCAAAATTACAATACACACGTAGTGGATACTCACTAGGACTCTCTCACTCATGTTCTGTCCAAAAACAAACTTGTTGCTAGATGCATCTGGATTGTTCGTAGAGTTCTCTACACTGAAAAAAAACCCCAATAAATAAGCCAGGCTTTACAAGACAGAAAACAATACCTTTTTTATTTTCCACTAGAATTCCTCAGAAAGTGAGTGATTGTTACTGGCTTTAAAACAGTAAGTGCTGGTTGACACAAACATAGGTAAAAATTAATTCAACTTAACACAAGAGCACATTCTAGTTTTACAGAACAAGAATTCTCTCAGAATGACAACAAATGATTTTGTCTCTGTAAAAAACTTCCCCTTCAGATAATTAATAACATACAAAGCAATGCTGAATGCTAATGAGGGCTTATTGTCTAATCATATAATATACTTTTTTTAAACAGTATTCTACATGCAGACTTGAACTACTACACATTTTTAGGTCAATTCTCTCAGAAAGGGAAAGAACTGAAACAAAAGGGCTTCTAATATCATAACTGAAGCCAAGGTAGCGGGAATAAATAATGCCTTTTACGAAACTAGCTGCAATACCACAGCCTCTCCAAGAAGCTTCACAATCAAATCTCTGCCTTTACTTCTTCCTTATAGAATAAACATCCTACTCACATTAGTATTTTTATTAACAGATTTTAAATCCTATTTAGGAATGAGGGTTTGTCTTTATAAACAAGCTGTGG
>VZTR01008191.1:643222-676552 GCA_013400775.1 Chaetops frenatus | reverse complement strand
AAAAAAAAAAAAAAAGTCCCCAAATCTTTTTATGGTTTCTAATTACCAGTATTTAGAGTTGCATCTCTGCTGAGCAGACAAAACTTTGTTGCTTGCCACAGTAGGTGGCAGTTTCACCTAAAACTGAAACCATTACTTTAGATAAGGTGCTTGGGGTTTTTTTCCTCCTCCAGGAAAAAAATCCTGGAGATAATATTAGATCATGCTGATCCTCAGATTTTGCTGGAATAATACTCAGCAAAAGCAGTGAATGATGTCAAATAAAATTTTTTCAAATTGGTAAAGGAAGAAATTCAGTAAAAACCCAGCTTGGGGTACTGGGGGAAGTGAGGGGAAGTATACCTGGAAATGATGATGTGCTTGTGGCCTGTTTGGCAATTCCTTTCATGTCTTGAGCTGGAAGTTAAGCACTCATTCCTTACTACATACTATCTGTCCTGTCTCATGGATTTTTTTGAAGTGCTCCAAATAAATGAAATAACTGCAGTATTTGGGAGTGGGAAATTCAGGACATAGCAGTGCCATAACAAAACCCCTTTTTTCTTTTTCAGCTAACAGAAAATCTTCAATTGGCGTAAAAAAGAACAGCAAAAATAGAACGTTAACCAGACAGTCTATATCAAGAATTCCAGCATCATCAAATTCTACCTCATCTAAACTAACTCATATAAATAATTCCAGGGTACCAAAGAGACTGAAAAAGCCTGCAAAGCCTTTACTTTCAAAGATAAAGTTGAGAAATCAGTGCAAAAGGCCAGAGCAAAAGAATGCTTCTCGAAAGCTTGAAATGGGAAATTTAGTTCTCAAAGAGCCTAAGGTAGTTTTGTATAAAAACTTGCCCATTAAAAAGGATAAAGAATTGGAGGGACCAGTCAAAGTTGCAGTCTCTAGTGGATGCTTAACGAGGCATGCAGCAAGAGAACATAAACTGAATTCTGTGAAAGGTGCTCATGAGCATGGTGATATTGCACCCTGCACATACATCACGAGGAGGTCGATGAGAACAAGGATGAGTTTGAAGGAGACCTCTGACACAAAGCTTGAACCAAATACGTTGAATAGCTATAAGAGTAACTTGACTGGAACACAGTCGGACATTGCAGAGCAGCAGTCTCATGCGTTAAACGACAACAATGTGGCTCATGGACCATCACATAAAGGGGAGGGTCGGTGCCAGAAAAATGATGCAGGCACATCAAAAAAGAAATCTCGACAAGGAAAACTTGTGAAACCATCTTCAAAAACAGAGGAAACTGATACTATGCACAACACACTTGTGAAAGAGGATCTACCAGATTTGATTTGTTCTCATTCAGAACTCGAAGAGAGGAATAACGTGGTAGATACACCTCTTGGCTTTAAAGACTGCATCCCTGCATCTGGTGGCTGCTCTGTAACAACTGACAATTTTAAAGCAAAAGACAGCTTTAGAACTGCAAAAAGTAAAAAGAAAAGACGAATCACAAGGTATGATGCACAACTTATCCTTGAAAATAGCTCTGGGATCCCTAAACTGACTCTTCGTAGGCGTCATGATAGCAGTAGCAAGGCAAATGATCAAGAGAGCGATGGAATGAATTCTTCAAAAATAAGCATAAAATTAAGTAAAGACCATGAAAAAGATAATAATTTATATGTAGCAAAGCTAAATAATGGGTTTAACTCAGGATCAGGCAATAGTTCAACAAAATTAAAAATACAGCTAAAACGAGAGGATGAAAACAGAGGGACATACCCGGAGGACCTTCATGAAAATGGTGTGTGTTGTAGTGAAACTCTCTCCCTTTTGGAGTCAAGAATGGAAGTAGATGATTATGGTCACTATGAAGAGGAAACAGCAGATGAATCTTCATCAGAAGAGGACGATGAAGAGGAAGATGACTATGATGATGAATTTGATGACTTTATTCCTCTTCCTCCAGCGAAGAGATTAAGGCTTATTGTTGGCAAGGATTCAATAGATATTGATATTTCTTCCAGGAGGAGAGAAGATCAGTCATTAAGGCTCAATGCATAAGCTTATAGGTCTTAAACTGACCTGGATGTCATTTCTAAAAAAACATAAAAAATAATTAAAAAAAATAATAATAAAAAAAACCCCAACAAAAATTCCATTTGATTATTCCTCAACTAAAGAACTTTCAGAAAAACTTAGTGGCAGCACTTCTTTATTCACTTCTCAACGTAATATTGTAGAAAGTGTACAGCATACTGACTCTTCTTAAGTCTGATTTGTGCAGATTTTTATTGTACTTTTTAATAGCCTTCTTATGTGCAATTCCAAGTTAGAGGTAATGCTCTGTTGTAAAATAAAGGCTCAAGCAAAGTTACAAAATTGCATCAGATCTTTCCATGCAGGACAATGAGAATACAGTGTGGCTACAGAACAGATCTGTAGGAGCATTAGTTTGCTCTTACAGTATTTGACTAAACAATTTACAAAATCATAGTAGCAGCATATTAAGGTTTTCTAATACATGTTAATATCACCAGCAATGATCTACAGCTTTCCAATTTATTTGCTAGATGGTTTTTCCCCCTTGGAGTTCGTCAGTTTTAACACTGTATGCTGTCCCAGATGTACTGTTTGTGGCCTTTGTTATAGTAGCAAACCGTTGGTTGGAAGTCAAATTGATTTCATTAAAAAAAGAGAAAAAAAATATGAAAAGGTGTTGACAATTTGCTGACTTTTTAGTACATTATATGTACAAGGGTAGCAGTATGCAGAATAAAGTTTGGATATGGTGTATTTATTGCTTGTTACGTAAATTAAACACCTTGTATTTAACACTTTTCAATACTTTTAGATAAAATTGTTCTTTGCAAGAATGATTGGTGCTTATTTTTTCAAGAATTTGCTGTGAAATAATGTGATTACGACGGGCAACATTTATCCAATGAACTGCAGCTATCCCAAATTGGTTCTTCATATTTTTCTGTTGCACTTGTAAAATGCTACAAGGAATTTAAAGAAAAATCTATTCACTTTAACTTATGATAGTTTTATCAAATTAAAAACAACTAAGTCACAGCTTTTGTTCTGTGGTAACCTATGAATTGTTTGTCTTTTAAGAACCAGTTGTAAAAGACTGAAAAATTATGTATATGTTGTAAATATTTGTGTGTTGTGAGAAATTTTGTCATAAGAAATTGAGATAACTTGCCAGAAGGGTTTTTAAGTTTAGAAATACATCCATGCCAATAAAATAGGAAACTGTAAACCTAGTTTTAAACTCTGCATCAGTTGGAGTTCTTTGCTCATACATAGTTCACTTAATACTTCAGAGTCTGCTTTATAACAATGAAGAGCATCAGGGCGATCTTTGGCTCTTTGGTTTTTAATAAAAGAATGTTAGGAAACCTCTGGGCACAATTGATTGTTTGTATGTATAAATCAGCTTCTTTCTAAGCCATTTCTTTCAAACAGGTCTGAAACATCAGAGTTGACGTAACTGTAAATTGCTTTGGTCTGTGGTACTTGTGTTTCTACTTGACCGTGGATTAAGGTTTTGAGTTCTTGTATGCAGGGGTGTAGACACACAAGTTTCATCCTAAAAGAGGGGCTGTTGGGTCAGCTGAATCCACTGTTGGCTGCTTGGGATTTTCATGTCAAGTCCAACTCTGTGCCCTAAAGATCAAGAGGTTGAGTTACATGGTCACTGTGTTACCCAGTGGTGAACGCGTTAGTGGAGAGAATTAATTGTAGAATTGAATACTTGTAACTTCATCAGTCTCTGGGAAAGGCCTTGCATCATGCCAGGGTGTCTATGTTTTTAGAACATGGGTGGGTCTGTCTGTGCAGTCTATGGCTCATCCTGTCACACCTTGGCCTTCAGGGAAGAATACATAAACGCTTTGGTGAGTGTGCTTATAGCTGTGGTGGCTTGTCTTGTGGGGGCTTTAGTTGTACTCTATCATAAAATGGGTTAAAGGAGAGAGATGGGTTATTAAGGACTTGCCTTGAAGTTGGAAGTGTCCAGGAATCAGCTGATGACAAATGACTGTAATACAGCTCTTTCCTCGAGAATTCCCAGGCATTGTCCCTGTGTGCCCTACAAGCACCTGTGGCTGTACCAGCGAAAGCTGAACACAATCTCTGCACGCTTTAACTTGCAGCCCTTCTGTCCCTGCTGCTCCTTCTTGTGCATTCATACTCTGCTCCTCTGGCAGCCTTGGTGGGTGTAGTGGAGGAAGTTGGTTTGCAGAAGTGTCATTCACCTGAATTTGTAGGGAAAGGGGTCAGTGCAGCAACTAAACATTGCCCAGCATTGTAGGCATTTATGACCAGTGTGCTCGAGAGCAAGGATAGGGCTGGCCAAACCAGCATCAAGTAATGAGAGCAGATGATCAAAATAGGGAAGAAATTTTAAGTGAATCCTGCCCTTAGAGGGAGAAGCTATTTTCCTGGAGTGGATGACCCCCCTAACTCATAGTTCAGCCGACTCCTTAATGAGAGCTGCTTTCCTTTCCCTTTAGTGTGAAACTAAGTACAAGTAACTCTTTAGACATCAGGGTTTCTGGATTAGTCTTGTTCATTGAATGACCTTCCTGTTTTGGAGAATCTGGAACAAAAACTCTTAGTCATTTCTATGGCCATGTCCTGCTATACAGATGTTTGTGTTGCATATACCTTGAAAACAATGAAGTGTGTTGCCCCAAGTGGATCAGGTAGGCAGGACTTCCTCAACCCCAGATATGCCCCGTTCCCCTGATATCATCATCTACATATGAATTGGTGGATCTCAATGTTTCCATAACCTTAGTAGCAGGGGAAGGTAAATGTTAGTCCCCTGTAGGAGAACCTGATAACCTGGTCACAGACTGTAAATCACTGTGGAGCTCATAGTGATTTGACTGTCAGAGACCCTGTCTAGTCTTGATGTCTCATTGCCTAAGGTACTGGTGAGAAAAGATACCACAGTAGGTTTGGGGTGACCACAGCACCTTTTACCAAGCTTAAGAACTGGAGGAAGCATATTATAGACGGGCTGTGCTAGCTCATTGTGTGTTACATATAACAGGTTGTTGAGCTATAAAGCAAACACCCCAGCCACTATGAAAATAGCAGGCTGGCAGCCGATTTAGGACCATCCTGTCACATGCAGTTACACTTTCAAGCCCTCACATACCCAAAGTATGTTCATGTCTGCTTTCGGCTGGGTTTTTTTTCTAGTTTCCTGTTGTGCATTTTGCCTATATACTGCCAGTTTACCTTCTTTAAAATCAGCTTAGAAGCAGAATTTCTTTGGTCCCCATGTTTGTATGGTTGGTTGCCCTTTTTAGACTGAAAGCTTGGGAATGAAGGCTTGGGAGCTGCGCAGAATGAGACTGAAAATCAGCTACGTTTACTTGTATCTTCCAGTATCATGCCTTTTCCTAAATTCCCCTCCCTAGTGAGTATTCTCTTTTTTGGGCTGGCTCTTATGAAAACCTATGGCCTTGCATAATCTCTGTTGCCCCTTCTTAAACTCTTGATTTCACAAAATAAGGAGGTTATGGTGGTTCATGGCAGCAACAATAACAAGTATTTGCTCTTTTTTGCCTGCTATAGCTCCCGCTTTTTGCCAATCAAGTAAGCTTCTCTGGCGATTGTGCTCTAGTTCACATACCTTGTTTACAAACATTTTACAGCTATTTTCAGTAGTGCAAAGTATACAGGTTGTTACAGTGTTAATCCTCCCCACAAAGGAAATCCATTACTTTTTCCCAGGCAGCTACATTTGATTTAACTGTAATTTTACTTGAATTCATCCTTGCAAGAAAGACCCCATTCATTTAAGAGTTTGACTCGAAGATCCTTGTGGGTCCCTTCCAACTCAGAATATTCTGTGAATCTGTGTAATTCCCATGTTTCGCCACACTACTTTACAACAGAATTGGTGGTAAACTGGTAGATCAAATAAAATGTGACCAGTAGGTCAAGGAAGTGATTCTCGCCCTCTACTGTGCTGTCATAAGATCCCACCTGGAGTGCTGTGTCTAGATCTGGAGTGCTCAGCACAGGAAAGACACAGACCTATGGAGCAGGTCCAGAGGAGGAGCACAGAGATGGTCAGAGGNTCAGAATATTCTGTGAATCTGTGTAATTCCCATGTTTCGCCACACTACTTTACAACAGAATTGGTGGTAAACTGGTAGATCAAATAAAATGTGACCAGTAGGTCAAGGAAGTGATTCTCGCCCTCTACTGTGCTGTCATAAGATCCCACCTGGAGTGCTGTGTCTAGATCTGGAGTGCTCAGCACAGGAAAGACACAGACCTATGGAGCAGGTCCAGAGGAGGAGCACAGAGATGGTCAGAGGGCTGGAGCACCCAATGCTCCATGAGGCTGGAGGCTGAGAGAGACTATGAGGACAGACTCAGAGAGCTGGGGTTGTTCAGCTTGGAGGAGGGCCCACAAAGACCTTCCAGCACTGAAAGGGGGACTACGGGAAGGCTTGAGAGGGACTTGTCACAAGTGATAGGACAAGGGCGATGGCTCTAAACTGTAAGACAGTAGGTTTAGATTAGATGTTAGAAAGAAATTCTTAACTGTGAGGGTTGTGAGACACTGGATCAGGTTCCCCAGAGAAGTTGTGGATGCCTCACCCCTGTCAGTATACTCACGAGTTCATTCATCCTCCCCCTTTGGCAGGATACTTGCACCCTGTTTCTTTCCAAAGAATTCCTACCTTGCTACAGAAATATTTTTCAAAATGCTTTTATTTTCCTTCTTTAAGTTTGTAAAGAAAGCCTGAAATGAATAAAACTCAAAGCAATACTGTCTGCAATTCCATAGCCAGCTTGCAAAAGTGTTCCAAGTGGTAAAAAGATAAAACTTAACTGATCAACAGCAGTGCAAAATCTCTGCAACTGACTTTGAAGTACAAAGTAATAACCTCTAATTTTTGAACAAACTAACAAAACCATGAGGCTGACTAAAGGTCCCTAAAATTCAGTTTAGAGAAGCAGGCATTTTCAGTTCATTTTCAGAATTTTATTTGACCAGATGGAGTTTAACCCACCTTTAGAAAGAAGTCTCAAAATAATTTAAAAATAAACAAATAAGAAATTCAAACCCTGCTTTTATATCCCCCAAGGAAGCCAGCTCTTCTCACCTACGCATTGGTTTAGGATAGCAGTATTTTGCATCTGGAAATTGCTCTCTAAAATGCTTGTTGCATTTTACTAAATCATCTTCCACACCTGCACCACTTATGGGTTTACCTGTTGCAAACCAGGCTCCAGAGAGGATGTCAGTAATACTCAGCAAAATTTTCCTGTCTGAGGTGACAGCATGTTTCTCCCTGGACTTGCCTGTGCCAAGGACAGAGCTGGCACCTGCCAGCTGCAGCTATCTGTGCACGGTTACAGCTGAGGTGTGACTCAGTGCCACTGTCTGGGGTCAGGGCAAACCTGCAAAAGTTGCTCGCTGTAGCACACCTGCCCCTTCATAGAAAGATTCTACCCTACAGCGGGATATTGGAAGGGAAGCTGGTTGGTACCAAGAGGAAAGATCTCCAAAAGCCAAAATACTTAATGCTCCAACGACAGCTGCAACTCCTCCCCTTTCTCTCCTTTGCTTTTCTCGACAAGATGTTTTATCCATTGACTGTTACCGTTCCTAGCACAAGATGGCACTAAGATTCCAAGAGAAGGACTTCTCAGCCCTGCAGCCCTGCTCCCAGTTAAGATACCAGGGTGTATTAGTTACAAGCTGTTTGGCCGTTTGTTTTGTACTGTGAGGTATCCCGGGAGAGCATCTGAGCATTGAACGGGGGAAGAAAACAATCAGCCATGCTCGGCAAGGGCAGTTTGGGAATAACTTGGTGCTGAATGCTGCTGTGCTTTTGCCGGTTTTAATCCTTTTGCATTCCACCAGGAATTTCCTCCTTTAGCACTTTCCAGCCTTCTCCCTGCCTCTCTCTCGAATTTCTGCTGTTTCCATTAGTCAGAACAACTCCTGCCAAGGGCAGGCAGGCAGCATGTGCTGCTGTGCCTTGCATCCTGCTGGGAGCTGCTTGTCACTGTGTTAAAGGTTCTTGTGCAAAGGGCACTACAAGTACAGGAGCAATGGGGCATGAGGGGAAAAGAGTGGAAAGAAGCAAGCAGTGTATCATCCTCCTCTCGTCCCCTGAGTATATAGGAATTCTTTCTTGGTCGAGATTCAGTATTAACACTTGCCTCAGAAATGCCGTATGGGTTCTTGAGGGGGAAGGGTTGTTGGCTGGTCTTACAGCTCCCAAAATCAAGTGAGAGCAAGTAGGCTGCCTGTCCTGTTGCTATACTTTTAAATTAGTATTTGCTATGGGGTTACATCTCCATGCCACGTGCTATCAGCAGTAGGAAGATCCTGGCAATCTAGGTAGCATCTTTTTCTGGAATACTCTCTCCTCTTTGGTTTACTTGCTATTCTCCCCCACACTGTGAGGTATTTTTTATCTGAGCAGACCTGGTAGAATAATTTTTGTGAAGTCTTAATAAAAATTATGGATGAATACAAATAATGAGAGCTGTTGCTGAACACTACTTGGCCTTCCTTCAATCCAAGCTATGTGGCTGTTTTTCCTTGTTCTGCAGCCCTGCCTTGCTGCTCTCAGAGAAACCATGGGGTTCAGTCTACAGACTCTTACTTTTGCCCCAGGCTTTTTTTAGATCAAGAATTACCCAGAACAATGCAGCTACAGTCTACCACATATCCCAGTGGTTTTGAAGGAGATCAGTTACAGTGGCAAAAAAATGGAGACAAAAAAACCATGAACTGGCTTCTTTAAGAGAATGCAGTAGTGACACACTCTAAAATAGCACTGATCTCCTAAACACTGATTAAAGTACAGAAAAAAAGACCTTCTGTGGAGGTTTAAGAATTCCCTGACTGACTGGGACATCCAGGCAGGGGTGACAGTGGTCAGGGGTGCAGGAAATCTTGGTTGGTTATTACAAGCTGCTTGTGTGCCCTTGAACAGGGTCCCAGAATCCAAATTGTACTTGTTTAGAAAAAGCAGAACGATACCCAAATGTTGTTCTGCTCTGAAAGTCTGGCTTAGGTTGGGTGCTCCAGAAAGTCAAATTGACTCACAGAATAGAAGGTAAGGAGATAGAAGGCTCTACCAAATCTATAAAATCTACCAAATCAACCAAAAAGCATATTTAGATGGTTTTAATCAGTGACTAAGTAGTCATAGTTATCAGTGGGTTAAGGGACCTGAGAACTGAGCTTTTCCACAACTTACTGAGAAATGCCTCTGCCAGAAGTAGCAGGCCAGGGGAAGCAGAAGGGGATCAGCCCCCCCACTGCAGCCCACCCAGTCTGCACACATGATCTGTGGTCAAGTTGGGTTGGTGACAAGCACAGGGCTGCACACTGTGGAGCCTAAGCCATCCCATGCTGCCATTCCATGCTGCAGTCCCAGCAGCTGAGGGGCACTCTCTGGAGGAAAGCAGCAGTTTGTTTGAGTGCCTGGGATTCAAGATTCCTTGGCTGCATTGCTCAGGGAAGATTGCAAATTACTATTTTTTATAGTCCTGAACTTTTCCACCTTATATTTATTACTTCTGTTCTTGTGCTTCCTTCAGACTCGCCTTACACACCACCAAAGATCTGTCTGTAAATCAGAGATGATCCTGCCCATCACCTAATAAAGCCTTTAAGTCCAATAAAGTTACAAGCTCCTCGGGACAAGGACTTTTCCTAGTTATGCAAATTTCTATGTACGTAGTACGAGCCTTGAATTAGGTACCTGTATCTCACATAGTTAGAAGAATAAAATTATTAGAACACCTCTTTTTTCTTTTAGATTGTAGAAGATATAGGGCAACAATGACTTTCCTACATTCCTTTTTATCTTTTGGAAAAGCTTTCACCCCTACCCCAACCTACCATATCTGTACAAGTGAGACTTGCACCTCTTTTATGTTGCCAAATAGATGCAGTTACAGCCAGTAAGATCCATTTAGACTAATTAGATGTTGGAAATTCATTATGGTTCTCTTGTTGGCACCTGTAGACACAAAAAAATTATGTGCCTCTTACAGGGCCTGACTTATGGCAGGGCTTCCTAGTGTTTGGCAGGCCAGAGTGCTGCTGCACTTGACTTCAAAATGGTGTAAGAAGGAGTCCTGGCTGTGGAAAGCACCTGTAAAGCCAAGAGGAATGGCTGTGTGTCTTGTGACCTTGGCTGATTGCGTGATTGCCTGACGTGGTATCACATGATAACTCTCAGAGACTATTAAGAATCAAGCAAGAATTTCTTACATCCTTGCATCACCAGGATGAAAGCATCCACAAAGCTGTTGTAGCATGTGCAAGTGACAAGGTGGATGACTTTGGTCAAACTCCAGGGATTCAGAAAGTATTCGTTTGTTTGGGTTTTTTACACCCTGCCACTGCTTTCTGCTTACAGGCAAGTCCGTCCCCCTCTCTGTAAAATGGAAATAACTCTTTTCTCATTTTTAATTGTGTGCATTTAAAGCATTGCTTTTCCATAGCAGAGATCATCAGCTGGGAAATTATTTAGAAGGAAGAGGCATTACTCATACACCAGTATCAGTCAGTATGATATATGCTCATGAGCTGTTAAGCTCAGCAGAGCCTCTCACCTCTCTAAGGCTGGTTCATGTGGGTATTTACTGGCTGCAGTAACATGCCATTTTTTACCAGCTGGTTCTAATCTTATTGCAAGATCTTCTGAGCTAGCTTCACTGCAAAGATTTTAACTGGACTTTGGAATCCTAAAGGAACAAAGATTAGGTAGGTGGTGAATATTTCTCACCGTGACAGTATGTTTCAAGGTTGTCCTTCCATTTCCTCACTCACAGATTCTAAAACTTATTTCTGTGGCTAAAATTGTCAGTCCTTACCAGCACTAAAGACTGGAACTGGTGATTTCTGTCCAATTCCCAGCAGAGGAAATTGTACTCCAGCATTCATTCTGAAAAGTGCTTGCAAGCACTGTTTCCTGGATCCTTGCCTGTTGCACCACTGGACAACTCCAGATTTGAGAGTAGAGGATGGTCTGGATGGTGCTTAGAAGCAGCACCAAGCAGGGAGAAGACACTGTTGCTGTTGTCTGTGCAAGCTGGAGCAGAGCTTAGCTGTGCATGACTCTGGAGGACACAGCTGGCTTCACCACCCTGGGCTCATGTACTCCAGTAGCCAGGACACAGCCTATGTGGGAAGGGCAGCACAGCGGTCTTGCCCCTTGCCCTCCCACACCAGAACCTGGAAGCAGGGGGCTTGTCTGCCTGTGAACTCAGGGTATGCATTGTTTGCTTGAGGAATTGGTTTGCGTTCTGCTTTTTTTTTTTTTTTTTTTTTTTTTTTTTTTTTTTTTTTTTTTTTTTTTGCCAAGTGTTCCCCAGGAGAGGGAGCAGTCTACACAAATGATGTCGAAGGGAATGACTCTGCTTATTCCAGCTCCAGCTTCACTGTGTTTGCTGTATGGCTGTGAATGCCTTCTTTCCTCATGCTCCTTATCATCAACTCTTTTTGCTTCACCTTCTGACTCCTCTGGTAACCTTGCAACAGCTCCGGCAGTGCTGGCCCTTTGAGTCTGGCATTCAGGGCAGGAATTGCACCACTTTCCTGTGTAAGCCACCTTTTCCACCACAGTACACCCAAGGCAGCTTCCAGTGCCTAGTCCCACAGCCCACATTCCCATTACCAGGCCCTGAGTCCAAGTCACTTCATTCCCAGCACGACATCGCGCTCGCCTCCGTCCCAAGTCACAGGGCAGTGGCTCAGCAGCAGCTTCTGTGGTCACTATGGTGACAGTGGTCAGGCAAAAGAGGACATGAGTTAATTCAGGAATTTAGGGCTGCTTTGCTGAAAATCTCCTTTTGATTCTAGCAATAAAAACTTCCAGAGGCTTGCTGCTGCTTAGGTATCCATTTGGAGGTTGACTGCTTCCCTAGCAGACGATTAAATTTCCAGTAACAAATGCACAGAAAAACAGAGGAAAGTTGGGGGTTGTGGAGTTCAAAACCACTGCTGCCAAAGTTCCTGTCTTCATGGTGTCTTTTGTTGTATCAGGAAAAGTTCCAAAGCACAGTGGCTTGGTTACCACTTAAGGAATGGATTGTGGTTTCTTGTTGACTTACTTCACTATTTATTCCTTCCTTTCCTTCTCTCTTTTTTACATAACCATGGGGGGATATAACAGAGCTAACTTTGTGATAATCAAGCCTCTGCTGCATCATATCCCAGTGCACCTGATATAAAATCATCTACCGATGCGTGCTGTGATTCTTAGCACTGCTGTAAGCTGAACCACTCTGGGAAAATTTCCAAGGAATAATGGGCGGAATTCTCAAGGACAAGATGAGGAGGACAGCACAAGGTATCTGTTCAACAGCATTCCTGGGAAAGTAGTGTGCCAGGGAGGCTGTTGTAGCAGTGACTGGCATGAATATTAGAACTACTCTTTATTTTGGTGTGCCACTGGAGAGAGTTGAGAGATTTTGTGCACAGATGACCCTCAAATTAAGGGCAAAACTTGAGTAGAGGATTTTGCAGCAAAGACTTGAAGTTATAAAGCTGTTAGGGGAATAAACTGTTTTCACTGGATGAGACCTGCAGCTGTCTGCTTGGTCATATCTGGTAAAGACATTCCCTAGGACAGATGCAGTCTTTTAAGAGCACATAGCTGCAACAATTGCATCTCTGCAGTGTGTTATCTCTGAATGTCTGATACAAAGAAGACTACAGACACATGCTGTGATTTTTAATGCTACTGTCAGCTGAACCACTCTGGGAAACTTTCCAGGGAGCATCGGGCAGAATTCTGAAGGACAGATTGAGGACAGTGCAAGGTATCAGTGCTAACAGCACTCCTAGGAGACTACTGTTCTACAGCCATAGCCTGAAGCAGGGTAAACTTTTAAGAGTATAGCCTCTTTTAAGTTAGTACAAGCAGCCATGCTGAAGTACCTGCAATAGGCTTGTGTAGTGAGCAGCCCCCTCTACTCCCATTTAATAGTACATTGGCCATGCTTATGTCCCCTTTTCTGTACATGAGCACAGTGGGATTTGAGACATAAAGCTGTGTGTATCCTTTCTCTGGGTGGAGGGGTATATTACACCTGAGCAGTGTTGCAGGTCACAAGGCTCTAGGTGAAGTATGACAGTCTGCTCTGTCTCTGCTGGTGAGTGTTATCTGAACCCTCAGATCATGTAGTTCATGTTGATTTTGCAGCCTGGTGGGTGACACTACACAGTGGTCAGGGTAAACATTTCACACAGCAGACAAAGTTCACTCTTGGTGGTCCGAGTTGTCATTTCTGCTTCCAGGTTGCATTGACAAAATGGTATAAAAAAGGAAGGAGGTTAGTAGAAGTGGGTGAGGCAGTTTAACTCATATCATTGATGTGTCCATTCAAAGGGCAATATCAGAGTCAGCTGAGCATGAGTAAATTCCCATTTATGAAGGCCTGACCTTAGACTCTGGATCTTCACAGCTGAAGAATCACTACAGGGCCAAAGAATTACATTTTTATTGAAAAAAGCATGACTTGAACGTCAATGTAAATACCATCTCCACCTCAGCCTTGTAATGTGCTCTGAGATAACAGTGTGTATTACTTCATTTTGCCATCTCAGCACAGACCTGTTGGCTGGTACCACCCAAGGCACAAGACTCTTAGGCAGTTTATAATCTCAGTCTTATAATCTTTTTGTTCAGAAAACATCCCTAGGCAAGAGATTCTTGCTTCCTGTTAAGGCTGGGTGTGCAGCAGATTTTGTCTGCTGATGTTGGCATGCCTCTTTAAGCTTCATTTTGGTGTCTTTTTAGCTCTTTGCTTCCATGTTTCATTACTTCAACTGTGTGTCTTAAGTCTTAAAGTTATTTTCAGATGGTCCTTTTACTTGCTGGCATTGTAGTGCCTGGATATGTCTGTATCTAAAAGCACAACAGTGATGCTTAAACTGTGGCACTCATGCATAGTGGGTCTCCCAGGATTTTTATTGTGCTCCTTTTTGCTTGAGTCTGGGCATTTATTTGAACATGGAGAAAAACTAGCAAACAGGATAGGTTCTCGAAAGAAGCTAAGTTCAGCTGAAGTTTTGGATGTGGCCTTAGATGGGTTCTGACAACTTCCAGGCTCTCTCACTTTTACTTGCATACAAATCTATGTAGGGAAGAAGTTCCTGTTTAAAGGGCTGTGATTTTGTCAATTTGCATTGCAGTCTGGTTAAAGGGCAGATTTCCAAGTGCTATTAGGAAGAAAAGAACATTTGTCTAGATAGCTCTTCTCTACTGCCCATCCTCTCCACAGCGCTGCAGATGAAAGATGTTTTCAATTCTACTGTGGGATAAGAAAGCAGCCCAAGTTCACAGATCCCAGGGGTGGCATTTTTCAATAGTACCAGCTGCTTCATAAACCAATGGCCAATTCGACCCTGACCTCCATGGTATTGGCACCAGGCCAACACTGTATGCTCCAGCAAATCATTCCCTCGGGCTCTGTAAATCCTGTGCTATTGTCCTGCTTCTGGGGCAGTGAGAGGACACCCTATGTCACTCATGCACTGAGAGCAAACTATGCAGCAAGGGTGGCTGGCTACAGTGCTTTAAGCTGCTGCACTCAGCATGCAGGGATGGAGCTGAATCCCTAATTTTGGAATGTCAATAGCCAGACCACTGCCAGTGAGTGAGCATCACCTGTCTGCTTTGGCATTTGCAGAAGTGCATGTGCAACGCTACCTGCTGAACATGGGGCTGTGGAAAATAGAGGCCTTCTGAGCTTTGAATCAGAAATAGAGCAGCTGCCACCACGGACTGCCCTTATTCCCAGTTAGAACTACTATTTGCTGCAGTTCAAGCTGAACACAGCCTCCCAGCCCTTCCTGCTCTGTCTCTCCTCTGCTCTTACAATCAGCGTGTACAAACCTTTTTGTTACAAACTGAGACACTGTGAGAACACAATGTCTTCACCCAGAGCAGAAAGGCAAAGGGTCTCTTGGCAAAGACTTTCACTTATTGGGGACAGCAGAAATATTGGTCCAGTAGCCAGGCTTGAAAGCTATTGTTTCTCCTGTTTCTACCAATTTCCTGCCTTTCAGCTGCTCTGGAAAGGGATCAAGACTGGATGAGTTAGCAAGAGACAACAGAGAAGGTGAGTGGCATTTGCATGAAACATGGTAACAGGAGAAAGGAGGAGGTAGAAAGAGTGGAACAAGACCAGACATAAGAGTGACCTTGGCAGGAGAGAATAACAGATACTGATGGCCCAGGAGAAGGAAGGGCAACAGACAGTGGAAAGGGGAGGCCTTGGAAAGATTAACAAGACTAAACTGTGCTGAGGTGGAGGGACGTTGCACTGAGATTTCCAGGCAACTGTAAAACCATTTTCTCATGCAGTGAAAGACATAAACACACACACCATGTGATAGAAAGCAGAAATACAGGAGCAAGGGATTTTTCTGTTTCTTCTCCCAATTTTGTGAAAAATTTTGCCCTTTCTCCAGAGTTGCGTTTTCTTCTAGAAGCTATTGCTTCAGAAGACATGGTCAATTTTGCAGTTCCCCAGGGTCTGGATTTTAAATATACATGCAGTATAATGCCTTTGTTTGAAGAAGTGTCATGTACAAACAGAAATCTGAGATTTTATGGCTGGTAGAACAATAATGATTAAAAGGAAATTCCTCTCTCTGTACAAGCTAAGACATGTCAAATTAACTCCTTCTCTAAAGTTTGTGGCACCATCCATGCAAGCTAGTCTGAGCAGGTGACATTTTTCATCTTCTTTGAAGTTCCAGTCAGTGGCAGACCAGACCCACTGAGAGACTGGGAGAAATTTGTCCTACCAACTCCACCACACACTTGGCAGGTTTGCCAAAGCCTCTAGTGTGGATTTCAGTGCACTGTTGAGTTAATAAAACCTTGAAGCTGCCCTAATTTTGCTGATGTGACTCTCTCTTGGGCCCTAGAAGTGGTGTGCAAGAGCTCAGGTGGCTGTTTCTTACCTTTTTCCTCAAGTTCATTCCAGTGCACATGGAGGACAGGCTCTACTTTCCCTTTAGCAGTCTAGGCAGGGCCCCAGTACTCAGCTTTGCTTCAGGGAAAAGTTGAGGATGGACTCTCTTGCCTACAGGAGTACAAAACTAACAGGAAGCACCTGACTGGGCGCTGCCCATCCTGTTGCAGTTCAGAGCTTCTCTGGATATGTCCTTGGCAGATGGATTTCTCCCTTTGCTTAGGATTTGTATGTGACATTGGGTCCCAGAGGAATAGCTGCAGCACAACAGTGGTGTTCTCTGTGCAGGGCATGCTCTGTCTCTGGGTACAGCATTTGGGAAACCTGGCCAAGGCAGCTTGCCTGGCATGCTACAGTCCTGGACGTTCCAGCTGGAAGTGACACCTCACCTCTCAGCAGCACTGGGGCTGCAGCTTTGGTACCCAGGCTCCTCAGCTCAGGACTGCAGCTCTGTCTGTCTCTGACACTGTCATGCTGGAGGATCTCGATGGCTTTGTCAGAGCCCCTTTCCTGCTGAGCCCCAGGCAGCAGCAGCTTGTCTCAGGAGGGGTTTCATGATACCAAAATGTAGGTATCTTATCCAACAAGCCTTTCCTTGCCCTACACATCTGGGAAGGATTGAACTGCCCTCTGACTGGACTATAGGTCAACAGTGACAATAAATGGTTTGAACACTAGAGGAATCTCTCCTTTGAACACCAAGATTATTGGGTTTTAGTAGATTGCCAGCAGAGAGAAAATTTGCGTTAAGTGACTTGATTTCTTCCTTCCTCTCATATTTATATGTTAAATTAATATTTTATTTTCAGCAAGTCATTTAACTGGGCCTGCTACTGTGTATGAAACATTGAAAATTGCTTTAATTCTTCTTCAAGAAAATTCTGCATATCCTGTACAAGATATGTACCTATGGCTTACTTAGGAGTCCTCTATTTGCACGGGGTGGCTAAAAGGTATTTTGGAATAGCTGGTTCAATTGTCTCTGGTAATGTGTTCCTAACACATATTTCATGGATGGGGCAGATGGTGGCATAGAACCGGCAAGTGTTTGGTTTTGTTGATGGCATCTTGTTTCAAGAAACACAAGTGAACTTGGAGACAAGAAAGGAGATGTTATTGACTGTGTGTTTTTCCAGAGGTTTACACTGCTAAGTTGGAAACTAGCCCTACTTTCATTTCCCCTCAAATTGACACTTCTACCTGTCCTGTCAATTTAAGTGCCAGCTACAGTGATTTACATTCTTCCCTTCCAGAACGGAAGTTTCTTAGCCAATTATAAATAAGCAACAGATGTTTCTTGACAGTCATTTTATCTGTCCAGAAATGGTAAGAATTAATCAAATGGACAGAGGTATTTCACAGTTAGAATAGTTCAGGAAGTGTTTTTAGGATGCATTAAAGAGGGCTCCATACTGTAGGTCCTTTTTTCCCAGAAAAGCCCTAAACACTGGAGAGTGAGTCCTTGATATGCTGGGCTGGTGACTAGTGTGGTAAGGACAAAGGTTTTTTACCGAGCACTGCTTTGCAGAGGTGGGATGTTTAAAAGATATGGGAAATCAGAGAAGCACTTGTAAAAAAATTTTACTCATAAATTTTACTCAAAATTTTATTCAGTGTCTGCTAGGTGTTTCAGTGTTGGATAAGTTGGGGATAGATGGAGACAGCATAGGAAAGATTACTTCAAAAGCAGAGATGGTCTTTTAAACAATGATAGCTTTTCTTGCCTGAAACAGGCAGATGAGCAACTTCTTTTTCTGGCCATTGGAAGCTGTTGAATTGATGGGCTGCAAGCATTTGGCCCCACTATGGAGGTGATCATCCTCTAAAAGCAGCCTGACTCCCAAGGTTGTACCCAGACCCACAGCATGTTTGGAAAGACACAGGTATGTTGCTGATGTGTGGAATTTTCATTTCCCATGATGATTTTGCCTCACAAAGAGGAGCTGAGGTTAACACTGGAGCTGGAGGGAAAATTTTGGTTTGTGTGGGGCTTGGAAGGGAGAATAGAGAGCTGTTACTGAGACTGTTACTGTCTCAGAGGGGCAGTGGCCCAGGGGACTACTTCTATGAGAACTGCAGACATTTTCTAGAGAAGGATCTCTGAAGTACCTGCTGACTGAAACATTCCAGGCATTCCTGCACTGTGCTGCTAAGCTCCCACAGCAGCAGTTCATGCTGCTCTGGCTGCAGCAGCCTGTCCTTAGCAAAGTGTGTCCTGGTCCGGGACTCTGATACACAGCTCTCATTAGCAAATTCATTGTGTGGAGTAGCACTGTAAGCTGTGAATTTGCAGCTGCAGGAGAAGATGGATGTGATTTTAGTGTGCTGCTGTTGTGAACAGACCTGCCAGGAGCAGGTAAAGGGCTTGCAGTGGACTACCCACCACAGGTAGTGTTTTCTCCAAAGATTTCCTGGGTGCTTTGTGAACAGGCCAGAAATTGTAGTTCTCTGTAGCCCTTACCCCTCCTATAGCTGCTCTTTCAAGTTGTGTTTGCATCTACTGTAAGGGGCAGAAGCTCACACCATCTCAGTGTCAACAAGCTTGTAAATCATCTACTTAATAGTAACAGGTGAGATAACATATTAAATACTAAAGGCACTAAAAAATCCTTCCCACCTCACTCACCCTCCCCTCCAAGTACTGAGTCTTGTCCAAAGCTGCACAAACAGGATTCTAAGATAAAGACCTTGGGTAAGAATTACTAAAACAAACAGAGCGTGGGGTGGTTTGTTAAGGGACTGGCTTCTCAAGGCCAAAGGGTGGGTGTGGAAGAACACCTTACAGAGAGGAAAGCTAAGAACATTTAAAAAGTACATCTTGGAACAAAGCCTCAGAAGTCTGTAATATTTTTAATGAGTTGATGTAGCATAGGAGGAGAATCATACAAGTACAATGCAAAGTATACTGTCTGTGATTTCAGTAACTAGCAGCACAAGAGCTTTCTAAGAAGTAGAGGGATTCTATTCTGCTTAGCATGATGCAGTGCAGCAGAGTTATTCAGAGTTAATGCAGTTCTAGCAAGGGAACTACAGGCTTTGAGCTACATTTCTGTCTTTTCTTTAAGAAAGCTTTGAAAGAATTTACCATTCAGCTGCAAACTATCTCATTCTGAACACAAATAAAAGAGCAGAAATTTCCCAGTTTACTTCTTCCCTGCCCTACCATGTGCAGGAAACCTCTCCGTAGCAGGACAGTTCCTGGGGGCACATTAGTTCAGTCACCATGTCTATTGATGGCTGGCTCAATGTCAGGGTTTCTTTCCTATTTTTGTTGTTGCATGGATGAAATCCACTGCTAAAGCATTATCTGCTATTGACAGGGGATACATTCTGATCTAAAGGCAAAAAACTTCATGTCTGTGATCTTGCTAGCCTGTTACCAGCACTTGGGGGAGATATTTGAAGGTGGAACATGATGAACCACAGGACTACAATTTTAGGTGAGTAACACCTCAAAACTTGTTCCTTTTGCAGGTTGATTTTTTTCCTCAGAAGAATATGCAGTCTATAGCTTTAGTCAGACCCTAGGGGTAATCTCTACATCCCTTTGACTCAAGGCTTGTTTAACTTTCCTATGCTGCAGCAGAGCTATTGTTAGTTTGCAGATAAGGAAGTGTTATCATTTTAGCGCAGTCTAAGAGAAAAGGATAGGAGGGAGCTATTAGATTCTCTCCTGTATTACTCTCTGTCTGGCGGCAGGGTTGTCCTTCACACTGATCTCTCAAATGTGGTAATAATAACAGTAAAGTTTTATTTTTACTGGTTATCAGCCAAAAGCAACAACTAGGCTAAACCAGAAAATACAATCCTTTCTGCCTTTGCAGCATGTGTGCTCAATCTTTGTGCTGATGCCGATACTTCTCTAGCTCTTTCCTGAAGAAACAAGGAGACACAGACACCTTCATCCGTCCCCACGCAACCTGGTCTACCTAATCCTGGCCATCATCTAAAAACAGGCCCTCTGCCCTCTTCCTAGTAGGCCAACACACATTCTCACCCTCCCAGTGCAAATCTGCAACAGCTCCCTTCTGTTCTAACTTGATCTTGCCATTAAGACATGGTAGGCTTTTCACAGCTGCATGTTGCTGCCTCTAGAAGTTGCTACCTCTCCTTCCTCTGTGTGTCCATGGCAGCCTTTGGTCTTTTCAAAAAGGCCCTATCACAAACAAGTTGCCAAGTTTGAAACCAAGGAAGACAAATGATGTGTCTGACCAAAAAGCACATGTAAGGGCCAGAACTGGGAAAATGCATGGATTGATCCTTGTGCTGGCACTTGCATCTCTCTGGAGTGCAGATGTTCTTCAAGGAAAAAACAGAGACTATCTCACCCAAGGTGTTGAGGACTATACAGAATTTAGGTGGCTCTAATCTCATATGTTTGTGTTTTAAAGGAAAGAAACCTTGTTGCGAAGACTACAAACCAAAAGGAAGTCTGGCCCTCCTACTGGAAAAAAGAGCATGCTCCTAGCATGCTTAGCCTTCCCTTCATTTGTGTGAACAGTGGGAAAATAATCAGGAGTGTAAATCCTGTTCAGACAGAATTCAGAGTCACTTTTCATGGTGTACATCATTATTCTAGACATCTGCAAAGTAAAAGTGTACACCAAGCTAGCCAGTCTGGGTTCCTTTAATAACCAAAGGAAATAAACTAGCAGTTGTTTGAAGAATTTTCAGGGTTAAGTGAACCTTGCCCTTGGTACTGTTGACTGTACACAGGAGTTTGGGCTGAGACGAGACCCAGGTATCTGTGGTGAAATCCCACCCTTGCTGTAATAAAATCCTCAGGGAGATCCTGAGATACAACTCATTCTGCACTGTGAAAGGAAGATGTGGATCACAGTAAGAGTGTGCATGAAAAGCCTATTAAGAACAAGAAAATCCTGTTCAGGTTGTGACTCTCCCAAGTTTACATGAAGATGGATGGTTTTCAATAGGGAAAAATAGGTGTAACAGACCCCTGTAGGCTTCAATATGGGGGACAAAACACTGCAGGCAGCAAGTCATCCATTTCAGGGCTGGGTTGCTAGACTGTGTAGTCTTACAACACTGAAGCTCCTGTGAGGCTTGCCAGTAGGTGCAAATGATGAAAACTGGATTTTCTAGGAAGGCAGGAGGTGATTGCATAGCACTTCCATTTTTGTTTTTTGAGGTCACCCTATTTGTTTTGAAGTCATTCTAATTCAGGACAGGAAGAGACCAGAAGTTGTTTTTTTTGGCTACAAATTTGGTTTGAACTTTAACTGAGCAGTGTCTTTCTGTGGCATGCAGCCACGAGAAGCGATTTTGAAGGGCAGCAAGAGGCAGGATTGGCAGCATCCCTCAGGCTGCATTGACAGACTGGTCATGCATAAGTGCCGGAATGGTCTGACCCAGCTTGGTGCCATCACTGCTGGACTTCTGCCTCTCACCTCCTTGGGATAACAGGATTGTTGGGGCTGTGCCAAGGAACACCAACGGCCAGGCAGGTAAGGGGACGCTGGTGTCCTCTAAAGAAAAATACAGGATGTCTCAAGTCAAATAGGCTAATGACAGGGAAGAGGTGGCCTGGTTCTGCTCTTGTGTTGACAACTATGTGGCTGTGGTTTTGCCATCCATTGTTCTCAACAATGAATCTCCAGGAGGAGGGGAAATACCCTCTTGTACAATTCTCTTGTCACAAGACAAGAGGATAGGTGCACACTTCAAACCTTCTGCATGGGGAACAGCTTACTGACATCCTGCACACCCTGTGAGTGTGTTAAGCAAGTTATCCATCCTTGAATCATACCTTTCTTAGCAATAGCCTTTGCAGCCATTGCCTTGGCATGCACACGTGAAAGAAGGAAACCTCTTACAAAGGTTTAAGTAGGCTTTTTCATCCATTCCACAAGGAAAAAAAATCTTACCACTAGCTCTTTGCTTAGCATAGATGCAGGTTTCAAAGAGCCTTGCAAAACAATGTGTGGCAAAATCTATGTGCAGGAGTAAGAAAACCAATTAAGAACTTGTGTTTGAATGTTACTCTTGTTTGAATGCTCTGTAAGACAGTCCTGAAACCTCCAAGTGACAGGAATCTTACAGATATTGTGCTTGGAGTCAAAATTAAGCTGGATTTTTTCCTGTTCTAGTGGGAACCTGTAATTACAATAATTCTTGCTTTAAATAGTTGATGAGATAGAATTATTTCTCATAGCACAGCCAATTGCTGAGATAGAGTATTTTTATACTCTTCCATCACAAATATGCCCAGAAAGCACACTACTCTTACATGCTATTGCTGAGAAGCTGGGAGAAAATCCTCTACATAAAGTAATGTCTGTGTCACTGGTACAAAATTGCCCCCTTGAACCCAGCAGTAGAGAAGGGCAGAGAGGGAATGACATAACAATCAATCACACCTTGCTTACAATACTTTCTCTGCTCCCATGTGGTGCTGAGAACTGCAAAGTGGCTCAGGAGATCCTTTGTTTTTCTCAGCAGAAAAGGTGCACATCAGGTCCAGAGCAGCACTTCTTGAAGTTAGTTCCTAAATTAGTTGTTTCAGCATATGTCTAATGTAGCTGTGATTCTGATGGGTACCACACAGCTTTGGTTCTCCAAGCTGCCGCTGAACCTGCTGCTGGCATTTCTCCAAATGGCAGCACAAGCTTTCCCAGGCAGCTGGGGCACAGAGCCTACCATGATATGCAGAGGAATGAGTGCTGTGGTCACTCTTATCCTCCTGCCCAGATGCAGCAATGAATCACTGTGTGCATCATCTGATGTCTGGCTGTGAGGCATGAATGTTTTGGTGAGCTGTATAGCTGGGATCCCTGATGTCCTGCTGGAATTCACGACAGAGAGGTCCCATGTGCTGCTGCTGGAGGTCCTTTGCTCTTCCAAGGTGGGTGGATTTCCCAGGCCCATGTCAGAGTCAGAAGAGAAGCTAAGGCAGACCTCCACCTGGCCAAATCCTGTCTCAAAAAGGAAGCTCATTTTAAAGAGGACTGGCAAACTGAATTCCTGCAACTCATATAGGGGGAAAAAATATGGCTGCAATGAGCTGGGAACCACCATGTTTGTTTCAGCTGCAGCAGCTGGATTGCAATAGCAAAAATGATCCTTAACACTTCACTAGTTTGTCAACCAGTGGACAAAGGAATCAATTGTGCAATTCAGAGCAATCTGCTAACTACATTTGTAAGGAAAGGGTTTAAAATTGCACAACGTGCTGAGGAATGATTTATGTGGGGATTTTTTCTTACAGCCATTGGTAATTAAAAGGAATGGAGAGATAACTGAATTTGCTCTGTTCTTCATTCCATGGAGCATAGGGAATCTCAACCACAGCAAATACTGTAGGCCAAAAGTATTCAGTTTGGCATGCATGGGATGTGTCCATGGCAAGGAGGGTCTGTGTAGAGTTCAAGGAACAACTTTCTGCTATGTGCTATGGCATTGTGGAAAGCATATCACAGTAAAGATGTCACTTAGAGAATGTTTTGTTGGGCTAGTCAGATATGAGAAAAAAGTTCTTCCCTGAAGGGGTGCTCAAGCTCAAGCTTATTCCCTGGGAATAAGCTTCCCAGGGAAGTGGGCACAGCACCAAGCCTATCACTACTCAAGAAGCATTTGGACAACACTCTTAGATGATTAACCTTTTTTTAGGTTGCTCTGCATGCAGTCAGAAGTTGGATTTGATGATCCTCGTGGGTCCCTTCAAGCTCAGGATATTCTATGATTCTAATTAGTCTGAATTCAGCGACTAGTTACTACTGAATGTTACTTCTAAATGTTATGATTTATATCTTGTGTCATGTGGTGTGATGCTCTAAGCATTGATTCCAACAGAGTTGTTACAAATATTATTAAGAAAACAGTGTTAGTCTGAAAGTGAAGATAATGTATAGATTTATTTTCTATGCCTTTAAGTAATAAAAACAATTAGCTATTCTAAGAGCTAGAAGTAGGCCAGGTTGAGCTATTTTTATGTAAATGTACTTATCTTAAATTGCTCAAAACAGGAACTTCATTTCTGTGGTATAAACCCTTTTCTTAGCAATTGATTTAGCCAATATTGCAATTACAGAGCCACTCTTAAAATGAGTATCTACAACACATGAAGATTTAGAGCACCTGACTTATGTTATTCACAGTCCACTGATTCAGACTGGTTGGAATGGAGTATACATGCTCTTTTCTCTAACTGCTGCCTAAGGACTTGCCAAGACAGCAGTGCCCAGGAGACTTTGGGGAAATCCACTCTCATTTAGATCTCTACCTGTGAAATGTATCCAGAAGGATCTGTGCCTGTCCTACTCGGAAGAACAGTTGAAATTCAAGGCTAAGTGAGGGAGATCACTATAATGCAATGGAACAGCAGATTGCCTGCATAGATGTGGCTCTCAATACCTCTTTTTTTTTGTTAGAGCAAAACCAAATGGGATGCGGCACTCCTTTTCTCTTGAGCTTCCTCCAACTGATGAGAGACTCCTGTTTTCAAAAGTGTTGAAGACAGTTTTTCATTTTGATGTTCAGTGTTTCCTTAACTCCATATTCCTTTTTCTGCTTGTTCATTTATTTTTGTGTAGCAGTTGTTACAGCATCTATAAGCAGGAAAAAATACCTGCATGTCCCCCTCTCCTCCTCCTTTTAATGCCCCATAAAGAATAACTTATTGTGTCTCATCCTCCTCTTCCAAGATGTCACATATCTCTGGAGTGTAAATAACTGAATAACTTAGTACTTAAACACGATGTGATACCTTTGATTTTAGCACATCAAAACTAGGTTCTGATACAGAGTGTCAGTATCAAAAGTAAAGGTTAAAGCTGTGTTCTCATGAATTCAAACTGAAGTGAGCACTTTGATATTGATCTCAAACGAACATAGAGGGAGCAGTCCTCTCTAAAGCGGTTCAGTCGGCACCTGTAACCTCTTCAACTGCAGCCCTATCTCTCATGGGAATCAATATTTGAACCAATATTGACTTAGGACTCAGGCATGATTTATATGGGAGTCTTGGTATTGCAACAACTGCTGTGTTACTCAATCAGCTTCCCAGATGACTGGTTAATACATAACAAACCAGATTTGTAAATTCAGTCAGCACATGTTATCATCAGAATGGAAAGAGGAAATCAATTCTATCACATTGTATTTAATTCATAAATCTGCTAAATACCTGTAACTGAGTACTATGTGCTCTACTAAAAGAGGCAATGGGTTTCATTCTGTTTTCAGAGGGTTTCTAATCTGGATTAATCTCTTGGTGACCAGTATTTTCTAGCTATCATGAGTAATTGTTATCATGAGCATTTCAAAATATAAACAAATTAGGATTAAATTAGTTACTTACAAAATTTCATATTAAAAAGCTCTGTAATGTACAGCACTATTCTGGTAACAATTAATAGTGATCTTAATTCTGGGGCCAAAAACCAGGCTACAGCTCTTATGTTTAGGTAATTTAGGCATATCACAAAATCACTCTGGCTGTCTACAAAGTTACTCTCACCTTCCAAGCATTATCAGTGACTATTTCTAAATTAAGGCCATTTATCTGGATGATTTTCAATGTTTCACACAAAAATCCACTCCACTCATTTCATGCCAATGTGGCAATAAAAAGATTATTGAAAGTCTAAAGACCTGTACAATAACAAGATCTTGTTAGTCAACGATACTAGGTCAGAGGACTGACTTTAAAAATGTTATTTGATCTTTTGAGAGAGTTCATATAAAAAATAAATGAGCATAGGAATTTAGAGCAATGTGTTTTCTCCTATAAATAGCAATATAACTTAAATCTCATTAGACAGGCTAAGAAATCATCAGTGTTTGTGTAAAACAAAGACAAAACCTGTAGTTTTCTAGATTTCAGTATAGAACACTTGAAAATCAATGTGTGTGCCTGTGTGTGAGGAAGAACACGCCCAGCCTCTGAAATGCTCAAACTTCCTTGTTCAGGTGACCCTCCTGTGTTTACCATCTGCCCTCCACGTGTGGGGACCAAGTCCAGTGACCGCTTCTTTGGCAGTCAGTTCACCATCAATAATCACACTGTGTCATATTTGGAATCATTTTCTAACTCAATGACCTTTCTTGAACCTCAGACTGCTAATTGTTATCACTGGCAAGGAACAAATGGGTCTGAGTGAGGTGAATAGGTGAAGTTCTTGCCTAGAACATGTGTCTGCCCCAGGCAGAGTTCCACTGCTGCCACTGCTGCAGGCATGCCTCCCCTAAGATTCCAAAACTTCTCTCTGCCACCTCCTTATGCTAAGTGTGCCCATGTTAGAGGTTTAATGGCGCATGAAGAAATAAGCAACTAGGAACCATTCTTTGGCTTAAATGGGAAACTACCAGGATGCCATAAAAACTATGTCAATTGCTTAAGTATAATCAGCACCTGAGTCAAAACTATGGTGTCTGGAATTCATATCTGGAATCCACCTTTTTGTATCCTAACATAGGGGAAAACTGCACCATGCTTGAATAACCAGCAGTACTGGAGTTGCAAGTTCCATCACAAATCAGTTATTTCAGTGTACTATTAGTCCATTGCTATGCATGCTTAGCATAACAAATTGTTGCATAACAAGCAAAAACAGAGTAGAAAAAAAGATATTTTAGAAGTCCAAATCATTTTAAGGTTGTGACCTACTTCATTATGTGGATCAATAATAGATTTTGAAATGTTTTAGAAACATATGCACATTTCTATTTTACTACTGGCTGTAGTTCAAGCAATATATTGATGAGGGTGTGTTTTGGAATCTTTTTATTGCGTTGTACTTAAATATAGAGCACTTACTATCATGGTAATGGCAGCTACATGAACACAAGAAGGAACTCTTCTAGTTAGCTTGCTCCTGCCTAGTCTGTCCCAGTGTCCAGTCAATGTTTCTGGGTCCTTCACAGCACACAGGCTCCAAGCATTTAACAAAAGGAGTGACAGTGCCTGGTGCCTTGTTACAGTGCACTACCTGCTCTGTCCTACGTGATTCTCTGCAGCCTTTTATTAGTGGCCATAAGTACACCTACAGTAATTAATTCTGTGGCTTTTTTCCCCCTCCCTAGTCACCACATCATACCCCCCTGAGCCCACTTGCTGTCAGGGGAACATGTCCGACCTTGTGCAGGCAATTTGTCTGTGTTGCACAACAGAACTAGAGTGGGTCTGGAATGTTATTCCTTACAGCAGGTTTGTTTGGTTCCCAGCTATACACTTCCACAATGGAATTCATAATGCAGAAAACTATTAGTCTAATGCCTGGCCACAGCAGACATATTGGAAAAGATACAATTTAGCATAGTTAAGAATTTTCTCAGTGTTTTCAGTATTTAGTGGTAGTTTTTTAACCCTAGGAAGAGTTGCAAAAATGTGCTATCAAAAGAAGAGAAATTGTATTATGTTCCTTTTTCCACTAAAATCTATGCCAGTGAGGCTGCAAAGGATGTACAAGGAAGGCTACAGATGGGAAATGGCAGGTCTGCTCTTGGTCAAGACAGCAGTAGGGTTCCACCACAAGCTGGGGCAGGAAGGGGAAGCACAGTGCCTATCCCTCTGCAGCTCAGATGGCTCTGCCACAAAAGGACAGTGCTGGCAGCTCTGAAACAGGACATTCTTCAGCAGGCCAAGTTAGCAAGCAACAACCACCTGATGGTTGAGGACCCCCACCCCCTCCAGTGCCTTCCACACATTCCTCCAGCCTGCAGAACCAAGCACAGCCCTGACCTGACGAGCTGCTTCTCGTCCAGAACTAATAAAACCAGAGAAGATTAAGAGGGAAGCGAGAGCCAAGTCCGTGCAGGTAGAGAACTGGTTACTATAGCAACCGTTTTCTTCTTTGAGCATAGGTTGGGAGGGACTCCCTTGCAAGGGGATTTCTGTGCAGTCCCCAGGCTGGGGACAGAGGTTACTACAAGAACCTCGTTTGACAAAGGTTGCGTGGCTGCACTCTTGAACTCTGCTGGGACTGGGGAGGGGCGGGGGGGCAGCTGGGATAGGGTTGTAGCAGAGTTTGACTCTCGTCCAAAAGTAAAGCAGATGTTGAAGAGTGATACTCACGTCATGGTGTGTTGTTCTGTGGGTTACAGCTACATCTGAAGCTGGTGTTGGATGTGTCACGACCAGGAGTTTCAAGGCTGGAGTTTTTAAGAGACATAAGAGAGTATTTAGAATATTACTGGATTTTTAAATCTGAGGTTCTAAGAAAGTTTCCCCAGATGTATTTCTTCAATGAGCCCAAATTGGTGCAAAGTAAGAAATTAACTATCTTGTAGTATAATAAAGGCTTGGTCAATTTGACTCTGGGAAAAGTCATTCTCTGGGACTAGGGCCGGGTAATGTTATCTTAGTGTACTGCTTGGAGTACCTGGCACTGTACAAGCTCTAGGTCTTTGTGGTTACCTTGAACAAACATAGCAAATGAATGAGCCTATTATCCTTTCGCTAGGGCTGCTTTCTGATGAAACACACCCCTTGCATTCACAGCAGACACAAACACCAAGCAGTGCCTGGGGTAAATCCCTCCCCTTTACCTTCCTTAACCCTGTGTGCCCTGGCAGGTATACTTCAAACGCCAAAGCTGCACCTAGGTTTTTGCTAGTATTCAGTGCTGGAAACTAAAAAACACAGCAGGAAAAAAAACAGCCTATGATTGTCTCAAATTTAGTCCTGAAATTCTCTGTCTCACAGCGTCAAAGCACAGAAGATGCAAATTCTCTTTGTAAGGGACCAGCAAAAGGGGCTTTGGGTGAAATATTATGCTCCCCTATTCTCCCTAGACTGCTTATTGTCTACTTTTCCATGCAGTATTTTTGCTGGAAACAGATCTAGGAGACTGTTGTCTGCCACGATCCCACCACCCTTGCTATCACTGAGGAAGAGGAAAAGGGGACAGCTTGCAGCCTCTCTTGCAGCTGCATCTTGCCTATGTGTCTAACACAACTGCAAACTTCCGAATTCCTGTCTTCCAAAGTAGCATTTTTTTGGCCATTGACGCAAGGACTAAGAACCAGCAGCCTTCATTTTTGTTTAAAATTTAGCAAGCATTTTTACCAGATGTACAACCAAGGAGTTGAAAAACAAAAGCAGGCTCCCTGCTCCAAGTGCAACCTGACTGCAGGACTAGGCTGGGAGTACTTTGCTATGGCAAAATGCTCCCCTGTGAGCAATGCACTGAGGAGGTAAGCCAAGAGGCTGAGGGACTCAAGGACAGCCCCAAACTCTCACCCACACTGCAACAACTGCACAGTTCCCACGTCAGTCTTGGGCCCAACCTAGTTTCAGAAAGGGGACCGACAAACTCAGTACCAACCTGCTACTGGTCCATAAAGAATCAACAACTTATCAACAACTACTGTTATGATGTCTGCAAGCTTTTCAGGTGAAAGAGGTATCTGCACCCTATCATTCTCTCTGTGCCATGTGGCAGATTTGGCTTTAGATGGCATTTGATCTTGCCAGTAAAATCTGCTGCTGCTTGGAATAAAAGAGAGAGTTGTAGAAGAAAGTTAAGTGCTTTGTGAGTCAGAATTGTAGACTTAGCTTTTTTGTGAGCAATAAGAATTATTTGCTGTAACAATGCAATTGTTGTGAATAAAATCACATAAAATTGCATCAATCCAATTGCAATTCCCTTTGCTGCAGGTATACAAGTTTTACAGAAGAACAGGGGGAAAGTATTCTAATAAGCTTTACTAAATTACACAAATTAATAAATTATCAAAAGGCTCATGTTATACTGTCATAGACAAGAGACATGATTGACTATTTACTGATTTAATATATAATTAAGGCTGCATTCAGAGACAATGAAAAATAGAAATTTCCATCAAGACTTGCAGAACTGTCTCCATTAATATAAAGGAAGTAGTGGACTCACTGACGATTATATTCTGTTCAGCCATTGAAGTAACAGATTACATGGTCATGGTATGCTGTTGATGGCAAAGTAAATTACAGAGAGAAAAGATGGGTTTTACTGTCTGAGGGGAAGGAGACTTCTGTGACAAGCAGTTTTGTCTCCCTCCATGCTGATAGCAGAGGTCATACAAAGTCTTAAGGCTCTGCTCTCACCAGAAGAGGAGAGCTTAGTCCAGCTCGTACCTTGCTTACAGCAGAATTAGTTACTATGTGTTTGTCTGTGACCTAACCTTCCTTATCTCAGCTACTTCCTTCACAGGCTTTAAAGCCAGGTTATCCAGGGGATACAGGCAGCTGAGGAATTATTCTCTTAATAGGTCTCATTTATTAAATGCTACATCAAATTAACCTATTATATAGACACAGAAGCTGAACATAAATACAGAACCCACATCTGCTACAAAAGTGTGCTAACGCAGCTTGGTTACTATGGTGTAAAATTCAACATAAGGATCATGAAGACACGTTTGCCTTTTTGCATTACTGAAGAAGATGGCTGGTTGATTGACTAATCCATGGGATAGGATATTGCATTGGTCCTAACAACAAGGTAGTTCTAAATGGAAACAGCCATCAGTTGCCACTGAGAACATAATCAGGCTTCACAAACCTGAGTTCAGTACTTTAACTATTAAGTCAGTCTTAGAGTGTCTGAGCCACTAATTCACTACTTAATTCTCTTCTTTGAGGGTTTTTTTCTGATGCCTTTTAGGTTTCAATATATTCTGAAGTTAGCAGAAGCCTTAGTTTTGTTAAATTTGATTAGATGCATTACCTAAGTGTAATTGATACCTCTTCAGAAAAAGAAAAATATTACACATATAAGTAGAAGAAATGGTTTTGGTTTTGGTTTTTCCTAACTTTTATTTAAATGTGGACCTAACACTTAGGACAAGTACATCTTAGTAGCTCTGTAAGGAGAACACCTCACTCTGTTTATCTGTTTAATGTACACTGCATGAAGAAGAGCAGTATAAATTTCTGATGCCTTGCTCCTCCTGAATGCCTTGAGCCAAACTGGGGAAGTTCTTGGATAAGAGCAGATTTATTTTCCTGTCTTTCCACATACTGAGTTTTGAATCATGCCTTCAGACCATGCACTTCACATCTCTGGCACTGCTGCCTGGGATTTCAGTAAGAGGAAGCTTGTGCCATTGCTGACACATTGCTTCCTGCCCACTCCAGCCAATCACACCTGAAATGTACAATGCAGCATAATGTGGCTAAAAGAACTTCTACCCACAATGTAAACATAAGCATCATCTTAAGCAATAACCAATATTTACTTTTAGCCATAGTGAAAGAAAAATAATTTTGGCAAGTAACATATCTATTTGCCTTCATATCAACTAAACCTGGAGCCCCTTATGATTATTCACCTTATGCCTATCACAAGTTCTATTGAGTATTTTGTTCTTGCCTTTATTGAGCTGTCCACTCTCATGGTTCCCCAGGAGAGAGACTATGTTTGTTGTATAACACAGTGAACTGTTTTCAAATGAGTTACACCCTTTTTGTAAAATCAACAATGAATGGCTATGAGTTGCTCACTGCTAAGAAAGCGTTAAACCAATAAACGGTGTCATGAGCAGAACAAATGTCTAAAGGGAATATGCATGTGGCCTTCACATGGATCCAGGATACTTATCAAAACGGAAGTCATTAAAGGACTGAAACCCGAGCTAAACTTACACTAAGAAAGGGTGTGTTGTAATAAAAAGGTTATAAAAAATAGATGATAATTTTCCTATCTCCTTTTAAATTCTCTGATACATTGGAAGAGATTATTGGAGGTTTTGAAGCAAAGCTTTTGAACAACTGTCAGTGAAATGGCAAGCAGCAATGAGATCGAGTTTTCTTGTCTAGCAAAAGCCGGTAGAATTCTCTATATCCAGGAAAAACAATTATTCGTTTTCTCTGATTTTACTGCCTTTTCTTTACATACTGATGGCAATCTAGGAAAAAAAATCAGTCAAATAACTCTAATTAGGGAGAAAAAAAACTAGTCTTGTTACTCATGCTATCATGACAAACTAGTGTGAAGCTTGAGCACTTGGAAACAGAAGGGCCTGTGTGTAAGGCAAATATTTTTGCTATTTTCACCACTTCTTCCCACATGTTTTTCTATTTAGCTATTCAGCATCAGTGATGTTCTCAGGTATCTGAGCAGGGTCCTGAAATAGAAAGGACTCTTCTGCAGTCCTAAGTAGCCATCTCCAGCAGTAACTGCATGTCTCCTCTCCAGCATCCTAATCTCTGCCCAAATTAAAGGATTTTATTTCATAAATGAAGAGCTGAGATATAACAAGAAAAAAAAGTCTGTCTCTTCTGTGCCACTTTGGCATCCCTAACTCATACATCACTTCCTCTTAACTAGGGTCTGCTATGCTTCAGCCAAAACAGTTTTGGTTGTGCTGAAGCTGGTTTGCCAGCAAAAAGCCTGTTCTAAAGCCAGTTCTGGAGCTTTCCTGCTCCCATAAAATTCGTAGGCTCCTTGGGGGTTTTCCAGCACTAGAGTCCCAAAGTGAAGCATGCAACAAAAAGAGCAAGCAGCCCGTGCGGTGAAATAGTTTGGGGAAGGATGAGGGAAGGAGCCTCTCAGAAATTCCCTCACAATCCCCAGCTTTAACACTGATCACCACAATAATGGCAACTTTTATTACAAGAGCCGTCAAGTCTCTCGCATACAGAAAAAGATCATCAAGGGTGAACAGCCAACGGAGGAAAAAAAAAGTCACGAAAGTGCAAAGGTAGTTCAAGGCTTAAAGGGATTTATTGCTTTACTGCTCATTTTTGACGAGGTGATATAAGATATTAGGCGACAATCACACCCGCTCCGCTGGAGGAGCGGGAAAGCCGCGGCTCCTCCAGCGGGCTGTGACATCACCGCTCCCACACTCGAGTGCTGCGGGGGAAGGACCGTAAGGCAGGTGCTGGCCTTTCCCAAAACAGGAAAGCGTATTTCCAAATGTCAAAACTATAAGAAACTCAGCTGGAAAGCACTACGTGTATACATTATTCTTGCTCCCGTAGCTTTACCGTTCTGTTCAGGCGCGATCCTCTCCCGAGCCACGAGACACCAGTTTACCAGGCGGGCATAAGCCAGCCCTCACACGGTAACTAAGTAACTCGGCAACTTTCAGTAAGGAGCGGACTTTCAGTAAGCATATCGTTGGTTGCCGAGACCCACTTCGCCCCGTGCTGAGATTTCCCATATATTTCGGTGTCACGTCACGCAGTGAATGACACTCGGCACGTTGTCCGGCCTTAAGCAAGGCCAGCCATGCCTGAGGGGGTGCCGGCTCCATGCAGCACCGCATCACCGCGGACCCAGCGGCGGCATTTCCACGACACAGCGCACCGTGAAGGGTCCCCTCTCTGCCTTCCTCCCTCCTCTTTTTCCTTCCTTCCTTCTCTCTCCCGCTCGCTCCCTCCCTCTCTCTCACCTTCCCTCAGCGCTCCCCTCAGGCTCAGCCCCCGCCCC
>VZTR01008191.1:608724-635942 GCA_013400775.1 Chaetops frenatus | reverse complement strand
TGTTTGAGGCACAATGCAGATATGTCCTACACTGAAAAAATGGAAATGTCTTATTCTACTTCACTTATTCTTGCTCCAGCTTAGTTGCTAAATTTAAAGGGGAGCATCAAAAGTAAAACTTGATGTGACAAAATGCTTTTAACTGTTGGTTGTGTTAGTGTTAACAACTGAAACAAAAGGTTATCCAACAATATGCCATTTAATGTCCAGCCTTTAAAATTGGATTTAATATTCTTATCACTGTAGTGTTTCTGCTTAAATTCAGAGTAGCATCTTGAAAATGCTAATAGGATTTCAACGTAAGGTGGCATCAACAAAAAATAAGCTCAAATTAAGGTGAATTTTTAAGTTCACCTATCAAAAGATAACTTGGGGATTGATTCCCATTTTTTTACACATGTCAAAAGAACCTTGAACTCCGATTTACTGGGGCTCTGTTACTTTACAACAGCCAAAACAAAATCTTGTATACAAATGAGGAAAATCAAACCAGTATACCTAATGTTCCTTTCTGGTCTCTCAATTTCTATGTGAGCAGATGCAAAATGAGTACAAACAGTTGCCACAGTTCTGTGGTAAATCTTTTTCCATACCTGCCTTGCTGCCTTTTATTTTTGTGTAACTAAATAAAATGCAGACTGCTGTGTAACTGTAATTATCAATGTCTTCTGTGGTTGTTGGTGTCCATGTCTGTTTGTAGCATGGAGTAACTACAAATCCCTGGCACTGGCAGACGGCTTGAAAGAAACCAAGCACCTCTTACGGGGATATATATTTGTGTTGGGTGGCATTAAGGGTGTTCTGGGGGTAATGTACCACTTTAGTTGTATATGCATGTGTTCTCTGCTGCAGGCTTGCCCATGCGATCGTGCCTAGAGCACTCTGGTTTCCAGGTGACAGACACGATTCACGGTATAGTATGAGATCTCTGAAGTGGAGCATTCTCTACAGCTTTCATTTTCTTTAGTACTGGATTTCGTTGTTTAAAAGTAAGCCTTACGTAGCACCAGCTACTGTCTGTGCATCTGAATGTTTACAGCAATAAAAGAATATAAAAAACTGTCCTTTCCTTTTCTCTGCTCCCTCATAACAGAATGGTAGCTTGAAATGTAGAGGATTGGAGTTGTGGCTTTTGTAGAGCTTGAATTGGGAATTCTTCACGTTAGATTTTTAAGGCTTCAGCAAATTAGTATCAGTTCCTTCAGGTCTGACAGGGATGAGTGATCAATGGCAGATCCTTACAAGCAGAAATGGTTATTGCTGAATCTAAAGCTGGTTTTGTTCCATACACTGAAGTTCAAATTGATGTTTGCCAACAGCTCCTAGAGAAGTTTCCCCTCCGCAGGTTACCTCTAACCTCTGAGGCAGTTCCTTGTAATATTGTGATTTAAGATTTGAATTATTAGGGCTTTATCTAATTCAAAGTATTGCAGTATTTTGAAGTATTGAAAACTAAAGCTGAGTAAGCTCAGAAAAATTGAGTTATATTGGATTTACATTTGTGAGCAGAGCTCAAAGTTATGTGGGAAAAAAACCAGATAAAAGTTCCTTCTCTGTACAGAATTCTCTGATCAAGCATCATTTGGGTTTTTTGATAAGAGACTTCATCTTTCAGCTGAAAAATAAATAAATTGGGGGCATTAGGAAGAAAATTTTGAACTCAATTTTCTGTATCAAATTGCCAGATGTATAAACACTGTCTGGTCATCTGAGCATGGATCAATGTGCACTGTTTCCCATTCTAGGACTTTTATCTTGTATCCTGCATTAAAATCAATTTACATGATCACAAATTAGACTCTAAACAACTTCTATTCCATTCAGTTGTCCTCCCTTACTAAAACTGTAGTGAACTTTCTCAGAGCTTTGAGAATAAATCTTCCCACAATAAAAGAAGCTCTGAGCAAATATTTAAAGAAATCTTGGAGCTGTAGAACACTTGTCCATTTCTAGTTAGTTTCCGTGTAGAGAGAGCAATTAAAAAGCTCTAGCAGTTACTCAGTCATTTTCTTTTTCAGGTAATTAAAATCTCCTCATTTCTGCTGAAGTAAATAGCTCCCAGAATTAGACATTAGTTGGAGTGGGCTGTTAGAGTTATGAAAAAACTGAGATTGATTGATTTAGCCAAGAAAAAGTGAGCTAAATAGGTTGGTCAAATTATATGAGATGCCTTATTTTGAACCACTGTTCTCAAAGGTGATTGTGGAATCAGGAAATAATCAAATTCTACTACTTTAGTCTGTTAAACTCTTAAACTTCTGGTACATAATATTACATCCTGCTTACTTTGTTCTCCTTGGCCATGTATAGTGAAGAATTTCCTAATCCTAGGCTGAGTACCTGGCCACTTGTGAAGACTGATCCTCTCCAAGCTCCCATTCATATTTTCAAGTTATTTACATATTTGTATTCATTTCCATCTGGAAACTAATGTTTCATGCTGAGGGAACAGAAATGAGGGAAGGAATGCTGCAGAAGTCTCCTCTTGTGATGGCTCTGCAGTAAAGCCCTAACTGTCCCTTTCCAATGGCACAGCAGATGCCATTAGGCTGTCTCCAACACTGATTTGAGGTGGACTCTTGGAACTGGCTAGCTTTTTTTACAGTATGACCTCTGGAAAGCAGATGCCAGTTCAGGTTCTAGGGAAAAGTCTAATGTGCTTACCTTCTGATTGAACTGAACCATTCTGAGAGCACCATTTATCAGGAAAGACTCCTGAATGGTGAGTAACTTTCTGACTGTTCAAGAAAAATCTGAGAGTGGTATTGATGTAGAACATGCTTGTTCAGAGAAGCCCTCTGTAAATGTATTTAATGCTATTGAGTAGTTATACATTTAGCTGCAGTGAATATGTTTGGACTTGATTAATTTCCTTGAAAGTAATATAAAGTAATAGTAGTTTCCATATTGTCTTGTTTTAAACTTACATAGTAGTGTTATGGGAAGTACTTGCTGAAAGACCATCGATTGTTGTTAACTATCCTTCTTCTATAGCTTCTGAAATACTGTAACTGCAGAGCTTGTGTAAATCATTAGATTGTTGTATTGTACTTAAGGCAGCTGGTGTTGCTTAACTGTATTCCATTAAGTTCATATTTCCACCCTTGTTTTGGGCATGTTAGAGCTTTGGAACAGAAAGGTATACACATGGTTCTGTGAATGCAATGTTTGTGTTCAGAAGGTGGAGATGCAGGCTGCCTTTATGGGCCTCTAAAGCTAGTCTGGTTTCATGGTGGAATTGCAACATAAATAGCAGCCACAAACTGTCACTAATTCTAAGCAGATATTTGCTTTCTCTTCTCCTTACCTTCAAGCCCTTTAAAGGACAAGGTTTTTGATACATCTTGAATTTTAAATGTGCAGCTCTATTAAAAGCATGTGCCATTGAGGGCTCTGTTGCTGAGGGTATGGTTTAATATTCTGAAAATGCATTATAATGACTTAACAACCCTAGTACAATACATTATGTGTGGAACTTGTTAAAGTTTTGCTAGTATACTGTGGTTCCTACTGAGACACCTTTAGCTTACATGGGCAATTCATTCTAAGAAAAATCTTGGATTTGCACAGCCAGTGGTACACTGGGCATATAGCCTAGACAGCACACTCTGAATAAGGAACTCTAACCACAAAAAGCTTGGAAAATAAGGTAATAAGCAAAAGAAATGCTTTGCAACCTTCATAACATGCTTCTTCCAACAGTCCTTCTAAGGCTTTTATGTAATCTCTGTAATGTGTATCAAGTGCTCTGGCTAGAAGAATCTCATCCCAGATGTCATGCAGAGGGACTTAATTTTCTCTTCATTAAAAACGTTCCTCTGAGCTTATGGTGCATTGAAATCTTGCATTGAAAGACTGGGAAACAATAAAAATGTACATGAAAATCAGGTATCTACACGAGTGGCTTGGTCTCAGTGGCACATCCTTTTGAAAGATTTTGGAATTGTTGAAAGTGTGGTGGTCAGAGGTCAGATGGATACTAGTGCTGTAGCTGTCACAGATCCAAGACAATGTTGAGACTTTTAGTTAATTGTAGCTGGTACTTCTACTCCCTTTGTTCTGGTGGCTGCAGGTTAATAACTTTAAATTTCATCTTCTCATTGTGTTTGCTTTTTCTCGTCCATAGAGGTCCTGTAATAAGGGAGAGTCTTTACAGTCTCAGAAGGAAAATGACTTGCAAGTGAGTAATTAAATTTGCTTATTTCACAGAATTTTATAGATTATAGGGAAACGTGGTGATCCTGCTTGTTTTAAACCAGTAGTTATTCCACCTGGACTGTCTAGAAAATGTAAAAAGTAATGAAGAAAAGAAATTTGTTTGCTCACAGAAGCAACCTTATGTGAGTGTCTGGACGTAGTTTAGAAAGATTCAAGCATCCCACATTATGAAGAAACAGCCCCCCAGTTCTACCCTAAATGGTTTCTTACCATTTTGAATATTGGTGTCAGTACTGCTATTTCTAGTATTAGACTCTTCTTAAGTAGATGAACATCAGTTCTCTGCCTTGCCTAATCCCTAATTTTTTTAAACATTGATGAACTCCTCTGAGGAAAGGAGGAGCTGGAGAGAACTTGCTCTTGAACATGATGTGTTCCTGATTAACACTGTGCTTGGATCATCTCTGCTCTGCAAACTTTGAAGTTCTTGCATTTGGAATCATTTCTTCTCCTGCAGCATAATGTTTAGCTGAGTGTATCCTCTCATAAAGTCATCTGAGCAGGATTTGGTAATTTAGATTTCTACCCTGGCAGTATTTTTTCAGTAAGGGATAACATTGCAGCATGTTATCCAGATGCCTTGGTTGTTACGTTCTGTTTTCAGCTCTGTAATGATTTTGGCAGTGACTAGGGAAAAGTACATTTTATTCAACTGATAAGAGCTGCTTTTCTCCTCTTGTATTTTTTGCCTTCTGGGAATGCCATATGAAACATTTTTTAAGCATTTGCTTGGTTTTGGGTTTTTTTTTTAACCTAGTGAGTTGAAACTCGTTTTAAATTTTTTGCTGTTGAATGACTGCTTTTGAAGTTTTGTTGAACTTTGTTTAGCTTACTGGAACAGCTTCATTCAGTTGAACCAAGACTGAACTGAGAAATGTACTAGTTTGATACCTCAGGTTTTTTCAAACATGAAAAATGGAGATGACTTGATTTCTCCTCTACCATAATCCTGTAAATAAAAGAGTTAAAGTTGTAAAAGAAAAGTTCAAACAAGCCCCACCCTGGTGACAGAAGCTCATAGAAGTTATGCAGTACAGGAAACAAGGTTTTGAACTTCAGAACTTCATTTGTGGTTTTTGTTGCTTGAAAATACTGATCCTCTGCTGATAGTTTGTTTTCTGCTATTAATCTCATAGTGCTTGAAGCTTCACTTTTTAATCAGTGTTCTCAAGAATTACTGTCAGGATGGATTTGTTCTTGTATTGAGGTTATGAGAGGAAATTATATCCTTTAAAGAGAATAAAATTCTCTGGGTTTACTAGCAAAAGCATTGTAGCTTCTGAGCTGCCTGGTGTGGGGCAATTGTGTCTAAACACTGGATAATCTTGTCAGCTCATAAAGCCTTTTAACAGGAATTTTTTTGTTTTACTTTGGTTTTGCTATGATTTGCAGCAACTTTCTTTACTACTTTGTGTATTTTATAGTCAAATCTTTGTTAAGGCAGGAAAAAAGCAGAAGCTTCAGTTCCAACTGAAGTGTAGAAAAGCTTTTGACCAAGGAGATTTGTCTGTATGGGAGTTGTATCCTGGGAAAGTCTTGTAAAAAATGTGTATAATTATTAGATTTGAAATAAAACATTGATCTCAAAGTATTAATTTAAAAACATGAGAGGTCCACTCTTTTCCAGGAATCTAAATGCAAGTGCTTATGGATGAATCTCTGAAACTGGTCAAAATTGAGAGCTCTGGATCTTAAAATAACAGGTGGTTGTCTTGGCAGCATGAGTGTATTGCAAAGTGCTTGAAGGCACTGAGGTACATAATTTCCCTGGTTACAGTGCTTAATCCTTTAAAGGCATCAGGTGAACATTAATCTGAAGAGTCAGATACCTAGATTTGTTCAGTGTCCATATCAAGTCTGCTATTGAATCTTTTTTAATGACCTTTAGTAGTTTATTTCCACACCTATCCTGTGTTTGGCAGTAGTGTGTGGAGTGGAGACTTGGTAAAAGGTTCCTTGGGTATTATGAAGGAGAAGCCTTTGTGCCTGAGATTACATAAATGGTATTGTTCCAGAACTCTCATTGGACTTGGGCTCAAAAAACCATTTGGTTTCAGTAGAGGAAGTTCTTCTAGTGCTTGTCACTTCTGATGCAGGAAGAGATGTCTTAATGAATAACAGGGGGTTTTTTGTGCTTTCTGTTATCCATGCATAGTGAGTTGGTTTTCAGTAAGATATGGAAACAAGGAACTGACACCTTAATGTGAACAGACTTAAAAACCCCTGGTGTTGTACCAGGTGCAGTCAAAAGTCAGTGTTGGTTAATAATAGAGTGGACATCCAGTAGCTTGTACTAATTTGCTTTTTGGTGCTTGGCATTAGGTTTCAGACCTAAATGGAAGAGGTCAGACCTGTGATGGTGAGGGGATATGAAATTATTAAAAATATATTTTTGGTGTGTTAGTGGATAAAGCATTTGGTGCTTCGAGGAACTGAGATGAAAAAATGGTGGAGAACATAGATGCAATACATTCATATGCAAATTGTCTTAAAGTCTCAGTGATTCAGAACACAGTTACATGAGTCTTTACTACACTTCAGTAAGAAATGCTATAATTTCTTGAAGATCTCAGAATAATAAGGTGTGGGCCAGTAAGAAAAATAATTTCTCAACAGTGCTACCTGGAGTGTATTCAGGACTGGAATTTGAATAGAGTTATGTACTGTCTGATACTGTGTTGACTGCAATAATGCCAAAGGATCTGTGGTCTGAAACCTTTCTTAATGTTGTGTTCTTAATTCTTACACTTTTAAGTGGTATGGGTCTAGCTTAGAGATGAGCTGCTCAAAAGTAGGCAGAGGCTTGGCGCAGGTCATTAGGATTTGAGTAGAGCTAGGTTCTGGTGAACATAATTGCTAGAAGTAGAGATTTATAATGTGACCTCTGTGCCTACTTACAGATAATCTTACCCATCCAGAAAGCTGCACTTCAGTGATTTTTAACTGTGTTTTTGAGACTAAATATTTCATATTTGTGTTAATTTTTAAGTATTCATATTAAAAAGCTATCTGCTTGTCATTGTTATGAACCAAGCCTATTGATGTAAGAAAACCTTAGAGAAAAGTTATTGAAACTTGAGGTATGTTTGGTGGTAGAAGGGAAGAACATTTATTCACACACCCATGTTTCTTAGCAGGAGCTTAAATTACTTCCTCACTTAAAGAAAAAAAAAAAGGAAATACTTAGGATTTCCTTCTGTTAAGCACATTTTAAGTTATTCTTCTAAATGAAAAGTTGTTTTATTCAGTAAAAACAATATTTTATTATTGTTTGTTCACTTCATTCACTTGTGTAACTAAAATGTCCTTTTGACAGGCAGTGTTCTGAAGAGTGTTAAAATAGCTAATATAGGATAATATTTGTAGTTCCTGTGTTGTGTTTCAGGTGGATTAACTCCTCAAGGAAATTAATTAGCAGAATTCCCAGAGGTTAGAGAGGAGAGGGTGTTTTGGTTTTCACAGTTTTCCTTTGACCTGGCCCACTGACAGTACCTGTTAAGTAATACAGATTTTCCTCCCCAGCTTTAAATTTGAAAGCAAAATACTTGTATTGCTTGCATGCTGACTAAAAATCATTTGTCAAGAAACTTCAAGTAAAATGTTGAGTCTTTTCAAAGCTAGCCCTAAAATTCTCACTTGTTGACAGTTTAGCTATTGTGCACACCCAAGTTAATTTCTGCACAAGCACCAACTAATGCTTTAATTTTTTTGGTAGGGGGCAGAAGCCATGGTTCTGGAAAGTGTTATGTTTGCCATTCTTGCAGAGAGAGCGCTTGGCCCAAAGCTGTATGGAATCTTCCCACAAGGGCGACTGGAGGAATTCATTCCCGTAAGTCCTGGTCATAATTAGTTAGTAGGCTGCTGGAAGCCGTTTTAATTGATCATGACAAGAAGGTCTCTGGACTTCCCAGAAAAGCAGGGATGTGGGAATGGAATACTTGGCTGCCTGTAGTAATTGCTGGCTGTAATTCGATACAGTTAGAGTGGGTGTTGGAGAGCCCCATGGTAGCTCTTGCCAGGGTGAGATATCTAAAAACTCTTCAGCTCTAGCTAATAAGATAAAAAGCCTGTTAGATACCAAACATAGCATGGGGAAGCTGTGGAGTAACACTTCCCTTTAACAGCAACAAGAGCAGATGCTTTTGATGTTCTTAAATATTTATACCTGATCTGCTTTGAAGATATTCTTAGTGTGAGATGTGATATTCCCCAGGTCTTGAATCTAGAAGTGAATTGATTAAGTTGTAAGTAGGGCTGGCTAACAGCTTTTCCAAAGGCAGCAACTTTGTAAGTTCATCCATGAGCAAAAAAGGGTATTGCATGAGTACTATGCTAGTATTTCACACTATACTGCATAGAGCCTAATGCTAGTGTTTATAATTACCACACTTCTGTAATTAATCAGTTAACTGTATTTTAATAATACTGTATTTTATTACAGAGCAGGAAACTAAGCACTGAAGAACTAAGCTTACCTGACATATCTGCTGAAATAGCTGAGAAGATGGCTAGATTTCATGGCATGAAAATGCCATTTAATAAGGAACCTAAGTGGCTTTTTGGAACAATGGAAAAGTAAGTTATGCGATACTTTATGGGGGAAAAAGGTAACCTGTTGTAATTTTGGTAAGCAGATCATTCTTCCTGAATGCCTGAGAACACAAGCTCTCACTGTACCCAGAAACTATCACATGAAGGACTTCAGTTACCTTGAAGAATAGTAATGTTTTCTTCAGGAACTCTTTCAAACTTCTCTTGATTTTAATTTAAATGTTATCATAGTATGGGAAGAGTAATATACTTGTTGTTACAAATCCTGTATTATTGTCTCTATTTTTTTGTTAACAGGTATCTAAATCAAGTGCTGAGAATTAAATTTACCAGAGAATCCCAAACCAGGAAACTGAACAAACTTCTCAGTTACAATCTCCCCCAGGAAATGAAAAATCTAAGGTAGGCTTATTTTGTCTACCACTACCTTCCAACCTCCACAGTTTCTGGATGGATTTTTGTATAGTTGTTCAGACATGTTGTACAGTATAACACTTTATATTCATTTTACTTTGCAACATGGGGATTGTTTTTGGTTCTGCAATCAACCTGAGTATCATACAAATACAAAATTCCATGATGAAATTGCTGATCTGACTTACTGATCAGTGAAGTCAAACTTCATTGTGCTGATGTTTTGTTACTAATTAAGAAAGTAGTGTTGCTGGGAGGGAATAGTGTTTCAAATTCTTACAACAAAATTACCTGCAAATGAAACTGAACTTAGTGATTTGTTACTTAAAAGATGCTCTGTTGCTTTTTTCTAGAGCTATGCTTGAAGCTACTTCTTCACCAGTTGTATTTTGCCACAATGATTGTCAAGAGGGTAAGCTGCTAATATTTCAATATTGTTTAGAGCTGTTAAGCCTTTTCTGGTTACTTCTTTGCTCTCTGAGAGGCACATTGTGGAGGTACTGCCCTGAAGCAGCAACCTGTGCACTGTGGTGTGCTACAGTACCAAAGCCAAGTATGGGCTTCTGCAACCCTTCAGACTTTTTCAGAGAACTCTGGTGTCATGACTGGGTTAAGCCAAGAATGTACTCATGCTCTGTTAGTACAGGTCAGTTGATGAGGGGAGCCTTGTGTTTTCTGTTTGGACCATACCTTGCTTTGCTGCAATACACATGATCAGGGTAGGATATACTCGAGTCATTTTAAAAGATGCTGGAAAAGCGCAGTGAGTGATGAAAATGGAGAGTAGGGTACTTTGACATGGTAGTTTTAAACCTGTGCTGGCAAGAAATATTAGAAAAATCTTATCCACCTTTTTTTAGTGTTCTTTGGGGCTCATGGAAGGAATAAAAATTTTTCTGAGCCAGCTACTGAAAAAAAGTGAGGAGGAAGCAAGGCTGAAAGTGTGTTGGGTATGCTGTTTGTGTGCCCTGTCACCTGAACAGTGGGTAAGCTGGGCTGGAAGGATGCTCTAGTGGGACTGTGTGGGGCTGTTTTGTTGTCAGGGGTCCCAGCCTTGTCAGCTAAGGCTGAGGAACTGCCCTGGAGGACAGACACATGGGGAAAAAGCCACTCACCTGTGGTGTCAGTAGTGGTGGAGTTTGAGGTCTCCTTGCTGATGTGGCAAGGTGCACTACTGGAGGAGTCAGAGCATAATATGTATGGGGCAAGCTGGGGATCCTAAAGCTCCAAGGGATTTGGGGTGTGTGTGAAATACTGTGCTGCCTTTTCCATTGGTGCAAGAGTGTTTCATGAAGAACAGATGTACCTGTGGAGAGGTGTCACACTACTGAAGAACTTGACATTGCACTACATTTATTTACTAACTGGTACTTGACAGAGGCAGACTTGATGTCTTCTAGCTGAATTATAGTGGCTATGTGAATTGAAAGACAAATAACCAATCGCCTAAACTTTCTGTATAGGTACTGATTGTGCCACATATTAGAACAGCAGAGTGATCACACTGACTTTCAGGCTGCTGAAAAGCAGTTTCTGTCCCAAATGTTGTATGATCAGTGATAGTGCTGTGTAGGTATGAGAGATGCCGTGAAATTTGTAGATCTCAAGCTGTGGAAAGAAACAATGCAGCAAGGGCTGCTAAGGCTGACAGGCCACCTGAGCCAGTTGAAAGCCTAACTGAGGAGACAGGATCCTTGGGAGAACAAATCTGCCTCTCCCTGTATATCTCAACTTCCAGAGAGCTGGTGAACAGCCAGTGCAACTTGGCTTTTCCTGTTGTCCTGGTTTAACTAAACCCAGCTGGCAAATCAGCTCCACAGAGCCACTCAGGCTTCCCAGTGAGATTGGGAAGAGAATTGGACAGGTAAAAGTGAGAACTCATGGGCTGAGGTAAAGGCAGTTAATTAGGGAAAGCAAAAGCTGCTCACACAAGCAAAGTAAACAAAGAAATTAATTCACTGCTACTCATGAGCAGGCAGGTGTTCAGCCATCCCCAGGAGAGCAGGGCCCCATCACACACACCAGTGACTTGGGAAGACAAACACCATCACTCCAAACATCCCTTCTTCCTCCTTCTTCCCACTATATAGTGAGCATGATACCATATAGTATGGAATATCCTGGTCAGCTGGAGTCAGCTGTTCAGCTGTGTCTCCTCAACTCTGCCTGTAGCCCCAGTCCCTTTTGGGCTGGGGTGTGAAGCAGAAAAGACCTTGACTCTACAGAAACACTGCTCAGCAGTAACAAAAACATCCCTGTGTTATCAACACCACAAATCTGAACATAGCTCCATGCCAGCTACTATGAAGAAAGTTAACTACCCCTGCCAAAACCAGCACACCTATAATTCTTCTGTGCAGATATGAGGGATAACTGGGATTAGCTGAACAGTGTTCCTTGAGATATACAGTATTGCTTTTCTCTGATGTTCCTGCATTATTAAATATGCAGTATTATCTTGATTTTCAGGTAATATCTTACTCCTGGAAGGCAGAGAGAGTTCAGAAAACCAAAAGCTGATGCTCATTGACTTTGAATACAGCAGCTATAATTACCGGTAAACACTTTATTTTCTCTTCAGCATGGGAGTGAGGGTGTTCCTTTCTGCATGCTGCAGGGAGGCCAAGTGCTGCATTACTGATTTTTTGCCTATTCTAGTGAATTGTGTTCTGCTCTGATAGTGGTGGTTAGCAAATATAACTAATCAAAACAGCTCTGGTTCTGATGCTGTTGAGTTTAGGCACACAGCAGAGGCAAAGTTGTTTGGGCTCCTTGGTTGTTCAGACAAGAGAACTTGTTTATGCACCAATGGCTTCTTGCTTGCATGTCAAAATTTCTTTCTAGTGGGAAGCTGAGAAGGGTAGATTTTGTGTGGATATGTATGTAGAGCAGCTTTGCTTTTGTGGTTTTTTTTCTTCTGTCCTTTCTTATGGCTTTTTCATCTATGCAGACAAGAATACAAGTTTTTCACTACGTGGTTATCCAACATGCTTGTTTTTCTTCCCTCAGCCATGTAGTTAAGTGTTTTTAAGGATGATCTAAATGTGTATAGTCACTAGGATTAAAAATTACCATAGCTGCAATATAGTGAAACAGTGATTTCCAATAATGTGAAAGTGGAATATGTTGAAAACTTTGAATATGATCTCTTTGCCTGCAATAATGCCAATGTTAGAGATGTCTGACTTCATGCTGAGATGTAGTGCATACTCAAGTATTTTTACTGTCTCTGTTGGTATAAAGTTTGATAGCAAAGTCTAGTATTTTCATGTAGCTGGTAGCTTTCATTCTTAACTGTCCCTCTTTAATTGTTTTTAATAACTTGCATAAAGTTGTCTTCTGGATATCAGTTCTCTACCTCCAGCAAAACTGCAGTAAGCTCTGAGTAACCCAGTGCTCTTAAACTTGATTTTTAATTTGCTTAAAAAAAACCCCAGACTGCTAGTTTGCAAATACTGAGGTACTTTATCTGTGTTTCTTTTTCAGAGGATTTGACATTGGAAATCACTTCTGTGAATGGATGTATGATTACTCGTATGAGAAGTACCCATTCTTCAAAGCCAGTGTTCTTAAATATCCTTCAAAGAAACAACAGGTAGATACAAAAGACCATTGTCTTAAATGCCATTGTCCACAGTCTTCACATCTTAACTCTTTTGCAGTCCTCTTTTGGCCTTAACTGTGTCCCAAGATCTTTCCTCTGTGACTTCCTTAAGTGTAATACTTCCTCTAATCCTGACTACTTTTGCCTTAAAAATCATAGTAACTTAAACTAAAAATAGCTAACTTTAACTAAAAATAGCTGTTCAGGATAGAATCTTTACTATGTGCTATGTAACCATCCACTGTAAAAAGCCCAGTAGTTGTAGACTGCAGCTGTGAAATTATTTGGCTGTAGCAATATACTGCCTGTCCTAATATTATAACTTTTCTTAAACCAGACTTTCAAGCAATTGTTAGAAACACCATTAGTCTTAAAGCTAACTCCAACACTTATGTTTGGGAAAAAATAAATGCCAACTTATTAGAAGGTCTGCCTAGGTCTAAAAGAAACAAATATATCTTGAGATGAAAAGTTGTAACTCAATTGTTTTCTTGCCTTCCAGATTCATTTCCTCTCCAGTTACCTGTCTGCATTCCATGATGGCTTTGAAAATCTGAGCAATGAAGAGAAGGTCAGACTAGAAGAGGAAGTGTTGGTAGAAGTTAACAGGTAACTTGCCTTGTGCAACTGTATCTTCAGACTTCCACTGTGGTACCTATACTTGTATATATCTCACTGTATGGAGGAACTTCAGCCAAGAGAGATTGAAAGCTGTTTATATGTGGTAAAGAACAACCTGTCCATTGTAAGGTTAGATATTTGATTGACACTAATAGTGGAGTAAACAGAATGCTACTTCATGGGGAAGCTAATGGAATTATTTTTGTGGTGTCATAGTTGAAGAAAAGGACATCCCCAAACTAGGGAATACTGTTGTAAGAGGACATTGAAATAAGGTGTTGTGATTTAGCTGGATATTTATTTCAATAACATAGCCTTGTAATTTCAGGTTTGCCCTTGCATCACACTTCTTCTGGGGTCTGTGGTCTATTATACAAGCAAAGATTTCATCCATTGAGTTTGGGTACCTGGTAAGTTTTTTAATTGTAGTTTTACAGAACTGAAAATGAATAATCTAAATAACCTGTGGTACATTATTGACAAGGTAATGGAATGGCCTCTCACAGCAACTAGTACCTTCTAAGTGGAGTAAAGCTTTTAAAAATCCAGTTGTTACCAGTTTGTGCTCTTTCCTTAAAAATGTAACAAACATCTAAGATCATGAAAACTTCAGAAATTGTTCCTGCTGTTGTGTAGAGAGTGTATAGCCTTGTGTCAGGCTGTATTGCAGCATTATTCTGCAGTAAAGACATCCCAGGCAAGAGAGAGGCCAACATGCAGTGACACTTTTGAACTGAGTGAACTGAAAGTGCACATGTCCCATGGTGATGTTCAGTGTGCAGCAATATCTGTGCCAGGTAGCCGCTTGTACTTGGAAGACTGGTCAGTCTGGCTCTTGGTCTGTGCTTGGTGTACTGTAAAGTAAAAGGACTGGCAGGTATGTGGAATATCTTGCTGGAAGTGTTGCAGGAGCCAGCCTTTTCAGTGAAGTCCTGGCCTTTTTAATACCTGCTTTTTCTGACATTTTGGCAGCAGCTAGTTGTGTTAGAGTTGAAACAAAACTGAAGGGAATTTTAAGAAGCCAGAACACCTCTGGAGAGATTATCCTTCTGAATAGAGCTAATTAGTGCATTGAAATGATGGATTAGGAAAGTAACACAGTTAATACCTTCATTATATTTCCCCACCCCAAAAAAGAAAACTGCTGTTTACTGTATTGAGTACTGAATGTCCCTTATTTTTCCAGGAATATGCGTTATCCAGATTTGATGCCTACTTTGATCAGAAGAGAAAGCTGAAGGTGTGAATGTGGAAGGAGTGGCCTGTTGGTTACTGTATGAAGAGGGCAGCTGGACAGAACTTTCACTGTGCTTAGGCTACTGTATCTCTAACGAAGGTGTGACTGAATTCCAGTTCCTGGGAATGCAGGTGTACAGTACTGAGGACTATAAGAATTACTTGTTTACAGTTCCATAAATAGTTGGAATGAGATTGGGAGGCAAAAGTAAAACACAACCATGCAATATTTTTAAATCTTTTCAATCTAGAAGCTATTTTGTATTATGGGAGAAGCTTACAATTAAGTGTCAATACCACATGCATCAGAGCAAACTTGCTGTGGGTACATTTTCGGGGGCTGTTGGCATTCTGGTTTGTGTTGTAAGCAGAACAGCTGTAAAAGCTGATTCATTGTAGACACTGCCTCTTAAGGAGAAGGAAAAGCAAAGGAGACAACTGCTAAACTGTGAAGTAGGCTTAAAAATGTACTGTGAGTTTAGGTTCACCATGCCCCAAGAACACTATCTTCAAAGCTGCTGATACCTTACACCACTTTAACCAGAAGCAACTAAACACATTGAAGCAGTGTGCTTTAAAGTGTTAGTGACACACACATGAATGTTTCTCTTAGGCTGGTGTGCCTGGGAAGTGAAGTATGAATGAGCTTTGAATTGGACATTCTGAAGGAGTTTGTTTTGAACTGTTTGTTCCATGTTGTTCAAGAACATGCTTCAGCCCAGCCTGGTTCTCTTAAAATGCTGTGTCCTGCACAGGGGGTTCTGTGGGCTGGCAGCACTGGGAAGAGTGCCTTGAATTGCTCTAGCAGCTCCCCAGATAACTGGATTGGCATTGACAGTACTGGTAATTGAGGCTCATCTCTCTTCTTGTGTTGCCACAGTATATGGCTGTAATAAATAGTAGAGCCAAAGACTGTGGAGAACACTTCAGGAAATTGCTGTTCTGCCCATCCAGTCCCTTATGTGGCTTGAGAGGTGCTTTTCTTGCGCCTTCAATTCTCATCATGTTCCAGGAATCCAGTAAAGGGGAGCATCTTGTGGGGAACAATAACATGTATATTGAAACTTGACTATAATCTGTGTACATGCCATCAAAAGATTTCTTTTGATTTTTGGGAGCTTGTTTATTTTGAATGTTACTTGTTTGTGCTTTCTAACACACTGTATTATAAACAAACTTCTAAGTTTACCCTTTTTGACTTTGTATAGCAAATACTGTTAGAAGCGGCTGAAAAAATGTGCAGGATTTCATGTACTGTATAGCAGAACTTGTAAAAGCTGTCATGTTACTCTCTTGTACAGAGAATCATTTTCCATACATTCAGTTATTAATACTTTATAATAAATATAAAGCACTTAAAAACACTGTTTATATTCTTGAGTCTCTGTCTCAGTTGCAAGATAAAATAGATGCTGTCTCTGGCCTTAATCTGTTGGATCATTGCAAAGGCAGACTGAGATATGGGCTCAGTGCACTGGGATATATCTTCTACTAAAATGAGTCTTCAGCATTTATTGTATAATTGAATTCTAATAGAAAGAAAGGTGTTTAAAGCCAGCAATGAAAAGCAGGCTGAACATCAGTTTCTAAGTCTACAGCTTTGGAGGTGGGAAGAGTTTAGTTTAAGCACTTCACTCTATCTGCCCTGTTGACTACCCTCAAAGCAAAGGTAAAAGGTACCAGCACACATGGAATTTTACTACAAATACTTCATGTGGTGTGCCAGTATGAACAGCCAGGTCATTTCTCTAGGCTGCTGAAGGCTTCTTTTACAGTACTGTTGCACACAGCAAACCCAGTGGAAATGACAGTATAGGGAAAGCAGTGGGAACAATCAGTTCAGAACGAGGCTTTGCAGATAGTTGACAATATTATTGATATGTAATAGGTGTCTGGATTCTGGGGAAGTATTCCAGGGGTAAATTCAAGTTGTTGAGAAACCACCCATGGAGACTGACTCATCACTTCATATCACGTTTCTCCAAACCAAATAGTGAAGAGGACTCAGTCATAGTAGAGCTAACTGATAAAAGGTGTGATTGGAGGTGGTCCCCTTTAAAGGAGTTGAGGTGCCTCTTAAATTCAAAGAGGAAACTCAAGTTTCCTGGTATGATGCTTAGGGCAAGTCCCAGAACTGCAGTTGTACACCAGCACTTGTACTGCAATCTCTTAGGGTGAGGAAAGACCTTGAAGGAAAGCAAAGCATGCTCGAGCTTGTGCTTTTGTAATGTAAATTGGTTTTTAAAAGGATGAGACACCCCTGAGTGTTCTGTGGTACAGTTAGTGGGGACACAGTAAGTCAGCACTTGTGAGCAGAGACCATGCTTAGTCACTGCCTGGTGATTTTTTTTCAGTCTTGCCTATTGATGGCAGGTTCCTTCTGTTTTCCTGAGAAACTTAAGAGTAGGCAAAGCAACTGGAGTAAAACCTTCTCTTACTCATAGTCACTGAATGTCAAAGCTGATTTATAGGCTGATAAAGCAGCTATTTAAATGTGTTGGCACTTCATAAGATTTAGTATAAAGGTAGTTAAGTGTTTCTCAGTTTTTTGCCTTCAAAATGGTTATGGTCAAGCTGATTTGTTTTTCAGAAAGGTAGTTAAACTAATGATTGATCCTCCTTTCAGTTGATATGTAAAAACAATTTGTGTTTGAGCTCTTTCTTGAAACTACTGGGTTTTATTGCCATTGAATTCTTGTCTCTGGAACTGCTATTAACTGATGAAAATGTGAGTTTTGGTATAAGCATTAAAAGAACAAAACTTTTTACTTTTAAAGGAAGCTATTGCTTGTCTAGCCAGACAGCCCATCTCAGCCAGCACTTGGAGATGATTCAGTAGGTAGTTGGCCCAGTTTAGTGTGTACCCCCATCGCTCCTACAACCACTTATTGTAGGGCAAAAAATAGAAATGTTCAGTGTCTCACCTACAGCTCATTAAGGATTTTCCCTGCACAGTCTTAGGGCCTTCTCCTAAACTGGAAAAGTAGGTGTTTCTGGGCTGAATTGGATACAGTTGATTAGTAAATTAAACATCTTTGATAGTGATAATGCTACAAAATAGAATGACACTATTTTTGGAGTTGCTGTTCTCCACAGAATCAATTAGGGAAGTTTATTTCCAGCCCTTCCTCAGGGAACACACTCTGCAAGGGGCAACAATGGCAAAAAGCAACAGCAGGTTTTGCTCTCTGTGACTCTGGGCCTTTCCACCAAATGTGGTCCTTGCCACAGTGGGAACAAGCTGAGATTTACCAGTATTTTGACCTCTTACTGTTTGAGAACTGCTGTTTTCACAGCTAGTGGGGTCAGAAGTTGGTTTGGAAAATCCCTGTTCCCCAGCACTGAAGATACTTCTGGGAAAATTTCACCAGGGTTGTTTGACATTTTCCTTTACAGCAGTTTTGGAGGATTGGTAAGTGTTCTGAAAAAGCTGGAAACGTTAACAGTGCAAATCAACTTTTTTCACTGAAAATCTGCTACTCTCTGTCTGAAAATTTCCTACTGTCAATAAGAATTTCTGTTTTGTCTTGCATATTGACTTGGCTGAGGTTGCACTGCAGCTTAAATGGAATCAGCTGGGCTTCACTCTTCCAGGTGGATGTAATTATTTCTCCTCGGTGATTATGACTGTGGAAGCCCCTCAAGGGCACTGGGGCTTGCAGCCATGTTGTTCAGGGACCTGATATGTCCTGCAATTTTATTAGAGATGTTGATAGGAAGGCAGGAACCTGGCTTAATTCTGCAAGAGTCTCTAGGACTTGGAACTGAAGAATGAATCCTCTGATTTGCAATAGAAAATGAGAAAGCAAATTCATTCCCAGAATAAAGAAAGATGACTGTCCTTAGCCCAAGTGCCAGCACCTCAGCTTTATGTATTCTGCTTTCCAGCTGCAGTGCTGTGAGTTCCTGAGGTTCAGCTGATGAGTGATGCTGTGCTAAATCACACTGAATCTGCTGGTGCCTCAAGGCACTACTCTTGTCTTGTCTGCAGACTACATCAGCAAGTCATCACAGCTTTTCCAGGTTGGTAAAATCCCAAGTCCAGCAGTCTCTCCTGCTGTTTCTCCACCCCAGTTCAGCTATCCCACTTGATACAGCTAGCAGCTACTGGGCGGCACAGCCTTGCATTCTTTCAGTGGCTTACAGAAAAGCAGATAGGTGAAGGATCACTGTTTTCTGGGTCTTACCAAGACAATAAGGCTTTTGAGAATTCAAATCCTCCCTTGAAAGATCCTTGAGGCAGCCTTGGGCAAGTTCACTTGCCAGGCAGGGAGGATTGTCCCTGATGCCAGCCTGGGTCTATGTGAAGCAGCAAATGGAGCACTTCTGTGCAGATGGATAAATGGCCATAATGCCTCTGGACTGAAACAAAATGCAGCATACTCTTACAGGCTCCTGGCAAGAAGCAAAAAGGAGCTTCTGTACTTGGTACCCAGGCAACAAAGCTGATCACTAAAAAATAGGCTCCCTGTTTTTTCCTAATGCAAGATTCACTTTTTATGGCTTTCATTTTCAAAGCATGCAGAGCTCCTATTACCTCAGCATTATTGTATTATAATGCGCAAACAAGGTTCTGTGTGTGTGTATATTTATACACGACTTCATACCAGTCTCATTAAATAGGGATTAGCCAATAAAGTCTGAATGCAGCCTAGTCTGCCTTGCATGAATACACTGAGTCCTGCCTGTGGAGAAAAGATCCTGACCAGAAGCCATTTGAGATGTGGTATAGGCACTGGAGTGCTTGTCTGAGGAACGGTGCTAGAAAAGGCAGGAGAGCAAGCAGAGGTCAGGGGGGTTTGTACAGGTCACAGGCAGGCTCTGGCAGAGCCAGGAAGAGCACACAGCACTTGAATTCCATCCCAGCATGCTAGACTAAATATCTTCTCAGATGCACCTCTGCTGCCAGTTCTAGGAAATGTTACTTTTATTCATTGTTTCCTTCTTATGGAAATAAAATACGCCTCGGGAATCAGCCATCCTTCCTAATTTTCAAAGCCCACAACTTCGAAGGTCCTTTAAAGTCAGAGCTCGCAACTGCTATCTAAAGAGCTCTGATATTTTGTGAGGGTATCCATGAGGAGCTCCCACCAAGTGAGAAATACAGCACAGCCAAAAGGCACAGCCTTGAATGAGTTGAAGCATTACCAGTTTCCTGCCTCCAGATAAAGATCTCCCCAGCAGGACACTCAGCCTTTGGTTGGGCAGAGGAAAAGCACTGCTTGCAATCATCTCAAACATTTGCTGACCTCTGCTCTGGTGTTTGCCATCTGGAAACTCTCGGAGTTTCCTCCCTGCACGTGCTTTCTTCTCCTTGCCGTTGCACTTCCTCCTACAGCCTGTGAGGCAGCTGCCGTGCTGTTTGTCTTAATATGGGTATTGAAGGCAAAGGGCACTGCAGTTTCTGTGTTAAAAACCAAAATCTTCCATGCTGAATAACCCCTCCAAGCCAATGTTCCTCTCTTCTTGCTGCATCTCACTGAAGAAGAATACACTAGAAAGCAGCAGAGACTGTAGGCCTAGGAACCCACTGCAAACGTGCATAAACAGAACAAGGAATGGAAAGAAGCCTGCTGTAATTACCCAACACAAAGAACACTAAATAATACAATAATTTCCTCAGGAAGAGATTATAGAGGATTGTGTGTAATGTCTCAGGTCTGAAGAGTTTAAAAATTCACCTTAGAATAAAAGTCTAATTAGAAGGCTACAGCTGCAAAGACAAAGGTTATTTCACAAATCCCTCATTAGAGTTGTTTGGAAAAACACTGGTTTGTCTTTAGAAATAAGATGAATTATTTTTTAATTTTTAATCATAATTCATTTACATTGAATTATGTTTTAGATGAAGGGTCAAGACACAAGCTTCAAGTTTTTTAAATTCTCTGAGGTCTTTTCACTCCAGTCTGAAAGCATGAGTAACCTAAAGTAAAATTGAAGTTTTTCCTAATGTCTTCATTTATTTTCTTTTCTGACCTCTGCCAACTAGTTGTGATTTTTTCCTATACTTTTGCTGGGTTTAATTAGAAATATGCAGGCTTTTATAAAATATTTATATTAGAGGTATTTATACACCTACAAAAGTATTGAGTAATTGACAGGTAGTGATGCTTCCTGAGGACCAAGTGGATTTCATGGTTATGATCGTTGCACTGTTCATTTATTCAAAAGAAGACAAAATAAGAACCAGTAAGTCATGCTTAAGCAGAAGTTTCCACGGCTGAATGCTCCAGCTGTGTTATATATGAAACCACAGTTTGTGTCACAATTTGTGTTCTTACTTCCCAAGAAAGTAAAGACAAAATAAAGAGGAAGGGATGGAAACGAAACACAAAACTGGAGAGGTTGTAAGTAGCAATTTTAAAATGCCCTTGTTGCACAAATCACTGGTTCTCACCACGTGTCCTCAGGGCCTTGTTCTGCCATGGCCCCTCCAGGGCACCATGAGCTGATGCTCTGCACAAGAGCAAGGTGGAAATACAGAAGTATGGATCTTCCAGGGAAGGGGCTTCCCAGTCTCCAGCTCATGCTGCTTCTGCCTTTGCCTAGCTGCTTCATGGCTCACAGCCTCCCAGGCTGTGAGTTTGGCACCATGCAAGAGCTGCCATCACAAGAAAGCAGCTTCAACTGAACCTGGGATGCTGGAGTGGGGATGTGCAGCAAAATGCCAGCATCCTCACTGTCTTCAGACACTCAAACTAGGTCTCTTGCTTTCCCTTGCTGGTCGATGTAATAATCCAGCATCCAGAGAACTAACAAAACTACAGCCTCCCTCTGAAATATTTATATATAGCAAAGAATTTCTATCTCAGAAGTCAGACTTCCTGGTAATGTTTCACTTTTATCTTCACTTGTAGGAGAGACATGGGCTTTCAGAATTCAGCTGTAAATTAAGTCTCTGGATACAGCTTTTTCAGTTGGACTCTTCCAGTATGGGTTTATATCAGACTCCTGCCTTTGGCATAACAAGAAGGCTCACACTACCTTGAGGACCTTATGGTCTTCTTCTGTCAAGTCTAAGTCATCACTCGACAGTGCAATGGGCCAGAAACCTTGGCAGAGATCTGACCAAATCTGTAAAGTAATTACCTTCTGTTGTCTCAGAATATTTTGCTCTTTGACTAACCTTACCTCCAGTACTTGTGTGTCAGGGGTTGCTTCAGTGGTAGAACAGGGTAAGGCTGGCATTGTGTATCCACTGAATGAGCTTTGTTTTGGAAAGCTGCTGGTATTGCATCACTGCATGGACTCTGGCAAAACTGAATGATCTGTGAGTACAAGCTTGCTGATCTCTGAGAATTGTGACAGGATGATGTGTTTGTTTCAAGAAACACATGTAAAATTGTAAAGGCACTGGGCAAGAGATGTAGGAAATTGGGCTTTAAAAGCTCATCTCCACTGGGTCAAACTGGAGATGATCCTGTGGATCGTGGCATGCTTCCAGCTGAACAGCAGTAGATGATGATGGTTAAAGAACCTACTTTAAAAGTTCTAAGTGGTGTTCACCAGAACCTGACCTGAGGGAACAGGACTCAGGATTTAGTGGAGCTCAGTGTTCCTACTTGGTTTATCCTCTTTAGCTGGAGTTCAGTGGGTCAATAGCTTATTTACACATTTTTATCCCAGAAATTGCAACATAACTTTGCCTATCCTGACTCTTATCCTTTCCCAGGGGAAGCTTTGGTAGTAAGCTTTCCCTACAGTTCCCAGTGGCTTTCAGGTTATGGAGAGTGAACTCATTGGTCTTCCCTGCATCCTCCCCGAAGAATGAGGGGCTCCCTGAAGAAACAGGAGCAGGCAGTTGATGTAAAGGCCAACTGCCCTTTGTGTAGCATTTCTAATACTACAGAAGGATAATACAGAAGGTGAGGATGTCACTCAGAAGGGGAAAGGTTATTTTAATAGTGCTTTCTCCTTGAGCCCTAGATAAATTACAGATTTCTTGGCTTAACTGTTACTTGCCATCAATACAGTGCAGAACACTGGTCACTGCCCTTGCCATCAATGCATCCATATTTTTATTCCATCAAGATTTCTGTGAACTGATGTGTTGCTGAAAAGCTGTTCAGCCCCATCTCCTCTTTTTAGGACAAAGATTTTTGCATGCTCCATTAAAGTATAGGGAAAGGACTGCACAAGCTCTGTAAACATACTATAAAAAACTGAGAATATTTTTGGCCCAGTAACCCGAGTCTGTTGTTTCTTCAGCTCCCGTGTGCCTGGCAATAGCTGCAGACTTTGCTTTTTTTTTTTCCATGCCAGTTTCCCCCTCCTGTTGCTGGAAACCCTGGGAACTTTCAGGGTAATGGCACCAGTTTATTTACAGAGCTGGCTTGACATGTCCTGTGTAAACACAGACATTAAAAGAAACCAACCCTCTCCTTCCAGGCCATTCGGTGCCTGGATGTCCTTTTCAGCAACAGATTTTGGCTTCAGTATTTGAAAGCAAATACTCTGTTTGTGGAGCGAGCGTGACAGACTGGAGTCAGAGTGTTTGTGGGGCAGCTGATAAAGATGCTGGGGTGACAAAGGGAGGCAATCAGCTCCTGGAGCAGCTTCCTTGCAAGGCAAACCACCAGCATGACTTCTGTGCCTCCAGCTCTCACTGGCTCCCCTGCCTTAAGAAAATCAAAGCAAACTCTGCCTTCCAAGGTCATATCTTGGGTTTCACTTGTTTCACCCAGTGCAGCTTCCCTGCACTGGCACAAGGCCATTGGAACGTCTGACTACATAACAAAAACAAACAAACACCAAAACAAAAAAACCACCAACAAATTAGCTTGGGGATGCCTTGATTAAAAACTTTGTGAGTTTTTGTGAGCCTAGTTGCTCGTTTTGGGGTTGACCTGAACCCTCCCTTCTGCATGCTAGAGGGCAGATCTGAAAACCACTGAACTTGAGAACAGCTCAGCAATATCTGGATGCTTTGGTTAGAATGGGATGATAAGAGGAATCCAGGGCAGAAACCTCTTTTTAAACTGTAAAGAGACCAAACTAAAGTCCTCCTGGCATGTACATTGGAGTTGAGTCCTGTGCTTGCTGCAGACCAGTGAGTGGGGGGCAACATCTTCAATGTAAGAAATAATGCACCGTGGGCTGTGAGTGGTCCCTGCTCAGTGGCCTCCCAGGCACTGGAGCTGGGATGTTTCCCAATGGCCCTTAACAAGATCTCCATCTAAAGCCCTGCTCTCTAGGCTGCAGAGAAATTGTGCAGTTTATGGTTAATGATTAAGATGTTCTCCTGGGAGCCGTGACTCTGCTTGGAGGCACTGGTTTGTTCATTAACACATGTTTAAAAACAGATGTCAAGGACATTCCCCAGAAGGCATACATTTAGTGCAGTTTTGACCCAAAACCATAAGTCTCTATTTCTTTTAGGGAAAGAATTGTTTCACTTCCAGTGAGTGAGAACAGCAGTTTTCAGACTGTGTGCCAAGGGTATTTTCTCAAATTCCCACAATGCCTCACTTAGGAAAATGTCTCAGTACAACACAGACTATGGAGGAGACGAGGATGGTGAGAGGGACATCTCCAAAATGTCAGCCCTGAACACTCCTGAGTCCCTGTGCAGAAAGCCTTTTAAAAAAGGCATAAAGGTACTATTTCCCTAATAAACAACCTGGAGACTAGGATGACAGGGCCTAATCTTAAGTAAACAAAGAGAAACTATTGCACGAATTGGGCAACAGCCTGGGGCACTAGCACCACAGTTATTTCTAAAAATGTCCTATTTCTAAATCCTCTGTGCACACTGGCCATACTGCAGTTTGTACCACCTGAATTCATTTCAGGACTCCTCTTATTTATAGCTTTCAATGCTCACTGAAAGGTGAGCATTTCCAACTGCCTGTCTTGCTTTGCTAAAATTGAAAAAAACCTATTCAATTGCTGCCCTTGAAAATAAGGCTGCAAGAAACATTTGCAGGCTTCTTTCGAGTGAGAGTAAGGAAAATTCAACATGCAGTCAGATGCCCAAACATGCCACTCTGGTGAGGCTGATGTTAGATGTGGTCTTCAACTGCTGGGGCACCAAAAAACACTCAAAAGATTTAATTTTGTTCTCTCACTCTTGCCCAGCTCTCTTTGGATGGTGAACCTTCTCTGTAGGAGCAGAGCTGGCTCCAGGAGAGGGCAACAGAAGGGTTTGCTCCCAAAGCTCTTTGGGCCATGGGCTGAGTGAACTGGTGGTTTTTATCTTTCTTCTAAGAACAAAAGTGAAGTCTGTGGTTGGCCGAATCCCTGGCACATGAAGAAGACCTCTCCCTGCAGCCTCATTTCACTCGCCATAGCATTTCCTCCTTTTGCTTACATTGCTTCTTCCTCTCCCTGCCTCAGCCCCTACAGTGTCTTTTTCCCAGTGCAGTTTTTCCTGCCACATTGCTACCCTCATTGGAACCACAGTGAGATATTGCCAGAGGCAGAACTGAATGGTGCGTGCATTCCATTCAGGAATCCCTTCCCTTTGGCCGGAGGATTTGTTGCACTTGTCCGAGCTTCACCATGCTTGCTGCAGCCAGGCAGTGCCAGCAGGGGTGTCTGGAGGGGTGGGTGCTGGGCTTCCCCTGCATAGGCAGGAAGAGGAAACTGCCGGGAGCGAGCGTGAGATCTTCGCATCTGCCGGGGTAGAAAGCCAGGCTCAGCTCACTGGGGATGCTCACAGTGGGGCACCAGCGGGTCCTCAGCAAGGAAAAGCTGAGCCTCGGCTCTCCTCAGCTTTGCCACGGGCAAGTGTGCAGGGAGACAGGGCTACAGACTATGCAAGGTGGGCCAAAGACACTGCCTTTGATCCCTGAGCCAAATCCTAGAAGCATAAGGAACACAGACTTCTGTTTCTCCAAAGGGATACCTTTTATCTGCTCTCCACTTTAACAAATTCCTGGGGTTTTTTTTTTAAAAACCCTCATTTTAACCTAGGATTGGAAATGTTATGCTACTACCAGGTAGCACCTTTCATCTTCTCATTTCTGCCCCAGCCACAGAGATGGATAAAATGATTTCCCAACAGGGTCTTTGGTGAGAAATGGTTTGTAGAGAAATCAGCTGCACTCGCACATAGAGTAAAGCCTCTGCCTGTAGCTAATGAGCAATACCAGGTCTCCATAAGTTTACATTCTCTTCCTTCTTTTTAACAGGCTTACTAGGTGAATTCAATCAATGTGCAAGCTTTCTGGCATGAAATAATACTCACCTCCCAGCTAGTTTGTTGTAAAAGGTATATCAGTCATGAAGCCTCTTAGCTTCAGTGATGAGAGCCTTGGAAAAGGAGTTAAGTGCTCTGTGGGAAAGCAGATGCTTATCTAGAGCCAAGCAGACTTTGGAGGCTGCTGGGTCAGGCTGCTGCTCTGTTCTCCAGGGGAACCAACTGCTCCTCCTTTGAAAGGTTGTTGTCTTGGTGATGCTGCCATGGGCCCTGCAAGAGCTGACACAGTGACACAGACATGACACCTGGTCCCCTGCCAGCTCCCTGCAGTTTGTTTTTTTAAACACATATTTGCATTTTGTTTCTGTGGGGTAAATACAGGGGGAAGGAAGCACAAATTCCGACTGCTGGTTGTCAGTACAACACCCTGCTTTGCTTGCCGGGGTGGGGCCGTGGGCCACCACCACCTAATGGGACAGGGTGGGGACCATATGGCAGTGGTGTGACATCACACGAGGAAGCAGACACAGAACTGTCCCAAGCACACACTACTTCTGTCCTGACAAGCACAGAAAAAATATTAAAATACACAGAGAAGCTCCCAGAGGGATCATATATCCCCATGCAGAGTGTGTGAGTGATGTATGGGGCGACACAGTTGGATGGGGGCAGGCCCACTAGAGGTACTTCTGACTCCCTGTTCTTGACGTCTCACTGGATGTGACAGTTTACTCTTGTCTGGGACTCCAGTTTGAGTGGGAGATGTTGCCCTGCATCAGGTCCTGTGTGTCAAAGGCAAAGTTTGGGCAAGACCCTAGGCATTTCTGGAGGAGGAGGGGCTATATTCATAGGAAATATTTCTGAAAAAGTATTGGTGCAGCTGGGAACAGTTGGCAGGACAGCAGCTTCTGCCCAAGGTCATCAGGAATACTCCTGATGAGGGATTGTTCTTATCAGGACTGCTTTGGCTAGGTCGGTGTAGCGGTTTCACATTCGCTTGCTCGCCTGCTCACACCAGGCGAGAGTGTAGTGTAGTGGTTTTATGAGAATAAGGATTAAGAGAAATGTAAAACAGGCTTAAACTTCAAAGATAAAAATAGTTTATTAACAAAAGACAACAGAATCAAAATCAACCCCCAGGTGGTTTCTTCTTCCTCCCCCCAGCCCCCCACCCATGATGGTTCCTTTCTCCCACCTCATTTGTCTTCCTTTACTACCATCCTTCTCACCAACAACACAGAGAAACAAACTTAGAAAATCCCTGGTCAATTTACTACTCTTGAAATAGGCTTTCATCAGTCCAATTGGAAGAAGAGTCTCTCTTGTCTCACCATGGAGATTTTTCCCACAAGAAGCACCAGTCTCTCGTGGAGTTCATGTCACCGCAAACTCCCGCCCAGAAAGGATATTAGTTCACATGTGACACAAGTCTTC
>VZTR01008191.1:583096-608488 GCA_013400775.1 Chaetops frenatus | reverse complement strand
GGGGGGGGGGGAGGGGGGAAAAACCGGCAGGGTCCCGGGGTCCCGGCCGCAGCCCCAGCACGGCCCCCAGGCCCTGGGGCCCGGAGCGGTCAGCCAGGGCCATGCCGGCGTTACTTTCCCCGCGGGCGGAAGTCGAAGAGAGCTTCAAACTTCCTGCTCCTAAAAATGTAAGCTTCGCAAAGACGCCCCTAATATTCAATGGCTACATGGAGTGCCCATCTTAAAATTAGCCAATCCATGGGCTCCTCACTTCTGCTGGAAACTGTGCCCCGGTGGAAGTAGGAAAACAAAGAACGCTCCCCAGGAAGGAGAAAAAAAAGTTGTTGTCCTTTAAACCACAACAGTCGGATTAGGAGCAATCACATGCTTGTTATTTCCAGAGAAGATGCATTGCTGGTTTTCCCAGCAGCAGCCACTAGCATGCAAGGATGGTGGGGGAAGGTTGGGGACTGGCAAGTGGTTTGGTTCACCTCACAGCGAACACCACTGCACCATCACTGTCACAATGCTCATCCAGGAGGGTTAGAATCATCCTAGATTTGATTTTTCAAGTCAACAGCAAGGGAGAAACACCATCCAGATCTGGCTTGGTCCTCAGGAGGTTTCACCTGCTCCTGAAGATGCCCACCCCTGCCAGGGAGGGTAGCTGAGGGTACACAGGCAGGGTGAGTCTCAGCATTTTTGACTCCTTCCCATGACAGCCCATCACAAACCGGCACTTTGAAAGATCCCCACTCTCCACCCCAGCAGCTGCACTGTACCCAAGGACAGCTGCACAGGCCAGGAGGAGGGGACCCCAGCAGGGCACAGTCAGGGAGCTGCCAGCCTGGTCGCTGCAGGCAGGGGAGGGAGGACTCACATTTGGCAGAGATTTTGAGTGGCTTTTGTTTACCCAAAGGGCCCATGTGGGGCATGAGTAGCACAGTCAGGAATGACTTTAAGGTCATGGTGGGAGGGCTGCCAAAGCCCAGCAGTATGGAGAGCATGGGAATGGTGGGTGAGATGACTGGGCTTGATGCATTGCTCATGATCTGGGCAGCTCCTTTTTGTCTTTTCAGCTGAGGAGACGTGTCTGGAGAGCAGGACTTGCACTGCGCAATGACTGGGCTGGCAGGAAAGGGGAGAGCCAGGGCTCCACTCCCTCTCTTGCCATGGAAAGCAGGTGCTTAGAGAGGAGGAGGGAGGGAAGGGCGGACATGGGAGGTTTGCCAGGCACCAAAGCAGCTGGGAGCTCCTGGGGAGGAGACATGTGGCACGTGTGGGCAGATTAACAAGCTGAGCTGATCAAAGGCTGCTCAATCTTGCCTCCATGTGCCCGGGCTGGCTGCCAGCACCTCTGAAATGGTTTTTCCTGGCCAGCAGCTGAAGGAAGATGCTGTTCGGTGGGGCAAATCCATGATCATCTTAATTTTTGTTTCTACCAGCCAAGCCTTGTTTGAAGGCTCTCCTGGCCAGGATGAAGTCTTGGGTACCAGAGCTTTCAAAGTGTTCAGTGACACATCCTGGCTACCTTTAGAGTTCCCTTAATGGCAGCACAGCACAGGACACCGTGGCTTAGGGGACTTGTAACTCGATGCTGAACTGTTTTGACCCCAAAATTTGTCTCCAGAGATGAATCTCAGATTTGCCATAGTCTGAGGAGATCTAACATGAGTGTAGAACGAAAGGGATCTACGAACTTTGCTGTTACAATGTGGTTGAACTGGACATGTTGCTTCAAGTCCACTTACATAAACATTAAATAAAGAAGGTCCCTTCAGGCCTGTTTTTAACAGAAAAGCAGAGTGTGTGACACTTTTGTCCCTCAGGTAACTAACTACAGGAGCTGAAGGTGAGAAATCCCCCTTCTTCAGCCCCTACCTCCCAGCCATTTTTAGGGGAGAGCTTGTCTTCGTTGCAATGCATGAAGTCTGTGGAAAGAAACCCTGGTGTTGCTGGCGGCTTCTGCTGCTCCCAGGCTGAACCTGCACTGGGCCCTCAGGGCCACATCCTGGCTCCAGCAAAGCAGCTGCACATTGTGCTCATGCAAATCTGCTGGTACTGCATGAGAGCCTGGCACTACAAAGCCAAGCTTGGAGAAGGAAGCACAAACCCTAGAAAACACAAGGAATAATCCCAGGTAATTAAGGCCTCTTGCTGAAGCCACCCAGACCAAAGGGAAAAGCCTTCATATCTCTATTCTGTGCTGCCTTCAGACAGTTCCCAGTCACTGTGCCTTTCCTGAGACTCTCCAATGGATCACCAACACTTTTTTTGCTACTTCAGTAGGGCATTCTGCTTTATAATCCCAAGAACATCATTGCCTATAGTTATTACAGGTAGGCAGGAGAAGCTGTGTGAGGGCTTGAGCCTGCAATTCACTGTCTGAGCTATCCCAGGCACCCCCAAACCAGTGGAACACAGCCAACAGCCAGGACAGGCAATTGTACAGGAATGAACATCCAATTCATGTTAATAGCTCCAAACCTAAAATTGCCAGAGGCTAATTATGGAAGCTTTGAGGCTCTGAGGGGTAAAATTATCTTAATAGTTTAACTGTATAAACACACTGACTCATTATATTGAGGGTGGAATAACAGTCTCCTGAGCAGTGCGTTCACCTGTGAGCAAGAAGCTGGCTTCTTCTCCACACATTTGCCTTGAGATAGGGAAATCTGTGTGAGAAAGAAAGGAAAGCTATGGCTCTCTTGTTTGACAGTACTTTGCTCTAGTGATATTTTCCTGGTAGGTTTTGCAGAGCTATTTGCCCAACTGTCTGTACTTCTGTACAAATTTATTAAATATTTTCATAGACACATAATAATATATATTTATATAGAGATATTATGCATTTAGTTATAAGCCTCTTTTTTTCTCCCTCAACTCAGCATCGCCTGGCTGCATCTGGAATCATACCTGTTGTCCATTCATGCTCATGTGAAGGCAGCACAGCACCAGGTCTGGTGAACTTCAAGTGAAATTTAACATACTGTGTTTGGGAGAGAAAAATTGTCAACCGCAGAAGACATGAGGAAGGGATTGTCTTGGGTTGATTTATGATGATAATCTATTGCATGATCTTCCGCTTTGTGCCCTAAAATGATTGTCGGAGCTCTAAGGTGTGTGGCCGAGGGAGGGGGCAGACTTGGGCTCTTTGGCGGGCTTTTTCTAAGCCTCACTCCCCAGTCTGATTTTCCTTGGCTAGTTTGGTTTTGTTAGCCCAGGCAGGAAGTTTTTCCATTTCCTGGCCTTGGAGAAGCTGCAGCAGCAATCCTTCAGCTATCTTCGAGGTGAACTGGACACCTTGTTTGCCCGAGAGCAGTGAAACGGCACCTGTGGGAGAGGGGCCGCTCCGTTCCGGCCCCACACCTCGGGAAGCCGAGCCGGGGAGAGAAAGGAAACCAAGAGGCTCCAGCCCAGCTGCTTCCTCTGCCGTGGAGACGAGGTCGACGCCAGAGAGTCAGCAGGTTTTCATCTGTTGCCCAAACTGCTGCGTTAAGCTCCTGTTTGTTTGCGGTTTTCTCCCTGAGGGAGACGGCAGCGCCATCTTGTACCGCGTGTCACATCGTGAGTGGGTATTTTCCCTGGCATTTTGGGGTTTTATTCCGGTGTGTGTGGAGAGAATAAGGTCTGACAGTTTAATAGCTAGCATTTATTTACGTTTTCCCCTTGCCTTGTGGGCATTCTGATTGTTAATAAACTGTTGGGTTTGCTTTTTTTTTTTCCCACTTTCTTCTGTTAGTATTCATTTCCTGTTGGTGGAAACGGATTGGTTGGAACCCTTTTAGAGGAGACGACTCATTCCAGAGTGTCTTCTAAATTTGTCCCTGAGACAGTGGTACATCTTCAAAGAGGCCAGAGAAAGCCTCTGCCCCAGAGTGGCCGTCAGGGTGACATGCATCAAAGAGTGCTGCTGCTGCTGCTGCTGTGTGTGGACAGCTTTGGAGATTGCAGCCTGGAAGGGCTGAAAATGGTCATGGATGAAAGGAGAAAAACCCCAAAGACAACCAAGTTACGTCTGGCCTCTGCAGGAAGGGGCGGACAGAGGATGACAAAAAGAGTTCGTCCTTTCTGTTTTCTCCTTGCAGCTGTAAAATCCTGTTGACTTGCAGAGCTTCTACTGCCCAGAAGCCAATTTCCTGCAAGCAGCCCTGAGCTGTCACCCACTGCCATGGCCCTGCCTGGCCTTTGCACTTTGGAGAGCTGGACACTGGCCTCTGGGGACACCTCAGCCCAACTCCAGAGAGCTGGACACTGGCCTCTGGGGACACTCCATCCCAGCTCGCACACCCCCTCCAGCCTGCAGTGCATTGCAGCCTTCCTCCACTCCCCCTCCTCCTCCAAGCTTCCTCCTTCCTGCCTGCACAGGACCAGGGAGCCTGTGCTGCCACCCAAAGACATTCTGTAGGGCAAGCAAACAGGAGAGGAACTGTGGAAAGATGGGGATGGCTGCAGGGTCACCCATTTCAACTCAGCACCTCTCCCTCCCTCCCCTTTTCTACTGGCCTCCTTTCACTTGCTTTCCACACCAATGTAAGCCTCTGTGACCTTACTCTTTGATTTTTGTAATACCCTACACAAAACCCATCCACACATTTAACAGATTTCTTGGGGGGGTGAAACCTTACATGTCTTGTGACTAGGGCATTCTGGCAGGATTTTTAAGCAATGCCAAACAAAGGAAAACTGGCATTTCAACCCACACCTGCCTGCAGGCAAGTCAGAGGATGGTTCTTTTATGAGGGAATCTGCCACTTTGAAAGCCTGGGAAATCAGTCACAAGACAGGCTGGGAGTATAGGAAATGATAAATGAGTCTCTCTTATCACATCATGACAGTGAAACAGGTGAAAGGAAATTTTAAGGTGTGAAAATCTATTTTTCTTTAATTTATTTTCCCCTATGACATGCAATGAGCATGCCCCAGAAATTCCCAAGGGCAAAAATACATCAAGATTCAGAGAAAGACTAAATAGGTATGGACAGCAAGAATATCCAGATTTATTAGAATTAATGGCAGTAAAAATGTCATCAGGTATATTAAACTCCCTGCTTCAGGGTGCAGAAAACATTTGAGCCATTAGATCCAGCTGGAATGGGGGGAAGGGTGGGAAGGCAGATCCAGCTTCAGCCCTCCTTGAGGATCCATCAAAGCTTCCTGCAGCAGGAGGATGATGTGAGATAGGCAGGTGCCTGATGTGTCTCACACCGGTGTTCCCTGTGCTTGGACATGGAGACAGGGCAGGTCCCCACAGCCACGGTCACCGTGGTGCTGCCAGCTTCCTGGCAGGTTCCTGGGAGCAGCTTCCTTCCCTGAAGAAATTGCTTCTGCACGGAGGTCAGCAATGAGATACGGCCCTTGTGCCTGCAGCACAGCAGAGGTGCCCCTGCTCAGTTTGGGGATGGCTGTACTGCAATGGAAAGCCTCCGACTGGTGTCTCAGAATAGAGAGGTGAAGGATACATTATCAACCTGTTCTGTGCAAGCACAGTAAGGCTCACACCAAGACAATTTCACTTCAATATCCCCGAAGTCTCTGTTTTCACGCTTTCTGTAAGAAATTTGGAAGTTCTAATAAGCCAAGCCTGGAAAATGGTGTTGGCTTTCTGAGGTGCCAGAGAGGATCTCAATACAAATTTAAGCTCCCAGCTACATTTCTTGTTTAAGATTAGACAAATCAATCAACATTTTAGTGGCTTTTTATCTTCCACTTTTGCATCCATATGGACCACAGTTGAACTAATTCAAGGGATGTTATCTGCCTTTAGGGCCTGTGTTTCCATTCACAGTCATGGGCTTTTGGGGAAGTCAGGATTAGGCTCCTGCACTAACAAAGGGGCCCATGTCAAGAAGTAAAGTTCAGGTGCTTTCTTTCAGTGGTATCACCCAAAAAACCCCTTCTGCTGTGGTTCCACCCAGCTACTGAGCTAGTGCTCTTGAAGATCAAGTGGCGTTAAGTCACCCTGTCCCCTTTCTCAGACCACCTTGAACAGGCTGTGTGAAGGCCATGACCCCTCTGGCCTTGCTGAGTCCTGCCCTTCCTCCATGCAAGGTTTGTCAGGACTGTGTGGAGGGCCAGGAATGCTGGAATCCCCTTGCACAAGGGCACGTCCTCTGCCAGCTGCTCACACTTGCTCCGTGGCAACTTGGGGCTGTCACTGCATGTGCTCACACATGGCTTCAGCCCTCAGTCCCCTCTTTGTGTTCCCCCTCCACAGCTGTTTCTCCAGCATGCAGCCATTTCCCATATCCAGTCTAAGATCCCTGGGTTTCTGCTTGCTACCCCAAGAAAACTTAGTGGCCAAATCAAAGGGGCTTTGAAATAATGTGCAACTGAGCACTTGTCAAGGAACTTGATATTTTGTAGCAACACGTGGGAGCTGCCATTCAGATTCAGACTCTCAAGCCGGCAGTGCTTTTAGGAGCAGCAATTGCTCTGAATTTGCTAGCAACTGCTGGCTGCTCCTGGGAGGAGCAGACGTGCCTAAAACCAGAAAAGGATTATTTGTCCCCAGGAAAGCCGTCAATCCTTGGCTGGTTACACCCCTAGCTAACACCTGGAGAGCTGTGAGCTTGCTCCAGCTCTGCAGTACCGGCTTGTCTTTATCCTGCTGGTGGTGCAACTCCAGATTTTTGGGTGACCCCCTTCTCTCTGCCTCCAGCTGAGCTCCTGGGCACCATGGCATAATGTGGAAAGGGATTCAAAATAGAAAGGCTTCAGTTTCATGCACTTTCTTACTTCCAGCCCACGGTGTCTGCATATCATGTGCAGGGAATAGTTGGTTGAAAAATAAAACGCAGATTTTGGGGCAATCAGTTCCCTACCACTACATCAATAATGCAGAGCCCAAAAATAAAATGCCGAGAAATTGGCAGAGCACCTGTCTGAAACCTAAAGAGTTTTGGGGGTTCTGGGCTTTCTGACCCCCATGGTTGCTTAAGGCAATTGAGGTCTTATTCATGTTGCNAGGAAAGGAAGGAAAGGAAGGAAAGGAAGGAAAGGAAGGAAAGGAAGGAAAGGAAGGAAGGAAGGAAGGGCTGGTTCTGGTTGTAGGGCAGGAGTCCCGATTTCATGCTGCTGAGGTCCTTGGTCCTGTTGAAGGAGGAGATGGGGTCAGAGCATGGCTTGTTCGGCTCTGTTTGTAACAACTCCACCTGAGGAAAATGAAGACAAGAGGAAAAAAGAGGTATGGATCTTCTATAGTCTGGTCATGTTGAACTTCTCTTCTGTTCCTACAGTGGTAGTAAGAAAAGAAGGTATATTTACACCTGATGCCTTTGCAGTAGAGCCAGGGGGCCCATGAGGGATTGTGGGGTACAGCCAGGACCCCTGTCAAGTTGACTCCCTGGCATAACATGAGCATCTAGTTCTGGTTCAGACAGTGGGAAGAAAGAGCTAGAAAGAGCATTGCCTTGCTCAAGAGCTGTGTGGTAGCTCAGACTGGACAGTGAATGAAATGCACAGCCCAGTCTGTGCTGCAAGCATAGGCTACTTCCTTCACCCCTGGCCATGCTCTTTCAGATTTTAATCCCCCTCTTGCCGTGCTTTTCTTTCTGTCCTTGTCTCTTAATCAGAGAGGAGCAGCTGCAACCCTCTAATAGCTTCTAATAGTTTGTTCTTAGCAGCTGTCGGTGGTATTTTGGTGCTGCCTCCTCTCTCCTGTTGCTGAGCTGGCTATTCCCCCACTGCAAAGCTGCCTGCCTGTGCTTTCTCCTCCCCAGTGAGCCATGGCCAGCTGCAGGAAGGTGACTGGGAACTTGAGGAATTAATTTTACTGGAAACCATATCCAGTAACCAAGACACGGGCTGGAGTGGGAGAAGAAACTGGATCCGTTTGATCATAGGGGAAGAAGAAAGTAGGGAAGAGGTTTGCAATTGCTTTTTTTCAGTGAAAATTTAAGAGATGGATAAAGGAGAAGGAAGTAAATTAAAACTATTGATCAGGTAAGAGGAGAGATTTTGCAACGGTTTCCCCAGGAACTCGTCTGCTAGTGTTTTCACTTCTCACAGTCTTGTACCTCAAAAGCTCTGAAGCTCCCCTTAATGCACAAGGAAACAAACCAAGGTCCCTGTTCCACACTGTGATACCTCTCCACCATCTTTTGCCTGCATCCCAAAGAGCTCATCCCCCCACTTCCCTGTTGTGCACCTCTGTGACTGGTCTAGTCCTGGTCCTGGTGCACACATGGGAAGAGCTTCTGTTGAAGTGAAAGAACCAAGATTTTCTATAATTCTGATATAGATAGAAGTGCAATGTTGCTTCTAAAATATCTCTTGTTGTGTTTTGCTCCATTCTATTCTAGATTATACTATTCTACTTTGCATCTCCAGTATTTTTGGACTCTGATGCACATGTGGTGCACACCTGGGAAGAGCTGCTGCTGGAATGAAAGAGGAATATTTTCTATTACTATGCTATAAATGGAATGGAGGAAGGGCTTATGTTTGAGTGAAAGAGCAGGATTTGATATTACTGGGATGGAAGTGGAAGTGCAATGTTGTATAAAAAATATATTGTCTTGGATTCCTCTCTCTTTTGAGAATCTATTCCAGAAAAGGACTGTCATTTGGCTGTGTGCTAAATAAGATGGGAACTATATAGGTTGTGATAAGGCAGTTCAGTAAAGCAGAAAAAGGAGAAACAAATTTTTTTTGTACATAAGCAAAGGGAAACATTCATCTCTAGTTCCCATCAGTGAGGATGCTCTGGAAGGCAAACACTGTAGAATCACAAATGCCTCCCATTCCTTCCCCCTCCCTTAGCTTTTGTATCTGAGCTGATGTCATATAGTATGGAATATCCCTTTGGTTGCTTTGGGCCAGCTGGCCTGGATGTGTCCCCTCCCAGGATCTTGCCCACTCCCAGCCCCTTGATGGAGGAGAAGGAATGTCACAGGGACAGCCCTGCTCAGCAGTAGCCAAAATTTTGGTGTGTTATCAACACTCTCCCAGCTCCCACAGACTCTTTCATTTTCTGGTAACTCATATGGTGGTGCTTCTCAGGCACAAGTCACCTTCTCAGGCACTGCTCCAAAATCTCTGCCTTCTGGCCAGTCCATAATCTCTTCTGGGATTCCTGGGAAATAGGGTTTTCCTATTCGGACTCGTTGTATAATCAATGCTACTCACTTACTCCATCTAGCGCTGGTTGTACTGTGTTGAGTGGATGTTTCCTTGGAATATCCAGTGTAAGGCAGGCAACTGAGGTGCCAAAAGGAGGTGCTTCTGTCCCAGCAACTCCTGAGGTGGCTTGAACTCCCTCATAGGCTGCTAATATCTCTTTTTCAACTAGAGTATAGTGGGCTTCTGGTCCTCAATAACTCTGGCTCCAAAACCCTAATGGTTGTCTTCGGGTTTTTCCTGAAGTCCTTTGCCAAGAGGCTCCAGGTGAGCCCCAGCTCCACAGCTGCAGTGTAGGGTGTATTTTGCACACCTCCATCTCTGCAGCAGACACTCTCATTCCAAATAAACTCATCCACTCGCTGTCATTCACCAAAGAGAAATCACTCAGCAAGGCAGGAGCCAATATTGGTGAAGCCAGGTCAGAACAGGGCATACGTGGGGAAGGAACAAGGTGGAAAGGCTGCCGCTTCATTAACTCCACCAAAACTGTGGAGGGCTGGTGTTTTGGGTGCCTGCTTGGAAAATCCAGCTGTCAGAGTCACAATGAGAGCTGCTCCATACCTGCTGCCTTGCAGGTCCTGGGAGAGGCCCAGCAGGCACCAGGCAGGACATGAAGGAAAAATTAAGGAAGCTGAGCTCTGAGGGGCTTGCAGGAGAGCAATTCTAACCCCTTGCTGGACACCAATCCATATTGACTTGTGAAGTCCTTCCAGCTCTGCAAGCCCTTCATGTGCACAGCATAAATGAATGGACCAAGAGTATGTGCTTTCCACCTGCTTTTGCTGTGCAGTTGTTTTAAATCTACTTCCTCTATCTAAAGCAGTAGGATTTTTTTTGGACAAACATGTCCTGTAGCAGCTTGATGCCAGCAGTGAATGACTACTCTTTAATCTTTGCACACACTCCTGGAGCTAGATCCATAGTCTCAGATGTGCCAAAGCCATCCCGTACCCTTTCAGTTCTGCCAGGCCTAAAATCCAGGAACCTAGAAAGGCTTAGCAGCAATGAGCCATCTGACAAGCAGGAGTGGTTCCTTCTTTCAGAAGATGGGGCTAAATTACATAGAGATTACAGGGCCAAGAACTCTGGAGGAAAGTGGGAAAGGATGTAGAACACCATCCTCCAGTGCTCTCCTTCCTCCCTCATCTGGTTTTCACTCCTTATCCCACCCGGGCTTTGATGAACTTCCCTGCGAAGTCTCAGGTTGGTCCCATTTTCTCTCTCCAGCCTTGGAAGCTCTGCTTGCTTTCTCTCAAGTGATCCAAATCCAGTCAGATTTCCTCCACAGAGCATTCATTAGGTGACTCGAACCCATGTTGGTGGGATTACAGCTATCTTTGATCCTGCTGTAGTTGTATGCTGTGTAGTGTGTCTAATTTAGATTTGCTTTGCATCCTGTGGCACAGAGCAGGGAGTGGATCCTCTAGGAGCCTGATGTGTACAAAGCAACAACTCCCACTGTAGTCAGGGATGAACAAAACAGTCTTCTTTTCCCTCTTTGTGAAAAGTGTCACAGAGAAAACTCTTTGGTGCTTTATATTCTGATTATCTCTGAGTGCAGCCCCATGCCGTTATGGCATGTGAGAGATAACCTGGCTACAAGGAGCTGGTTCAGCTGAGCTGCACCCAGGAGTCATGGAGGCAGGCAGCACTTCCCAGACAATCCCAACATGGCCTGCAGAGCACTTCTGTACCCAGGAGCAAAGAGGTGCTTTAATTATCAGCCAAGCTTAACTGGGATCCCAAGTAAGCATCTCTGTGAAGGATAGACAAGGTAGAAGCAACACAGAGGGGATGTAAAGAAGTTGGGGTGGGCAGTGCTAGGCCTGTGCTCTGTCCCGATGGCACAGGGCTGTTCCCGGGATGTGATAATCACCAGTGAAGTAGGAAACAGGGAGCAGCACAGGAGGATTTGCATGAGCTGTGTGTAGAGTGCCCGTGCAAGTGACAGCTGTGCTGGTACTTTATTTCCCTCTGTGGATGTTCTGGGCTGCTGTGTGCCAGCCTGAGGGCAGCACAGCCTGGCTTAGGACTTTTCCTGAGTATTCGCTCTGGAACATCTTCAAGGGCTTGAGGAAGTGCCAACAATTCACCTCTCCCACTGTATACCTGCCTCTAATTGCAAACCAGATAGTCTCTGACACAATATTGGCCAATTAAAGTTTCCATTCCCTCCAGCCACATGGCCCTGCATCCCACATGCCACCGATTTGCCCTCTAGCTTGGAAAGGCTTATCATCCATGCAGTCATCTGACCCAGCACAGTTTCTTCCTCCTGCTGGGGGCTGTGTTTCTCTCGTGGTGGATACAGCTGGCTTTAGCTGAGAGAGGCAAGACTAACCTCACATATTTATCAAGCTGCCAGTTTTTAGGTCCTTGCCAAGCTGGGAGTGCACTGGACTGGTTTATGATGTGAGTGCCAGAGGAGTGGGCATCATTCAGTAAAGAGAGGGCTGTGATGCTGTGCCCCAGGAGGAGAAATGTCCATGGTTCATTTGCAGCTGTGAGGAGGGGAATTATGGGGAGAGGGACTTTCCTGCCTAGTGGTTTGTTTGGGTTTCTTTCCCATCTTTTTTCCCATTAGTAAAAGAGATGAAATGGAGCTGTGCTGGAGGAAGGGGTGACTGATGAAATTGGCACACAGAAAGGAGGAGATATATTGGAAATCATAATTGAAAATCACAATGATCTGTGAGAAAGAGGAATTTAGGCAAGAAGTAAGTCCCTTTTAGACTGTTTTAGTAGAGTTTTGGGAGTGACTCAGATGGTAAGCAGCAAGTAGGAGGTTTGGTTGGGGTATAAACTGTGAGAACAGTAATACTTGTTTAACTGCTTCTGGCAATGTTAACTGGAACACTGTGACCTCCCAGCTCAAGATCATATGCTGTGATGAATAAAAAATTAGATTTATTGTAGAATCTGAAACTACTAGCAGAAACCTGAAGTTTTACTACACCCTAAACCAGTGGTGCTGTTACTGAGGTCCGAAATACAGACCTGTTTTCTCTGAATTGAAGATCTCTGGGGCATGTCTTTTAAGGTTCTAGTATTTGCTTAAAGTGAAAGTCATACTTGCATTTCTTAATCTTCTATTTTGGCTGCATAATTTTGTCCTTAAGATTCATTATATGAGGAGAAACTCAGCCCTTGCTGGTAGAAAGTCAGTACATGCAAACCACTGTATGAAGGGGGTCCAAGCATTTGCCCTGAGAACTAGGATGTGACTGCAATGTCCCAGGAACTGCTGAGTGCTCCAGCTGTGATCTTGGTATGAATAAGGCTTTGCCTGCCAGCCTACTGCCTAGTCCACATTAAAGGTTTGTGACTCAGTTCCTGACTACTTTAGCTTAAAATGCTGCCTACCCACATATCTAAAATGCAGAAGCAAATTCCTGTGTCTTTCAGCTCTCCCACGTTCCCAGTTGTGACAGGGTTTGTCAGGGAAGTGAGCTGGACCAACTAGTAGATGAATAAAAATGAATGCGTTTTTAGGAATAGAAATCCTTGCTTGAGTCTTGTTTAAGAGTGCAAGTGTCTCTGGCTAGAGTGGCTTGCTCCTGGATCCTGGGATTTATACCTTCATTTTAGAGCCAAGCACAGGACTTGGTGTTGTCCTAAAGCACAGCACAGGTTCTGAGCGCATAGATTCATCCCCATCCTGGGGGAACTGTAGAGCTCTAACAGGTTGGCCAGGCTGAGATGCCCTGAGCTCATGAGGCAAAATATGGCTCTTGTGGTTTTCCTTGCTGTGGCTGGCAGCTGGACACGTGGCATTTGCTGCAGAGACTTTTGCAAATTGTGTCTGCGTCCTTGGAGGAAATGCAAAGTGGCTCCGGGATCAAAGGCAGGCATGGGCTTCACCCCAGGTGGGAGCAGTCTGTCCCAGGCTGAACACCCCCAGTGGGGCCATGGTGGCAGACCCCTCCTAATGCTCATCTGTCTGTAGGGAAGGAAGTGGAGGCATTTTCCAGGCATTGCAGTTGAAGTGCGAGAGTAGAGTGCCCCCCCTCGGGTAGCCAGAATGGAGAAAATCCACTTCAAATATTTGCTCTGTCTTTTAGAGGGCTGTTTTTACACCCGCCCAGATGCCTGATTTTTCTGGCTCTCCCTACACATCTCTTTATCCTCTGGAGCCCTGTCTTCTCCCCCAGCATTAAATTAATTTGGGCATCTCTGCACGCCAAGTCCAGGAGAAACCATGAACTGAAAAGCCTCTTTATGAGCCCCTTTGAATAGGTAAGTTTTCATGGATGGAGAAGACCAAAGCAAAAAGGAGTGGCTTTTTAGCATTTTGGGAAACTGCTGAGGTCAAATCTTCTAGGTCAAAGAAAAACCAGTTGTGGCCTCTATAAAATGATTGTGAGCAGCAGAAAGCAAAGCCTGGAGAACACCTTTACCTTGGGTGCCACACAGAATTTGCCAGTGAAGGAAACACTAAGTGACCACTCCAGGAAGACATGCTGGACAATGGGATTTTTTTTGCACTCACCCTGCAAGGCCAGCCAAGAACAATGCTTGCCTTCTATATTTTTAAAGCTATATTAATTCTTTTGTGGTTTAGGTGTGCAGCAGTTGCATTTTCTGTTGGAACAAGGGTTTGTTACAACTCTGGGCATGAAATCCCAGTGTCCCCTGAAAACTGAAACGTCTTCTCGGCTTGTTCTTTACCTATAGCCTTCACTAAGATCTTCTCCTGGCATGTTTCAGTTGGGACTTAACAAAAACAAACAAGTAAAAGAAGATGTTACAAGTATTGCAGTTCACAAATAACTAGATTGGTCTTAAAGGAGAAATATACAGATATATTTTATTTTTATAAGTAAAAAAATTAGGTATAAAGTTCCTGTAGAACCACTCTTTGCCAGATCAAACATATCAATCATTCAATCATTTCCCATACTAGCAGAAATACACAGAGCATCTTTTGTTTGTAGGAAAATCACTTTTCAAAGGACATGAATTTTGACATTACACAGCTGAATAGCTGCTAATTTCTTTTTTCTCTAGTGCCTTGGCCACCACTGCTTTTCCAAGAACTCTTTTTGGGAAAGACAGGGGAGAGCTCAATTTTAGATTAAAAACATCTAGGGTTTTTTGAGAGCCTTCCCCAGAGACCTATCAAAGGCACCACCCAGTAACAATACAGTGAGTAGTTCTCTTGCCTTAGGAAAAGAGCTCTCTTTAAAGCCCAACTAATTCATTAGAAGGGATTATAGGATTAAAGCGCTCCTAAAGGCTGGAGACCCACTTCTACAAGACAATAATTGTTTATTTCAAGGATTGTGATGCTGCAGCTTTCATGAGTCTCAGAGTTAGTACATCCAGAGACGCAGAGAAGGTCGATCAGCTCCCCAGACACCCACTCAGGGAAGCCACAAATGGTTTCGGTACAAGAAAATTCCCTATTAAGTTAATTAGTTTTATGTATGAAAAGTTCAGATTAAGAAGAGGACATTGCTTTGACGTTGTTCTGCAGGCAGTCATCATTCATGAAATGATCTTCACTTCAGGCTTGGACTCTTCCAAGGCTCTCAGTTCATCATCCACTTCAGAACTCCACAAAATGTCATACAAACTACACCAAAACAAGAAGGCAAGCGAGATTTAGTGAGCATCCTCCTGTTAAGGGAAGAGAAAGATGCACAGCTGGCCAGTATGGGAAGGTCATGTGCCAGGAAGGGCCCCATTTAGCTTTGAGTGCAGCCAGAAATATGCTTTACAACCCAGGATCCCCTTAGTCCCTCACCAGCACCAGCCTCCCACCCCTGCCAGGGCTACCACCATCTCTCACATTAACTGCTGCACGTTACAGCTGGGCTTTCTCAAGGCTTCACAGATCTTCCTGATGCCTTCGTCTTCCAGAGGGTTGTAGCTCAGGTCCAGCTCGGTGAGGCACTGCTTGGTGGCCATGGCGGTGGCGAGGGTGGCACAGCAGCCTGCGGTCAGGTCACAGTTACCCAGCCTGCAGGGAGAGGAGGGAGAGGCCAGTGCAGTGAGCCCTGGCTCCAGGAAACGCTGCCCACACCTGGGCAGCAGGCATGGACACCCCCAGCATGGAGCAGAGACCCTTGCTACAGTGGCATCTCTGAGATATCAGCAGGGGCTGGCCTGTGGTCTTGCCACAGAGACAGCTGCCTCATGGTGACTGCTGAACACCTCCAAGGCCTGCCTAAAGCATAACAGTGTGTGGCTAAGGAGATAGAGGAACACATTGAAGTTAGTCCCAATTTCACCACCACACATCATCTTCTCTTATTACTATACTTGAGACTTGCAACCATCTCTCTAAAGAGGGCAACCAAGGCCTCTTAGCTGATGACCAAGTAGCTTTAGGTGGTCAAAAGACATATCTTTCTGGGACAGACTTGCAAGTTATACTGATGTCTCCCATGACCCATCTGCTCCACTCACTCACTGTGAATTTAGGCATCAGAGCACAGCTCAGGCTTCTGTCCAATAGCATGGAGAGAACAAGCACAGGACCCTGAGCATCACACAGCCCAGAGCTGGGCCCAACTGGGAAGGGAACAGGCTCATGGGGAAGGCAAATCCCATCCCAGGGCTGGAGGTGATGCTCCAGCTGGCTGCCTGCTCCTTCTAGTGAGGCTGACCCAGCACTTGTGCTGGCACCCATAAGGACGACAGAAGTAAAAGACAAAGGGTGAATTCAGACAACAAGAGAGAAGATGACTTCTGAGAGTGCACCTTACCATAGGGACTGGATGTTGCAGTTGGGGTGCATCAGCCCTTCACACAGGAGCTCCACACCTGCATCTCCCAGCTTGTTCTCGCCCATGTGCAGTACTTTCAGGTGCTTGTTAGTGCTGAGAGCAGAGCTGACAGCCTTGCAGCAAGCAGTGGTGAGCCCACACTCCCTAACCCTGCAAGGCAAAAGTGACATGAAATCTAGGTAGGACACCTACAGACTATCAGGCACTGTTCACTTCTTTACATTTACTTAACAGGAGCCCAGACAGTGGGAACAGAGGAACCAGAGCTTTCCTTCAATCACTGTAGTTGTCTCAGTGCCTGTCTGCTCAGTCCTTTCTAGGCAGCACCTCTCCCACTCTATTTGTGGGATGTCTGTCTTGGAGCATGCACCTAGGGAAGACACCTGCCTCAAAAGCACAGGAACAAAGAAAGATGAAGTGTGCTGCTCTAACAGTCACTGTTAGCTCAACTGTGTACTCCAGAGGCACCTCATTGACTTCCAGGCCACCAGGGCAGGGGAAAAACCCAGCTGGGGGCAGAAAGTGAATTTGCAATGTAAGAAAATTCAAGTTCTAAGTGAAAGAACAAATTTCCACTCCCAGCCACCAGACCATCCCAGCCTAAAAGGTAACACAGTCAACAGGACAGGATGCTGAGAAATGTTTAATGTCACTAGAGCTTTTTTTTGTGTCATCAGTGAGAAAGTTTAGCTCCCATGGAGAACCTGAGATATCTGATCACAACACTTATTTTGCTATTCCATTAGGCCTTTCATACTTCAAAAGTCTCTTAACTCCCGTTTGTTGCACGATAAATCAATTAATTAGAAGCTCTGCAAGAGATGCTTGGTTTCCTTTTGCTTATAACAGGATAACTGTGATGGGGCACATCTTCAAAGAGTCTACAAGTTTAGAAATACCAACCCTTTTAAAGTCTTTAAGTCTAGAAAAGCCCTTTTAAACTCTATAAATCTTTTCAGTAACAATCAGCACGGGGTTGCTTATGGAACCATCACAACTGAGGATCTCTCTGGGTGGGCATTAGTTCACTTACATCTTTCTTCAATGAGGCCTCCAAAGAAGGCACTGGGTATGTGAAACTTGACAGCAGCTCACCATAGCTCCTGAAGTTTAGATTTGGGATCCTTGAGTGCCTGGCATAGCATTTCCATCCCTGAGTCTCTCAGGTTATTGTCTATCAGACTGATCTCTGTGAGGGTCTCCTTTGTACTGATGAGTCTGGAGAGATCTTTACAGCTAGCACTTGTGAGGTCACAGTCCCATAACCTGCAGGGAAGAACAAAATGTTATTTTCTCCCAAGAATGACTGAGATTAGAAAACAGTGTCCTGTTTTAGTATTCTGAATTTCTCTTTTTTTTTATATTGTCTCATTTTCTTGTATCCTTTCATACATCATACCACACAGCTTCCTCCTTTCCTTACTTTTCACTTGCTGCACCAAAAGCTCTGCTTATAACACACAAAAAAAGAAACAGAAAATTGCAATTCCAGTAGACAGATAACTCAACTGGAAGCCAAGACAATACCATCACAAACATCCATTCACCCTCTGCCCAGAATTTGATCTAAGCAATTTCAGTGTGGCCCTACTTGTTCATGGTATCCTCCACACAGTTTTGGTAATTAACTGATTTGCAGCTGAGACACTTTTTTTGACTGTAGAGGGTAAATGAGAAACCTTCCACTTAGAAGCAAACCAGCAGCACAACTGAAACAGCTGAGGCTGCAGAAGGGATTTAAGAAACCCCTGCCCACCCTTACCACAGCTTCTGGATTTTGCAGCTAGGATGCATCAGTCCCTGGCACAGCAGAGCCAGACCGGAGTCCCCAATCTTGTTGTCCCCCACAGAAAGATCCATCAGAGATGACTTGTTCCTGAGAACAGCACTGATCTCCATACAGCTATCACTGGTTATACCACAGTTCTCCAGGCTGCAGGAAAAAGCACAGTTGGAGTTGTAGCTCCAGATACACCCCAACACCCCAGTTCAGACTATGAGCTGGTTCCCTGCTGCAAACCAGTGCAGCTCAGCTGGGCACTGCTACATCCTGCAGGGCTCAGAAAAGATACAGGTGTCTGAGATGGGCTCTGGATGAGACAACACACTGCTCCTGCATTTCATGAGGCTGCAGAGCACTTTGACCCAGCCATTAATGCAAGGATCGTTCTTGCCAAACTTCCCCTTTGTATCAGTTACCTTTTTAAGAGGAACTTTTGGCAGTATCACACAATGAGTCCCTGCTAAGCCAACCCCTGCTGAACCACAGAAGCAAGATAAAATGACTTGTGCTTCTCCCATAAAGCCCTACACAGGCTTTACTCCAGAAATGAGGCCAAACCCAATACCTTTTTTTTGTAGCAAAAAAAGGGCTCTGAATAAGTATACTAAACAGGCTGGTAATTCCAGTTTAAGAACTAGAGCCACTGAGAGTAATTGTTTGTCTGCTCTGAGATAGAGGTGAGCAGTTTCCCTTAGTAAGCTGTGGTTTAACCTGGAGTGCCTAGAACTCCAAAACTGAAAGCCCCAGCCATTCCTGTGCAGCCTCCAGTTACAGAAATCTGAGCCAGCAAAAAAATTGGCCTAAATTTCAAGCATTCCTGACAACAATTTTTCCTGTCCTATGGATGGTATGACCAGCAGCAGCACTAGTTGCCATTAGAGATGACCAGCTCTTCCTTACTGTAGTAGCTCTAGGTTGCAGCTTGCCTCCACCAGGCCCTGGCACAGCTGCTTTACAGCTGTATCTCCCAGCGTGTTGTTGCTCAGGCTGAGCTCCTTCAGGGTGGGCTTACTTTGCAGAGCAGCATTGAGAGCTTCCACAATATCAGCTGTGAGTTCACAATACTCCAGCCTGTAAGAAGAAAAGAAGTCCAGGCAAAAAGACACACAGCCTCACATATCCTGCTGCCACAAGAATCAGCTGGGCCTGGTATGTGTTAGCCAGGGCAGAAAACATGCCAATGTAAGTTGAGACCCCACAATGCATAAAACCAGAGATAACTGTAAGACTTTTTTTAACAGCACCTCTCTGCTTGTTTCAGGAAGCATTAATTCTTAAACTAGATCCCAGGGGACCCTGGCAAGACCCATAAAAGGCCTCCATTAAACCGGTGTACAGGCAGCTTGGAGCACAGGGCTGAGCTCTGCACTGCAACACCATTATGAGCCTCAACTCCGTGCCTGTCTGGGAGGAGCTGGGGGCTGCTAATATACCCAGGTCCCACTCAGTCATGAAACAAGGACCAAGGGCAGCAGAATCTGATGTTTCCTGGGCAGCTGAGAGGTTCTGCATTTACAGCCACCACTGCCAGGAGGGCTAAACAAAGCTTATGGGAACAGACACCCAACTGTTCCAAACCCACAAGACCCACCAGCATAATTAAGCATGATACAATTTCAGGTAAAACAAGAACAAATCCACATCTGGCAACAAAATTCCTGCTTGTCTCAAGGGAAAGGCAAGCATAGCCTGTCTGGTGACCAAAAAAGCCCAGTAAGACTACTTACTGCAGCTTCTGCAGCTTACAGCTGGGGTTCATCATCCCTTGGCACAGCACCTTCACTCCAGCAGTTCCCAGTCTGTTATCCCCTACATGCAGCTCTGTCAGGGATGGCTGGGCACTGAGGACAGAGCGCAGGGTCTCACAGCTGGCACTCGTCAGATTGCAGTTTTGCAGCCTGCAGGAGAGAGACAACAAGGGTGAAGGAAATACACTCCTAGAATTACAGAGGCTCTTCTCAGAGAGGTTTATCTGCCATGGCTGGAGCTTGGAAAGGACACCATGGCTCTGACAGTGCATAACCCCTCTAGAAAGTGGTTTGTCCAGGCTAGTAATGTTATTTTACAGATGTGCCAAAATATTTTATCAATTACACCTGTGCCACAAACAATAACTTGCATGTTTCCTTCAGTGTAATCACTCATACAGCACCTCCCTACAGGTAGCCCCACAACCGGTTTATAGAAGTGGTTTAAATATCTGGAGGCTGAGCCCAGAGATAAAGCAAAGGCATGTTATGATTTCTTGCCCCGACTAGAAATATGATCCAGAGTGGGGTAGAAGTTAAAATCTCATCCAACCACAGATGTAGTTTAGAAGTTTAGTGGTATAGTACAAGAAGGATCTATGAAGTTGATCCTTCAGCACTCAGGCTTGGAGAAGTAGCATAGGAACTGCGCTTGTATTGCTAGGGGGTGTTTATAGAGTTATTGGATAAGACTTTGGGGCAACGGAGAGGTGTTGTGCAGGGAGGTTTGACTTGGGTTTGGTTGCTCTTTTATTTCCTAAGGCACCTTACCAGAACACCAAAAATGGACAATTATATTTCTATAGAACTGAAAAAGCCTAATCCAGACTGTTACTTGAGCATCTGGAGAAGTCTGAAGCCTAGGGCAAACTCTCTAGAAGAGAATCTTCCAGTCTTCCAGTACAGAGTACCACAGTTACTTCTTGAAGGCCCATCAGAGAGCTGCAGTTTAATCAGCTTCACAGTCAACTTTCTATTTGTCTGAGTCCTCATTGCAGGGGGCACAGGAACTTCAATATCTGATGTAAAAGGCAAATAATTTTTACAAGGTATTGTCCTGAAGATCCCAGATTCTCCTCAGGAGCTGGAGGACTCCTGTACCCTGCAGAAGAGATGCTGACAGAGAAGGCATCTCTTTGAGGGCTTCTGAGGAGCAGAAGCAGCAGCCACTGGCTCTGACTAAAGCTCCTGCACCAGGGTTGCTGAGGGAAGCCCACTAAGGCTGTAAGGCTATAATGTGGTGAGGTGCCTCTATAAAATGGCTCTCAGAGCCAGGGAACTCTCCAGCTTGCTGCACTCTGAGGATCACCAAACAACAATGGATCCTGGGCTGGCACCCCCATTCCACAAGGCTCAACCTCAAAGGCATCCAACATGAGTCCTTCACTGAATTTGAAGGGAATTTTCCACAGGTGAGCACCTTGTACATACTCCTTTAGGTTTGTGTACTTGTGGATGGGAATGTGCTACAGCAAAGGAACTGCGAATATTGCTGTCCTAGATTATTAAGTACTTTAGATAGGTCTGTGAGTTATTCTTGCATTATAGTAAATTCTATATGAACATTTGTTAAATTGTTTAACCCAAGCTATTCATTAAGTGCTGTTAAGTTTAAGTGCTGTTAAAACTTCTAGGCCTAAGGTGGGACTCAGTCCAGTCTGGGACTCAGTTTAGCAAGGATTCTGAACCTTGGAACTCAGAATTATTGTCTTCTTTATTCACCCTTTCCTACCCTGACACTTCCCCCCTCTCCCACCCTCCACGCAGATAATTTTTGGGTTGACATTGGTTATTGACTTTAGATTTTTGTTTGCTTTTCTCTGTGTGCTTTAACCACTGAGTAAGTAGCAGAGTGAACCTTAGCAATGAACTTTGTAATGCTTTTGCTTTTATACTTACCCTGCTTTTGCCAATGCCTTTGCCAGTGATTCTTTAAGACACCTCAAAACACTCATTTGTGACAGCATGATAGAGCAAGCCAATCAGTGGGACTTTACCATAACTTCTGTAGGCTACAGCTTGGTGTCAGCAACCCTTTACACAGGTATTCAACACCTGCATCTCCCAGCTCATTGTTATTCAGCTTCAGCTCTGTGAGGGATGGATTTGTATTGATGATGGAAGAGAGATCCTCGCAGTTACTGCTGGAGAGATTGCAGTCATCCAGCCTGAAAGAAAAGAAGGAGCACTTTAGACCTCAGAGCTGCTCTGCTCTCCCTGGCTGGAGCACTGCTTGTGAAAGCAGAGTGGGCAATGCTCCTGCAGTTCCTGTGATGCCTCCATAAGTATGTGCAGGACCTGCTGGGTATTGCAGGGCCCAAACCAAGGTGTGCTCTGGGCGGCACCACAGGATGGGCTGGATCCCCAAGCCTTGCTCCTCCTCTGTGCTGCACAGAAGAGGGGACAAGTCATCCCCCTACAGCTGGAAGCACCTTCATTGAAACAGTGCCAGCTTACAGGCTGTCAGACTGGTTCTGCAGTGAGAACAGCCAAGCTGGGTCTGCAGCCAGCCCCAGAGACACTCATCAGCAGATTGGTCTCTTGCAGGTGAGTCATGCTGGTTTGCACCATCTCCCTCCAGCAGGAATCTCAGCACACAAATCCTGAGTTTGCAGTTTGGCAGCAGCTTCTCCCACTGGACATCAGCATTTTTCTAGCTGTTGCTAAATTGATGGGGATGAATTGAATTGAAAAGAGAGCCAAGGAAAGGATCAGGGGCACAGAACAGCCAGGAAGGTGTAGAGGGAGGCAGAAAAGGCAGAGCAAAAGGAAGGTGTCATGAAGAACCATACAGCCCCAGGCACAGCCACAGCCAGGAGTGCCACAAGTTGCCTGGTCACTTCTCCTGAGACAACAGTATGAAAACCAAGGCTCTATGAGGCTTCTTCTCCCCTCCCTCTGACAAGAAGACATGACTTGCACTGGGATCATGTTCAACACTGAAGGAACAATGCCTGCTGCAGTCACTCTCATCCACTGCATCTGGAACAGCCCAACCTCTGCCCTGGAGATGACCATTCCACTGCCTTCTGCCACCCAAGGCAGGCCTTGGGAAGTCAAGGAGAGGCCTATGAAGCTCTGCAGGCAAAAGGCTCCTTTGCAAAACAAAAGGAACTTGTCCTCACCAGGTCCGATGCCCTCCAAGGCATTGCTGGCACGATGTGGCCCATCCTCTTCAGCCCCAGTAGGATGATTCCATCCCATGAAGTGTGAATTCCCAACCAGCAGAGGGGAAAGATTGCAGGAGCAACTCTTCTGGGCCCTGTCCTACACCTTACACCCCAAGAGATGGTTCCCTCCCGTTGTTTATTCAACAAATAAGGCTGGTACTTCTGAAGGTCAAGTGAAGAATTAAAGGCTTATGGCACACGGCTTGTACCTGACTATTAAAGCCAAAATCACTCAACAGCATCAAGCCTGCAACCCAAAGAGTGTGCAGCCTAATAAGCACAGAGAGGTGTCTTCCCCCTCTTGAGAGAGAAAGGCAGAATAACCAAAATGGTGGTTAAATATTTGAATCACATTACTGAGCCCTATGGCACGCCAAGAAACAGGGCAACATTACTTCATGCCAAAGGATATTTATCTGTACTTGAAAAACTTTGCAAGAGGGCAGAAGGTTATCCCCCCTTTAAATTAACCTTCTGGATTAAAATAGGTAGAATCATTCCTGTTGCTGTGCAATTTCTAAGTCCCAAGTCAAACAGTTCTGAAGCTTTAAAAGATTAAGTGCTGTTCATTGCACAGGTGAGAAATGCAACCATTCTTACTTAAAAGAGATGATACACAACTAGTTACTACCTGATGGTTTTGCAGGATTTCATTGTTGTCAGAAGTTCAGCCCATCTAGATGGGCTCATCTCTTCACACTGGATGTCAAGCTCCATTTTGACAGCTAAGACCTAAAAATTAAAATAAAATAAAACCTTTTTTTTAATTGACTGAGAAGCAACAATGTTCTTCAATCTCCCCAGCTCTCAGCCATGAGTCATACTGTGCAAAGAGGACAGATTATAGTTTTCCAAAGCCAGTTTCCTGCAAACACCAGTAGAAAGCCAGGAGAGCTTGAATGGTTTTGTCTGGGACTTGGGAAGGCGTTCCTCTGAGAGAAAAAAAGCACAGGAATCCTGCAAAGATATGGCAGCAGCCTGTTATCTGAAGGCTGCTTGTGTCAAAGTAAGATGTTCCCCTTCCTCCTCCAAGAGAACTTAACCAGAGGGAGCTTTATAGGGGCACTGGTGCTACTCACTCACTATTGCACTGCTGAGCCACACAGACACCAAGTTGCACCAGCACACTTGACTTATTGTGGAACCTCAAGCTATACTTAAAATTGGGGTATATTTGAGAGAATTTGGGTGAATGAGGAAGATGAGCATGAGAACTGCCTGGGCTCAAATTAAAAATCCTGCTGGACATGTGTTTGTATGTGAGAAGTAGAACTTGCATGAATGGCAGAAGTGTTCCTCCACAATTCAATAACCAAGATTTGAAAGGTCACTCTGGTTGGGCAAATCCAAATACAGAGAAGCTGGTAAGCAGAAGTTTTGTTCTGTTTTATTTTGTTCTGCAGTCAAATTGCATTTCTGAAGTGATGTAAACAGTGCTTTGCAGAATGGCTCCAGATAAATGTGCACAAAAACATACCAAGGCCAGTAGCTGAACTCTAGGTTTAGTCTGCACGGGATGTGGTTAAACGCAGGGCTGTAGTAGGTGACAAAACGCAGCCTTGGTCTCCTGGTTTGGCCAGCATGACTCAGACTACGGGGCATTTGTAAAAGAAATAATCCCTGAGCTATCCCATCGGAATGTGAGCTGCACTCAGCCACCGTCTTCCCTCATCCCAGTCCCCTCCTGCCGCCATAACATCGCGGGGACCCTAAACTCTCCTTTCACAGAGGCCAGCTCGGTACCAGCGCTCCCGTCAGGTCGCACCCACAACAAACCCGGCACCCACGTGGGGAGGGGCCGCGCCCGAGCGCGGGGCGGCGCTCGGGAACCGCGGCGGCACCGGGACACGGCGCCAGCGGGATCGTGAGCTCACGGACGTGCTCGGCCTCTGCCCTTCCCTTCCCAACGCGAGCGCTGCCGGGAATCCCGGCCCACGGCCTGCGTGGGACGGCACCACAGCCCCACGCCTCGCGGGGCGATGGGGATCGGAGCCAGCGGCGACACGCCAAGGGACAGTCGCAGCCGGACCGTCACAGCCCTCCCCGCGTCGCTCGGGCACTTTCCCGTTTTACCTCCCCCGGATCTAGAAAGGGTTCTCCCTCCAGCCCCGAGTTCTGCACCTTCCTGCGAGCCGAGAAGGGATCCCCTTCGGGGTCCCGGGCAGCGGCCCGGTCCTATCCCAGGGCACAGGCGCCACCGCTGCCGCCCCTGCCCGGTCCCCCCGCCCTGGTGCTCATCGCCCCGACGCCTCCCGCACCGCAGGCAGCGCTTTCCCCTCCCAGGCTTGCTTCCTTCCTTCCCCGCTCCCTCCGCCCCGGCCCGGCCCGACCCGGCCCGGCTCCCCAGCTCCTACCGCCGCCGCCACCGCGCAGCTGCCGCCTGCTCCGGCCCGGCTCCGCCTCGTATCGCGGCGGGGAGGGGCAGGATCTGTCCCTCCTCCCCTTTTTCCCTTTCTTCCCCCTTTTCCTCTTTCTTTCCCTTTTTTTTCCCCCTCTTTTCCCTCCGTTTTTCCCTGCCCTCTCTGACACTTAATGTCCTTTCCCCTCTTTCCCACTTGTCTTTCTCTTTCTTAATTTTTTCCTGACTTCTCCCTGGTTCCCTCTCCCCCTCTTCTCCGACCTTCTTTCTCCCTTTCCCCTCTTCTCACTTCTTTCTTTCCTTCCCCCTCCACTCTCCTTTATCTGTTTCCTTCATATCTCCTCCCTTCCCCTTTTTCCTGTTTTCCTCACTTCCTTTTTTTTTCTTTTTCTCTTTTCACTTTCTACTTTCCTGTCTTTCATGTGTTTCCCCTTCCCTCTTTTTTTCCCTTTTTTCTTCTTTCCCCCATTTTCTCCTTCCTTCCTTCCTTCCTTCCTTC
>VZTR01008191.1:567137-583069 GCA_013400775.1 Chaetops frenatus | reverse complement strand
CTTTTCCTTCCTTCCTTCCTTCCTTCCTTCCTTCCTTCCTTCCTCTCCCACTTCCCTATTTTCTCACCTTTTCCCTTCTTTCGAAATTCCCTCTTTTGTTCCTTTCTCACCTGTTTGCCCTCCTTTTTTCTGCTATCCCTCCTCTTACCCTATGTCTTCCATCTTTTTCATCTTCTCAATAACTTCCATTTTCCTCCTTTTTTTCCTCCCTTTCCTTTTATTCCTATCTCCTGTTGCCCTTTTCTTCTACCAACCCTGATCTCCCTGCTCTTCCCCCCTGAGCGGGAGTACTGGGATACAGAGGAAACAAGACAGGAGAAGAAGAAATCCCTATAAAGAGAGGATGCACAAAGGGTGGGAGTATCAAACATAAAATGAGGCAGTGTCCCAACCTCCCAAGTGGCTGGGAGGGCAGCCTCTGCTTCGTGCAGGGATCTGGAGCAAGGTGGGAATGCATGCAGGTCACCCAGGGCAGAGGCACCGTGGCAAGGTCATGGCCAGGGGAGACGGGACTTGCCCAGGGAGCTCGGAAGTAGGAATTGTTTGAACTGGAAACAACAAAAATATTCTCAGTGGTCTCCCTGACTTCCAGCTTCCAGACAACTGTGCAGGGGGGCCAACTTGGGATGTCCCTGCTCCCCATCCCTGTCACCAGTCCTACCCTGGACGCATCTTCTCGTATCTGTGTCCCTCATTAGTGCAACATGTTGAGCAGAGATCTGCACCTCGCTGGCACAAAGGCCTCTCTCTCTCTGAGCTGTTTGGAACGAAGCTGTGACAGCAGTGGAGGATGGGCGCCTCGGGCTTGTGCTGCTGCCAGGCCTGTTGCCCGCCCGGGCTTTCCCCGTGCCACTGCGCCCACCCCACCCCAGTGACCAGTGGCTGTCCCTCACATCTGTCCCGAGGCGGGGCGAGGGTGGCAGCGCTTGGCCAGGGCTGGAAGGCATTCGTCATCCCTTGGCTCGCTTCCTCCTCCGCCTGCCGGCTACTCCCTGTCTCACTCCCTATTGTTTCCCGGCAGTTTTAGCCCCGGTAAAAGCTCACTCAGATTTTCACAAGACAGAACAAACCAAGGTTTTGAAGTGCCGAGAGGCACTAGGCAACATCCCGACTTGCCTCCCTTCCTCCCACTACCCCTAAAATCTCAGCATCTCCCCCAGTTTTTTCTCCCTACAAACACCCTCTTTCCGTAACCCTAGCTCACACAACAGTTCAACTAAGCACAATCAGCTGTTCCCTACAAAGCATGGCTTTAAAATGGTTCCGTCTCCCTCCCCGGAAAGCAGGAGGGAAAGTTTCGGGAGTTTCAGAGCCTGGTTTTGCCGCTGATACGTACCTTGCTGTTGTCGGTGCTGTGCGGGGAGCGAGGGGGGCAGAGCTGGCGCCTTCCTGCTGCCGTTACCACGCAACCTCTGCTGTCGTACACATGGTGCCTGCTAGAGGGAGGGAAGCAGTTTTGGGCTCTGACGGCTTTTTTCCTCCCGTGGCAGGTCTTCAGGGCCTTGTGGAGCAAGGACTGTGAACACGATTGTGTCTGGCTTGTGACGAAGTAAATGTTGCAAAAAAGCCCCTGATGCTGACAGAGGCAGCTTTAACTCCTCGCACCGGATCATGTGGCCACTTGCTGGAGTTCAGCCCAGAGCAAGGGAGTAGTTGCCGCTGGAGGATCCATCTGAAAATGGCCACCACTGTGTTAAAGTGTGGATAGAGATGGCGGAGTTTGCATAGTTTCTCCATTCTGCAGGCAAGCCTGTCCTGCTGGGCCTAGGAGTGATGCTGAGCACATTACTGCCTACCTGTCACCTCACGTGGGAGTTCTCCATCCCACCTCCCAGCCCGGGCTAGGGAGCCCCTGCACAAGCTGAATGCTCACACTGCCTGGAAGGGTCCCTTGGGCACAGCCCTGGTCATGTCTCACTAAAACTGTGCCTCAGCAGCAAGTACAGACCCCAGTCCTACACATTCCCCTCCCAAATTCCCACTGGCTCTTCTCCTCAAGGAAAACTGTGCCGTCCCTCAAGCTGCATCGCACAATAGTTGTGGGTTGAAGTAACCTGCTTTCTTCCCCCATTCTCAATGGTGTGAAAATGAGTTAATGTTTTAATAGCCTGCAAATGATCCAGAAGCAGAAGGCCACATTGTTTTTCCCTCCTATGGCTGCAGATGCTGACAGAGATGGTGGTGGAATGATGGCCCAGGAAACAGAGCCTTTGTTGAGCCACAGGAGAAACACTAGAGGTTTTTCCTCCAGCTGCTTTTATTGTCCTTCTCCTGGAGGAGACAGGAATCAATCACCAGGAGAGCTCAATGAGCTAAAACCCACCTTCCTCAATGCCCAGAAGAGAGTTGAAAGCCAGAGAATTCACCTTTTCCCCATTCCCTCTAAATAAAATAGGGTCATCTGCATAAAGAACAGTCCTTGTGCTTCTGGGTCTGACCTGAAACCTGCTTAACCACAGGCAAGAGCTTGGGGATGGCCCAAGCTCCTGGCTTTGGTGCTTGCTAGGATGCTCCCTGGCAGGCAAATGGATGGGATGCTGTGGCTGGTGCAGGATGTGTCTGCCCTTCTTGCTTGGCACGATGCTTTCAGGAAGACCACTAGTGTTAGGAAGAAAGTTAATGCTGGCAGGAGATCCCCCTGGTCAACCAGGCAATTTGAAGTCAGATGCCTGTTGCTCAGCCCAACAGCAAAGGTTTCATTTCCTATCCGGCCACTGCTGGCATCTCTCTGCTCTTGGTTCCCACTTTGCTGCACGTATCAGGAGTTTCTAAAGGACAAAGTCTAGTGTTTGGTAGAAATTTCAGGGAGTTTTATGTCACGTGGACCTTCTGTAGGGCCTCCTGCCCTGGGCAAAGCACCCAATACACTCTGGTCTGTGCTGGTGAAGTGTTAGATTTACAGGCCAAATAGCCATGCCAAAAGGTTATGTACTTCTGTCTCCCTGTCATCCCTTTGGCTGCCCTCACTGTGAGGACAGCAAAAGGCATCTCGGGAAAAATCTATTGCCCTTCCCCCAGCAAGCAGGACCAGGCCATCCTGCTCATTGACATACACACAAGTCCAGAGGGAATGATACAAGATGGGGATGAGAAAGCCAACAGCAAACATCAGTGAGAAATACCTGTGTATGTCTTGCCACAGAAACAGTGGAAGGCTCCTGACATGGAAGGCATGTCCATTTGGTTATTTGTACAGACTCAGGCTGATTCCTTGAAGATTCCTTGAGAAGTCTGGCAGTGACATCTGCCCTGTGTTCTCTTCTTTATCATAGTTTCCCACTATTCTTTCTGAGTTCATTCAAATGTATCTCCTCTTATTTTAGATCCTCTCCTTCTTTTGGTCTTTATAGCAGGGAGGGAGAGCACAGTGATGCCCATGTTGCCCCTGCTGCCTTTGGGCACAGCTGGCATGAACGCATGGAGGGCAGCTCGTGTCCTAGCATCTGAGGAAGTTGAGATATGCCTCTGTATTTAAGATGGCTTTATTTTAAAACTAAAATTATGCACATAACCCTAGAACAACTTACAAAAGAATACTTAAATTAAGGCCATTAGTGCATTAGTGTAAACTAAAAACTGCCTTTTCCCCTTCTAGCAATTTCCTGTTCTGTCCTCTCTGCTCTCATGATGCCTATGTGCATATACTTAATGGTAATTAAAGACAATAAACTTCTAAGAATAGTGACAGTTTTTTTTCTAACTTGACTACATGATCGAAAATTCAATCCATAAATTCAGCTGTGGAGATCAAAACAGCAAGTTGTAAGCATGTGCCCAGCTCCATTTTTTGCACGGAGTGATTTGTTTATATCCTACTTGATCCGTTGCTGTAAGCCATTTGTTCCTTGAGCTTGTGTGCGAACTTGAAGTAAGGCTTTGTAGGGTGAGGAAATGCAAAACTTGGGTCATTCCTGAAGAGTCAGTGGGCTGATTAAGCACTGGGGAGCAAAATATCTGTGGAGCTAGAGTGGAGAATCTGACACTGTGGCTTAACTGATGCCTCAGGAGCTAAAAAAACAATAAAAAGAGGTCATGATGCTGGTGCTGGTAGCAAGCTGGTAGAGAGGTGGCTGAGCAAGGTTTGGGTTTTTTAGCAAGTACAGGCAATTGCTCACCCTGACTTGTATGCGTGCACACGCACATATGGATGTTCCATACTGTGGCAGCTCATTATAGATTCCCACAAGAAAACCATTAGGGAGGAAATTCTTGTTGTTCTGATGTGGTTGCCTTGTTCTTGTGAAAGAAAATCTGTTTTTTCCATTTTGCACTGGTTTCGTTTCTGGGGGGAGTGGAGAGCATTATAATGAAATAGTGCTGTGAGTGTATGTGTAATATTTTATCCCTGTGGATACAGTTTTTCACAGTGGGTCCAGTGAAAATGGAGCCCCAAGAAAATGGAGCTTTCCAGATATGTTTATCAACCAACACACCTGCAGAAAAAGTACTGTCAGAGGAATTTTTCTCACATCCTCCTTCATCATCTTCTTCTTCTACCTCAGCCTGAGGCAGACTTTGCCTACTCGTCTGAAGAGGGCGATGCAGCATCAACTTGACCAGACTTACGGTCCTCTGGTTTTCTCTCATCCCGAAGATGCCCGTGATCACCAAGACATTACAGGGGTTGAGGGTTGAGATGGGGCCAGAGCTAGAGAGGAAAATGAGAGTACCAGACCAGAAACACAGATGTATTTCACAACACAGTCTCTTCATGCCAGCTGTGTAACAGCTGATGAAATAGGAGACTGCAATGGATTGCACTTTCCTGTTAAATCCTGCTGCATAGGAACACTTGAATAATTTGCTGAAACTTTGAAGACCACTGTAGGGACAGCTGTTTATTTCATGAGTTTGTACAGGACTCAGAAGTGTGAGTTTAAATTATCTTTTAAAGGCAGGAATGAGATCCTGAAGCTAAAAGAACCCCAACAACCGTACACTCATCTGTTTTTCAGACTTCAGTTTGCATGTTACAGTTGTCTTTTTGCAGAAAGGAATGGTAAGAAATCCTCTGCCAGTAGAGGCATCTCTCTCTGGTCTCCATGAGAGTACCCATGAGAATTCATGGGTATTTGTGCCCAAAAAATCGCTTTGTATCCTAGAGTCACAAAGGTTGGAAAAGACCTCAAAATGATCATGTCCATCTGTTAATCCAGCCACCACTGTGTGCATCTCTACACCATAGCCCAGAGGGCCACAAGCCTTTTGAACCCTTCCAGGGATGGTGATTCCAACTCTTACCCAGGCAGCCTGTTCCAATGCATGACCATCCTTTCAGAAATTTTTTTTCCAATAGCCACATTAAACCTCCCATGACAAAACTTGAGACCCTTTCCACTCATCCTGTAATTTGTTACCTGTGAGAAGTGACTCCCTCCCCTCACCAAAACTCCTTTCAGCTGGTTGTAGACAGTGATAGGGTCTCTCCTGAGCTTCCTTTTCTCCAGGCTAAACAACTCCTGTTCCCTCACCCACTCCCCATAAGACTTGTGCCATAAAAAAGCCACGGCATCCTCTCTTCAATTCACTACTTCCATGGACTTTTGGAATTAATTTGTTGCAAAGGTTTGGGTGTGGAATATTTTGCAGTCTCCTCAGGTATAGACTGGGGCCTGTGATCAGCTTGAAAGCTGAATTTCATTCTTTGTTATTGAAATTTGCTAGAAAGGTCATTTCCTCATGCATATAACTGAGAAAAGTGCTTAGAATTGTTTTCCCCCATTGATTCCCAGTTCAGTTTGTGAATAGGATAGAAATGCCAACTGAGTGTAGTCCTGTGGGGTTGGGGTTTTTTCCATGATACACCTTCAGTTTTTAAAAACTGCTTCTCTTTTTTTCAAAGCTTTTGGGTTATTCCTTGAAGCTTGTTGCAGTAGAATAGGAGCAGAATGTGAAGCACTTGCTTGAACTTTGCATCTGGATAAACTCAGGGAGCAAAGCCTTGACCTTTTTTTTAAAATAAGTGGCACCTACATCAATGACTCCTTGAAGTGCTTTTACTCCTTCTTAAATTTACTGAGGGCAAACAAGTGTTTTGTCTCTACCAGAGGCCTCCAGGTGAAGGGATCTCTAAAGGCTTTCCTTTCTCATCTTGGTTGGGATGAGGAAGGGTGGGCTGGGACCAGAGCTGTGTGGGAAGAACTGGACGCAGTGGGTGCTGCTCATTGTTGTGGCCTTGTCCAATGCTCAATAACGAAACAAAGGACCCTCTGGCAGTGCCAGGAGCAAACAGACAGTGGTTTGCCTGCCTTAAGCATGGGATAAGCAAATATATCTGTGTAGCCACACCAGGAGCAGCTGAGGTCACTCGCTCTGCTGAGCCTAGAGGAGACTGAGGGGAGACCTCACTGCAGTTACAGCTTCCTCATGAGGGAAAGAGCAGGGACAGGCACTGATCTCTCTTCTCTGGTGACCAGTGAGATGATCCGAGAGAATGGCCTGAAGTTGTGTCAGGGGAATTTTAGGTTGGACACTAGAAAAGGTTCTTTACCCAGAAGGTAAAGTCTGGGCACTGGAACAGGCTCCCCAGGGAAGTGGTCACAGCACCAGCCTGACGGAGTTTAAGAAGCATTGGACTCTCAGGCACATGGTGTGACTCCTGGGGTGTCCTGTGCAGGGCCAGGACTTGGACTCGATGATCCTTGAGGATCACTTCCCACTTGACATATTCTGTGGTCTTTAAGAATGTTAAGAAAGTAAATAAGAACCCAAGGAATTTCAAAAAGCAAAACCAGTAACAGTTTTGCAAAGGAAGCCGACTTCAGGCTGGCAACAGAAGGAAGGAAAAGTAGCTGGAGAATGCGGGCATCGATCCCGCTACCTCTCGCATGCTAAGCGAGCGCTCTACCATTTGAGCTAATTCCCCGCACTGTCAGCCAGCCGCCGCAGAGCGTCCATATTCACTTCTCGCGAGACGCCGTGTGCCGCCAGCCGTTACACGTCCCTGACGGGGTTCCCAATGCGCCTGCGCGGGGGCGCGACGGCCGGGGCTCGGCGGCGGGCCGGGCTGGGCGCGCGCCGCGAGAGAAGGATGCGCCCCGCGGTGAGACCGGGAGCGGGGTGGGAATGGGAACGGAGATGGGGATGGGAATGGGGATGGGAATGAGAACGAGATGGCAATGGGAACGGGAATGGTGGGGGGCTGCGAAGGGCTGTGTGTTTGGGGGGCAGGATGCGTCCGGCTGTGTGTGTGGGGCGGCGGTGCGTGTGGAGGTCAGAGCAGGGGGCTGAGGACCCGGCAGAGGCTCTGCCAGGGGCCTGGGCTGGTGCTTTAAGTCGCAATGGGGCTGCATTGGAGTCAAAACAGAACGAAACAACCAAACAACGCCCCCCCCCCCCCTTCAAAAAAAATCGAGTTCCTCCCCAGATGATGAAGGGCGCAGGAGCTGCCCAGATGACCCCGCTTACTGTTCAGGGAGGCTTCGCCCACCCGGCAGCCCCTCACGGCCCTCGGGGCACAGAGCCCGCAGCACCCCCTGCGCTCCGCGGGGACTCGGAGCAGCCTGGCTGGGCAGCCCCCAGATACCTGCTGCCATCCATGCTGGGACATCCGGGCTGGGTCCCTGCGCGTGGCTGGGGCAGCTGGGATGCCCAAGAGCCTGGATGAGCAAACCTGCTGCGGCCAGTTGGTTCTCCCCGCCTTGCCGTGCAATGTCTCTTTTGAAAACAACACCCACAGACGTGAAATCTGGCACCACCGTGAATCGTGAGGTCTTTTCCCTTAAGAAATGGTTCCATTTTGCTCTTGTGCTCCAGCTGGTGTAGAGTTAAAGGCAACAATTTCTCTGCTGGACAAGGAAGGAGATGCTGGCTCTGAAGCAGGGAACTTCAGGTACCTGTCGAAATGGTAGATGGGGGCATGTGCTGGAGTCTTCTGGGGAGCTGCATTGACCTGATGGGATTTTGGTGCCCGTCTTGGATGCGAGAAAAGGGGATGCTCTCAATCAAGGGGTGCATAGCAAAGCAGATGAGAACATCGGGTCATTTCTCTGCGACCGCTATGCTGAGGAAGACGAAGCTGTTGATGGGCTTGCCACGTCTAATTAAAGCTGTGTTCTGCAGCAGCAGTGTCCAGGACTCAGTTAAAAACCTGTCATTCTGATAAATGTCTTGCCTTATGCTCAGTCACTTTTCTTCCCCTCTGGTGTTCTTGAGTAAGACAAGACAAAACCCAAAAAGCATTGATAGCCAGTGCAAAATACTTTCTGAACCAAGGCGATTACAAAATAACCTTGTTGTCTAACCTCGGTGGTGGCTGCTTAACACCTAGCTATGTGGAGAGCAGCAGAGTCCTGGGCTGAGCTGGCTGGACTGCAAGCAGTGATCCCAGTCACCAAGTCACTGCAATTCACTGAGCCAGCAGGGAATTTGGTGAGTGATGAGACTAGCTGTGGCTTTTGCTCCGTTGAGTTCCTGGATGCTTTACACTTTGCTTTCCTGTAGTACTTATCTACTTCTACCTTGGCTGTGTTCGAGCCATTGTTCTGTTGGATTCAAAACTGTTCTCTGCTCAATTTTACACCCTTCTTGAGGGATTTGCCTTAGTTCTGCCTCTGATACACAAGTTACTTTTTTTGGATGCATTTGCTGAGCTATCCTCCTCTGGACTATGAATTCTGATTAAATACTCCTATATATCAACAGCTTTGCAAATGAAATAGGTGCAAAACATTTATTTATTTTACTTGACAGGTGTTGGGCTCTGTGAATGGAGTCTGTTTCTTGCACAGTTTGCTTAATAGCTTCTCTGAATGATATTTTATTGAAATACTTGGAATTTTAAATTTGCTCCTCTTTTGTTCTTTTTGACGTGTTGCATCTTACTTTAAAGGGCCTGTGAAGCGTAACCTCAGAGCTCTTCGGAAACTCTCCTGTCTTTCATTTATCGTTTTCACGGTTGTGAGCTTCCTTCTGTGTTTTTTTTTTCGTCAGAGAGAAGATTGGCCAACAAACATGTTCTGAAAGACATGTTTATCTTTAAGAAAAAACCCAACAGCGACCAAACAAGCAGGCAGCCGCACCCATCCAGCAGTATGATTTCTTATCTTGGAGCTTGACTCACAGTTCTGATGGCTCCTTACCATTACTGGTTTTTTTGAAAAGAAAGTAGTTTTCATTGGCATTCCCCTGAGTGCCCTGCTGGAGAGCATTGCACTTGTGTAATTTTTTTTTTTTCTCACGTCCTCCTGTCTCTTCTACATCACCCTGATCTGCAAAACCCCAGGCTTCTCTTTGTATTTTTTTTTTTCTTTTTTTCTGATATGGAGAAAACAAGGAGATGCTTAAGAGTATCTCCTGCTCAGGAATCTCACCTTCAATGCAGGCAAGAGCGTTTCACAGCTTGGCTTTGCTAAGTATCAAGCTGACTCCGTGGAGCTGGAAAATATGTTTCAGGCCGTGTTTTGCATAGATGCTCTCAGATGTGAGGTTTCACCGCCTGGGTGTTACAAGTGTTTTTCCTGTCACGGGGCAGTCTGCCTCTAAATCGTGTTGCTGGGAGCTCCCGGCAGAGCAAATGCAGGGGCAGGGGGAAGAGAGGCCTGCCTTCAGCCTGGCTTCGTCAACCCCAGCCACAGCCCTCCCTCATTTGTGCCTTGTTTGGTTTAATAACAGGGTTGTACAGCAGCTTTTCCCACAGCAAAACCTCTTTTCTCTAGAATTAAAATTGCACCAAAGAATGTGTATTAAGGTGGACTTAGAAACTCAAAGCTTGTCAGTCCTTCACAGTCATGCTAGAGTAATTCCTGTGCTTTCCTCTCCTTCATTTTAATTACGGGGAGACTAGTTCAGCTCCCTCAGCTCAAGCTGTTGGAATGACATGTCTATGCTCTGCAAATAAACTTTGTCCTTGCTTTCCCCTTCTGTCTTCCACTTGCTCTGGCAGAGCTGTGCTCCTGAACAGTGCCGGGCAAGCATTGTTCAGGTGTTGGTGGATCTCTGTTTCCTCGTTGTGCTCCCTCCACGCTGAGATTAGAGAAGTACCCCTGCAGGTGACTGGGAATATACCACCTAAAGGAGCCTATAGCTGCTCTGTGTAAAGAACAGCCCCCACAGATGTTGAGGTTCCAGAGCTATCAGTGCAGCTTTGTGGAAGGGTTGCTTGCTGCATCCCCTTTGGTTTTTGGCAGCCTGGGACATGCCAGTTGTCCATTTTACTGGGTAGTGCAGGGGTTCTTTAAAGGGCTGGCTCATGCCACGCTGCAGATTGCTCAGCATGGCCCTGCAAGAGCTGCTTTGTGGTGGAAGGCAGATTTCTAGAATGTGCAAGATACTCTCGTGTGCTGAGGGTAGCAATCTCGGCTGGTTTGCTACCATGCACCTCCCTGTTTGTAGTAGCAGTGGGTATTTCTGAAGCAAGTATTCAGACTGGAGTGCTTATTCTGGTTTTCAGGATGGGTGAGTGCTCTCTGTAGCTGTGGGTTTGCTTTGATACTCTCAGCGTGAGGTATTTATAGAGGGGTCAGTGTAGATTGTCCCCCTAAGTGTCTGCTTGAGTGCCAGCCACGCTTGTGGGCTCCGCATCCTGCCGGGTGGCTCCTGCGCGTGCCATCCCCCTCTGCACTGCAGAAGAGCTGAATCGGGGTTGGAAGAAAGCTGGCAAGAAGCCTGGATGTTCCTAGAAAGATATTGATTGCCTGGACAGTTCGGGGTTGTTCCTTTTGTTTCCCTGGCCCTCGTCACGGGGTCAGGCTCATTCGGGTGGCAGCTCACTGGAGGATGGAGAAACAGTGCCGGTTTTGCGGGCTGAGGCTGGAGTGGAGCCATCCCAACCTGCCTCTCTCAAGTGTTAAGTCTGAAGCAGCCTGCCTGGTAATTCCATTAATGAGAGCCTAGTGCCAGAGGGATAAATGTAATTCCAGGGTAAAGCTGAAGCTCCAGCTCAAACGGAGAGGATTTGCTGGTTCTCCCGGGTGCACTGCTGTGAGTAATGTACTCCAGTGTTACCCACAGATGATGTTTAAAGTCTGCATGTCACTGCAAAGACTGGGGAGTGATAAAAAAATTTGCTGCTAAATCTTCATGTAAGGAAGTCCTTGGCTCCAGAGCGTAGCTGTCTCTTTGCCATGGATTTTACTGGGAATAAAAGTTTCGTGCTTAACTCCTGACATGCGGGATGGCACCATGCTAACCAGCCAGCTGATCCAGGAGACAGCTTGCATGGACTATAGCCAGAACGAGCTCTCTGTGTATAATCAATGCAGAACAGAAATTGTATACCCTGAGTGTGTCACACCACAAAGATTGCAAGCACCTCAGAGCCAGCCACCACAACTGCAAGTAGCACAAGCTTCTCGACATTTTTAGTGATGTGGTCCATGCTTGAATTCAGAGCTTACTGTCCTGGCCAGCTTTTTGCTTGGTTTGATTTCTTTTTGAAATAATTTTTTTCTGATTTCTCACTTTTCTTAGTTTGATTTGCAGATCACATCTTCCTGTGTGCAGTTGTATAATACCCTTGTGGAACTATCATCAAGTCTTGTGTTGAAAAGGAATGGTTAATTGGGGTATTTTTAGCTCTCCTTGTGGCTTGGATCCTGGAAATCAAACACAGGAGCCAGCATCATTCAGCTTTCTGCAGTGGAGCTTCCCGTGCCACAGGCAGCAGCTGAGCAGTTGTGTCTGGCAGGGTGGGAGCTCATGGTGCCAGTGAGCCTCAGTGCTGTGGTACCCAAAATTCAAGCAAACAGATCATTTGCCTCATCTTTTGGAACTTGAAGGATTTTCCTTCTGGGAAATTACTTGTCATCAGTCCAAAGTGAGGGGAAAAGAGGTCCGTGAAAAGGAAGCGGGTGCTGGGGATGCTCAGCCCCTCACGTGCCCCTGTCACTCCAGCTTTGCCTTTGTGTCCATCAGTACACATCTGATGTCCTTAGTTAGCATTCAGGTCCTTGCTGGCATCCTGACAGCAGAATTAAAGCCAGCTTGCTCAAAATGCTTGTTTGTTGGTGTATTCGGGAGCTTGCCGGTGCCTCCTGCTGTAAGAGGTGTGGTGGGAGTGGCTCCTTGAGCAAAGTGAGGCACACGCTTTGCTGGTGACCCAGCAGCAGCTGGGACAGCCAGCCTAAGTCTGCAGCCTGCTCCTGCTTCTCTTACTTCTCTTTGCAGCAGCTGTGCAGACATGCCTGCCTTCTTCATGCACGTGCTGTGGGCCAATTCACTCACCAGAAATCAGGATCAAAAGCAGATTGTCTTGAGTTTTTAAAAAATCTCCTGCCTCCTCTTGCCTTCAGTTTTGTTCATTAATCAGTGAGGGTCATGTGTTCGAGAGCCACATCTGCCACTCATCACCGCAGTGGCAGGATGTTGGGTGTGATACAGGGTCAGTCTGAGCTACTGCAGTTGCTTTTTAAAAAAAATTTCTCCTGTTTGCATCATAGCTGACTACACAGGTTTTAGTTTGGTAGTGTGGTTTGCTCACCCCAAGTTAAAATTTTTGAGTGTCTCCATCTTTTAAAGCTCTGGCATCTGATTTGGGCTTGAGTGCAGCAAGGTTGCACTGATAGTGAGTTGTGTGTCTTGTCAAACATTTCAATACAGAGTAGATGAAGGAGCAGGTAGGAAAATTACTTGCGTATATAGAAATTAAAAAAAACTGAAAAACTGCTGTCTTGTTTTACAGTGTCTCTCCTCCCTGCCCCTTCAGTTCCACAAGTCAAAAGTGATCATGAGAATGTTGGTATATGATTGGGGGGCATTTGTCAGAAAGGGTGTAATGTGTTCATTCCTCTGGTGGTAACAGTGGGTTAGAAGTGTTAACCTGTGCTGTTGCTGCTGCTTACGATGCTAACCAGATAAAGTTGCTGAAATTATTTCAAAGCCTCACTGTTTGCTTTGCTCCCTGACTTGCTGCATGAGTTTCACAGGGAAATCATTATCTGACCTGCAATGCATTGATTTGTTTGATGGCTCTTGTGGCCTAGGTGCATCGTTGAGCCACCTTGTTGCTGCCACAGTCTAGGTGGCCTGGCACTGGATTTTTTCTTTACCAACATATTTTTGAGCCACAGCTGCATTCCCATGAGGTTTGCAGCAGAGCTGACCAGGCTGATGGTAGCTGTGGTGAACAGACACCTGCCACTTGGCTCTTTTGGATAAAGGGCTGGTATGACCATCACTTGACCTCCCAGAGATGCTCTAGAGGCTGAGCAGGGCCTGGGACATTGTCCTGCCTTCCTTGAGTTTATGGTGTAAATCCCACAGCAGGCTTGACAAGGGTGACCTGATGGCTGTGCTTTGATACCTCTGTGTGCTGAAAAGATCTGGCTGGAGTCTGCTCAGGGTCTCTCATGCTGTGAGGAAGATCCCATGAGGTACAGCAGGTGGAATTTGAAGTTGAATTTGAAGTGGGAATGGGGCATATGTAACATATAGGTGAGAAAACCAATAAGCTTCACAAGACCTTAACCACTGAAGGAGCTGAACTTGTTTCCAGTTGATGTGTTTAAAATGTGATTAGTCACCTCCTAAAGTAGTGTGCTGTAAGTTTCTGTGGAAAAAATTGCACCATACATGTGTCAATTCAAGGGGTGGACTCAGCTCAGCAAGTGTGTGTGTGCTTTCAGGCTTGGTCTATAAATCCCTTCAGCTATTCTGACCCTCTACAGACTTGTGAGAACTCAGGGAGTTTTCTTTCCTGCAGCGTTGCCCTCGCCATGCTTTTAACATCCAAAGGTCTGGATGGAAATGGTTGTCGTCTTGGCCTCTTACGTGCCAGCACTCAGTCTGATGGCAGGCAGAAGCTCCATGGCAGCCAGAGCTTTTTCCTCCAGCAGACTGGAGGGAACAGGAGGGAGAAGAGGTAGAAGGTGTCTCTGCCCCTCTTCGGCTATTTGACTATTGTCAGCCTCCTATGTGTCCAAGGAAACAGTTTTTCAAGATTTTTGTCTGGATTTTGCAGGGATCTCATCCCTTACTGCTTTCCTGCCTTGGGCATGGATGCCAACTGAATCTCCACTGACTTTTTCCTATGGCACATCCAAGCAGAACAGTCCTTGGGAGACCACACAGCACCTACAGCAGGGTGCTGGATCTGGCATGGGACAGCTGAATGGACAGAGAGGTCCATTCCCAGAGAGGCTGGGCAGGAGGGGTAATTGCCTCTGGGAAATGCATCCCTGGTCTTTAGTTTGTGGCTCAAACGATGTTTCTACTCCATATTCTCTGCTGGAAGTGGCAGACTGAAACGAAAAGATTGGGTTAGCCAGTATTGTGCTAGAGCTCAGAGAGAATGAACTTAGCTGTTCTTGTTTGATTTCAAGAAATTGCATTAAAATGAGCAAAGAGGCTGTGCACCAGAGGCTGCTTCAGCTGCAGGCATCTGCTTGCAAAACTGTGTTGCAGAGTGATTCCTGCTGGTGCTGCAAAGCCGGCGGGGAGAGCAAAGCTGTGGCACGGGCCAGGAGACCTCTGTGGAAGTGCAGCTGAAGGACTCGACTGGCTTGATTGCTTTGGCAACTGTTCTGTACTTAGAAACAGGTGTGGGCATTGCTTCCATCTGTTATCGGTGATCACTGGTGTCTTGGTGAGTGCAATGATCTGCTTTTCCCTGCAAGCTGAGGAGCCGTGCTGTGCCCCAAGTCCCTGCTGCTGGGAGGTGGCATGCGGGAAACTGGAACGTCCCCGGCATGAACATAGGATGTGAGACGTGATGGGTCTTGTGTCCTGCCTCACATCAGCTCTGTGGTTACACCAAACTGCAGCTGACTTCTGAAGCTCTTCTCTGTAAAAATTGACTTGAATTGATCCATTGTGGTTTGTTTATTTTTATTTAAACTAAGGTCAGTTTCTGCAGAGGTGAAAGCTTGAGCTTTATTACAAAATTCATAACTGTCTTAAGGATGCTTTGGGATATTTTGGGGGTGTGCATGTGGTCTGCGTGGTAACAGTTATTAGGGAAACTGGGAACAGGTCAGTTGGAGATGCATAGCTGGTTGATTTTTAATGCCGTGGAAACTCAATTTGAGTAACTTGGTGCTTTTTCTGGTGGGGAGAAAAAAGAACTGTGTTTTGTGCAGGGGCAGCTCTGAGTATTTCTGTGAAAGGTGTGTAAAGAAGGTTCAAATGTGAGTTTTTGAACTGTGCTTGTCTCTTCGTGTCAAGAGTTGGTGGTTTCAGTGGGAGCATGCAGCAACCATCGAAGGCAAGGCTTGCCTGAGGGCCCTGGGGCAGAAACCTGTGTGACTAATGCTGTGTAACTCAGAAAAACAAGGCAGGATTAGCTCTGCCTCCTTCCCCTCTGTGAGGAGCCTAGTGGTGGGGAGCTCCATCAGACTGCTGCTGGGATGCTTGGATGGGACCTCTGGGCAAGCTTGGCAAGGATCGGCTCCCTTCACTCAGTGCAGCTTTGTGGCATGTACTTTTTAGTTGGGGACTGTGCCCCTTGCTGGTTTTGGAGGTGAGGTGGCTGGCTGGGATGTGAAGCTTGGGCTGGCAGCCTCTCTGAAAGATACCCTGAGCTGCACCTGTGTCTGCTGCAACCCTTCCATCTGCACCTGTGCCAGCATAGAAGCAGGGTGGGGGTGGAGGGGCCTCAGGCTTCCCGGTGCTGGAGACAAGCCAGCCTGTGGGGACCACGCAGGGCTGTGTTGTGGTCCTCCCTCTGCACTCCTGGTGCTGCTGAAGTTGTTCATGTGTTGGGATGAAAGTCTGGCTTAGAGTTTGAGCCTGTGCTTCTACTTTTCCATCATTATTTTCCAGGGTTTCTCTGCAAGGAATTGGAAAATCCCCTCTATGGGCTGCTGTGGCAGCCTTAAAAATATCCAGATGGATTTGAACTTTGGTACTGCAAAGGGCTTTGCGTATTTATTTTCAGCTTCCTGCTTTCCTTAAGAGCTTTTGCTAGATCCTTTGCATATGCTTGTCCTTGCTCCTCTGCTCCTGGAAACCATTTGAGAACACCCTTCAGCTACAACAAAACACCACTCTTCCCCCTG
>VZTR01008191.1:542994-567017 GCA_013400775.1 Chaetops frenatus | reverse complement strand
AAAAAAAAAAAAAAAAAATCCCTAAACCTCTTGGAGGAATTTTGTTTGTCCACTGTGCATTGGTAAGCTGCAAGGCTAGCATAGCTGTGGTGTGTTGCTGTTTGGGTGCCTCAGCCTAGTTTTGAGACCTCAGCAAATCACCAGGCTGTTTTGCATGAGTCTTTAGAAAAGTGAGTGAGTGAGCATGCTCAGCAGTGAACGGACTGTTGATCTGATTTTACGTGAGTTACCTCATGATGTATCACGATATATGATGGGTTGAAGCCTCTTCTAGGTTTCCTCGTGTACCACTATGCCATCTTTCTGAGGTCATGCTTCTTGTCAGCTTTAGCTGATCTCACGCTGTTCTCCTGCCAGAAATTCTTCCTCTTTATTTTCTTATTCCTGGGATGGCTTCCAGTTGAATCAAGCAAATGATGGTTGCTACCTCAAGTGTAAAGATGACTGGGATGTGTAGAAGTGAGGGGGAGAGAAATGGCAGGACTGTCTGTTGTGTCAGCAGAGGGTAGTTTTGGATCAGTTAAGCTGATGAGCATGTGGGAGTGGGCATGTCTTGCTGAAGGGCAGCTGTGTAGCCCCTGGTAGAACATGTCCTGGTTCTGCTCCAGTTTGCTTCCACGTAAAAGGATGGTAAGGATTACCAAGGGCATTCATGTTTCTGGGAAGCTACAGTGTTGGTAGAGTCCTTTGTGGGACTCTGCTGACTCTTACATGCTGCAAGAGTTTGGCTTTGCAGTTAACCCAGGGGAGGTTTCCCTTTGGGAGGACTTTGATCACAGCTTTTAAATAAAACTTTCTGCTGAATTTATCAAGGAGAGTATTAAATTGAATATAAGGGAGAAGTTTCCTGTGATGAGGGTGGTGAGGCACTGGAGCAGGTTGCCCCTCAGAAGCTGTGGATGTTCCATCTCTGGAAGTGTTCAAGGAGAGGTTGGATGGGGCTTTGAGCAACCTGATCTGGTGGAAGGTGTCGCTGCCCGCAGCAGAGGGTTGGACTATATTATCTTTAAGAGGTCCCTTCCAACCCAAATCACTCTGTGTTTCTGTGATTTCTCTGCTTAAATATACGGCAGATCAGGGCCTGATGTGTTAGTGCCTCTCTGGGAGGGACAGATTCTGCTGTCCTGTTCTCCTCTAGCCGCAAGGCTGGGGATAGGTCTGTTATAAACCTTTATCTGACCCATCTCAGCCTGAAAAGACAATGTGTTAAGTGCTTCTTGCAAGTATGTTATCACCTTGAGGGTGAGTTCTTAGGGCCTGGTGCCTGGGCTGCTGGCATGGCTGTGGCAGCACTCTCCTGGTGAGGTCTGAGGAATTCATCACACCTGTGAAGGGGGTTGTGCCTCTTCCTCCTAAAAGCAGCACATTCGGCCTTGATGTTGATTATGGAGGGCCAGAGCTGTTTGTCTGAGCTGGAAATTGCTGATGTTGACAGATTATCACAGGACGGAGGCAGAAAATTAGCATAAGCCTCTTAGAGAAAACTTAATTATTCACAAGGTTGTCAGGAAACACCCATCTCCCTATTTAGGCTTCAGAGTAGGGTTTCTTTTATGGTGAGTGTATCTGCTTGTGGTGGGGGCATTAGCAGAGCTGCACAATCGAGCTTGGGGTCTAGCAGGTCTTCCAAGGTCATGTGCCTGCACTTTTGGCCAATGCTGCCCTTCTCTTTTTACTGCTTCTGGTGTGGCAGACTTCTGGCCATTCCTGCTATGCAGAATTGCCCTATTTCTCTGCTCCATTATTTTTCTTGTGTCCTTGATTCCTGATCTGGAGATGCTTTCTTCTCCCTTTGTAGTCACCCAGTATCACTCAGTCCTCTGCTGCCTTGCTTCATAACCTCTTTATAAACTCTGGTGAATCTTTGTTTGCTGTGTTAGATGAAATAAAAGGTTATCATATTTCTGCAGCACTGCTTCACTCTGCAACAAGCAATGAGTCATCCTGTCTCGGCCAAGGACAGAGAGGGTCTGCTGGGGTGGTGACACTGAGAAATGCACATTTTGATGGATGAGCTGGAGCTGCAGGAAGGCAGCAGAAGAGCTTAGCTGTCATGAGCGTGTCATCAATGCTCTGCAATGCCTGGAGCTTGGTTGTGTCTTGGGGAAGAGCAGCCCTTGGATGAGTGACTCTGCTGGGCACTGCGAGAAGGAAGTTTGGGAGCCAAGGGGGAGGCTGGGCAGTCTGATTCCCTGGCACCCAGCTGTGTTTCCAGTATATTTGGCTGCTCCAGGACAAAATGCTTTGTCTGAGAGCTGCAGTTGCCTTGGGCAGGCATGCCAGGCCACCTTCATTAAAAAGGCTTTGATTAAATCCAGCAGCACTTAAGGAAGCCTTAGGCATCTCTTTTTTTGCCTTGCTTGGCAATACTGGGAAGCGAGGACTTAGAACTTTGCTAGTGGTGTTTCTGCAGCATTGTCTAAGAGTAGGACTCATGTTGAAAAAGTTGTTAAATGGAAAAGGAACTGGAGGAGGAAGGGAGAAAAGGTTGTCTGTATGGCAACCATGTTGATACTCCCCATGTGCTGAGGCCTGGTGCAGCCATGGGTCAATGCCAGTGCAGATGAAGTCCTACAAAGCCTAAATTAAGGTATGAATTTCAGTGCTTTCCATACCTTTATACGTAAGCTGCCACTGAAGATTATTGGCCAGGTTGGATTTGTCCCGTTATTTCTGTCCTTGTAGAGCTGCTGAACAGTGTTCATTTACTGGCTTCAAAAGAACAACAGAAGACCCTCCTGGAGGTACATAACAGGAGTAAATAACTCTTGTGTTTAGGTTAATATAGAGCAACAGGGTGATGGAAAATTTGTAATTGAGGCTGGACTCAAAGGTCTGTGCTGTGGTCTTGTGGCCTTCAGCACTGTTTTCATCCTTAGAAATGCCTTCAGCCATTCCATAATAGGAAAGGAGAAAGGGGAAAATGAGTGGAGGGAACCATTAATGGATTAGACTTTTTCTCAGTTCTTTAAATACCAGCTGGCAATGACTGGTCTCTGAATCACCTGCAGAGACTGGGGAAAGCCAGCGAGTCTCTCTTTCTCAGTCCAAGGTAAACCGATGCGCTGCATGAGTAAGTTTTCTCACAGTACATAATGAGGTCCAGTTGGCAGGAAGTACATGAGACACTGTAAGGCTGATTCTGTACCTTCCTCTTGCTAGTTTGGTGTTTTGACTAGAGATGTTGTCTCAGTGTTTCCTTACCTCCTTCAGCTTCCAAATCCTCTCTGTTACAGTGTGTTTGAGGATGGTCCCTCATCCACCAGGTTCCTTGCTATTCCCGAACAATTGCATGAATAGGATGTGAAAAGGAAAATTATATTGGATGTGGTGGCCTCTGCTTCACCTGTGTCATCAGAAATATGTCTCCTTATGGCTGCTTAAAATTGTTTCAAGTAAAACATTTCTGCTATCTTTTCCTTGGCATGCAACAGGCACTTCAAATGCCCAGTGAGGTGTTTTTGCAGGCTGCAGAGGTAACTTCTGTCACAGCTCTTGCTCAGTGCTGGCTAAATGTCTTTTGTGTGACTAAGGTACAAAAGCTTTCTACAGCAACCAGTGGAAAATATAAAACCATTTGTATTATGAAACTATAAAGATGAATCAATAATGGNTTAAAATTGTTTCAAGTAAAACATTTCTGCTATCTTTTCCTTGGCATGCAACAGGCACTTCAAATGCCCAGTGAGGTGTTTTTGCAGGCTGCAGAGGTAACTTCTGTCACAGCTCTTGCTCAGTGCTGGCTAAATGTCTTTTGTGTGACTAAGGTACAAAAGCTTTATACAGCAACCAGTGGAAAATATAAAACCATTTGTATTATGAAACTATAGAATCAATAATGATGATGATGATGATGAAAAAGTGGAAGCAGCCTGGCTCTGACATCATGTGGGATTTGCCTTCTCTGCAAACTAGAAGAAATTGCCCAGGTGCTGTGGAGCAGATCTTCAGCAGCATCTCAGGGAGCACAGTAGGGGCATTGTAGGTGATCCCTTCCATCCCATTTACCAGCCTCTTTTGTGCCCTGCACGTAGACATTAACTTCAACGCATTGGCTGTTGAGGAGGCTTTAGTGAGTGAACAACCTTGTTTAGGGACTCATTATCTTGCCTTTTACTTTGGCTTCCTTCTGTGATTTTGGAGAAGTCCCCTGACAGCCTCATGCCATGTGCCTCTGCTGTGGTGCCAGGGCTAGACAGGAGTGTGTTCAGGGCAAGGATCTAACACCCTCCCAATACTTGTGAGATTGCTTTGGCATCCTTCCTTTTCACCAGCCAACTCATATTAATGTCACTAATTACTATTCTCTCTAATGCTTGCAGGATTTGCCAGTTCCTGTATGTCAATGGGAATCGTGTTCTAGCTCCTTGTCAGTGCTATAGGAGAAGCTGATGCTCTGAACAGGTATGTTTGTCATGTTCCTGGTGAGGGGAAGAGGGGGCTGCATGTGGCCAGGGGTGAAATGTGTGCAGGGTTTGCCTGATGGGTGTGGAATGGATCCTGTGGTGCAGACTGCTCTCAGTGAATAGTTATTTTTCCATCCAGAGGTTCTGTGAAAACACCCAGGCAGAAGATAAGGTTTGCATTTAGCCTTGCTGACAGCCCTCTGAGAAGAGGACTGGAAAACAGCATCACTGCAGAGCAGCTCCTGGGAGGCCATGCTCCTTGCTAACACAGACACTGCCTTTTCCTTCCCGGAGCACCAGCTGGGGAATCCCGGCCGAGCTCGCGGCTGCGCAGGCGGCTGCTGCGCCCTCCTGCTCAGCCGCCCTTTGGCAGCTCCCCCGTGGCACACATCCGCCTGCGTCCTGAGCCGGGTGGGAGGGAGCTGTATGCATGTTGGTATCCAACCATGAACAAATCTGCTATTGTTTTCTTAATGTATGGCAAGAACAGCCTGTAGCAGCTTATTCCTCCCTGGATAATTACTACGCTGCTCTGCTGATTGCTCTCAGGAGCAGTGGAGTAGTGCCTTCCCTGCACTGTCCTGTGAATCCTTTTGCCTGAGTTATTTGGTTTGTTATTGCTTCAAGGCATCAGTGCTCAAATGAAGAATCTAATCTGTGCTCTTTGCAACTGTTTGACATTCTAAGTGCATTGCCTGAGTTGAAGTCCCTGAGATGCCAAACATACTTTCAGTGAGGCCCCTGCTGTGCTACCAGCAGGTCTGCTCGCACCTCGATTTCAATTTCTGCTTTATTTTGAGGAGGGGAAAATATAGGGCTGGGTTGCAGTCTACTATTGAATTTTCTGGAATTTGTTCCCAGCTGATCAGAGGTGTGTGTGCAACCACTGGAATTGGAGTGGAATATTTTGCCATTTGTGGTTGCTCGGGGGAAGTCTAAAGAGCAGGTGGATGATCATGTTGTGAGAGTGTTAATGGACAAGGAGGGTTGACCTGGCAGGCTGAGCTCGAACCTTCAGCTTGCCCTAGGAGCTCACAGAGCAAAAGAAGCTCCTCCTGCAAACGTCCATCCCTGATGGATCTCATCATGATGGCATTACCTTGCATTTAGCTTGCCTGAATGGCCCATTTGATTGTATAAGGACATAACCATAACTTGCTGCATTAAGCTTTCTTGATCCCTAAAAAAGTGAAATGGATTCATTATGGAAAGAGATCTTTCTTGAAAACCTGGTTCATCTGGGACTGTCTGGGTGGTGCCGCAGACGTGCTGGAGGAGTAGGAGTCAGGGTGGAGCTGTTTCCACCTAATTCTCCTGTATTTCCCGGGGTTTATCACAGCATGCCCTCCACTTCAGAGCTGAAAGAAGAGCTGGTTAGTTGAGCCCTGCCTGTGCTTCCCATGCCAGCCTTCTCCTTATGCTTTCCTTCAATTAATTTTCTACTGTAAAAGGCCTCTTCTTGAAGGGAAAACCACAGTAAGAAGGGCAATAGCAAAGGTAGGAGTGCCTCCATTTGCTGGCAAGCTGTTGCAGGTGTGTCTGAGTCAGGGAAGCCAGCACTGAGTCAGTGTCCCAGACTCCTGGTGACTCAGGTGGCAAAATCCCAGGTCATTCCCTTCTCATGCCTGAATTGCAGCGAATTTCCTGTAAAAAACTTTCACCTTCTGTAATGACCATATAGGGAATGCTGTGCCATCCTCTCCCTTCTGTAAGGGTTATGACCAGCTTGGTTCACTGGGGATGAAGGCAAGTGGTGGTGGCACTTCTCTTCCTGCCACCACAGGTGGAAAGTTGATTTATCTCAGCACCCTCAACCCTACCTCTCTCCTTTCTCTCTGCCTTGTTTTTTTGTTCAGATGGGATAAGTTACAGGAGTTGCAGCTATCTATTGAGCTTGAGGAGATTCTTCTGCAAATCTGGAGGCTGTGTTCTCCTGGCAGATTTGCTTGCATGCATTATCCACTACTTCATTGTACTGGAAGGAGATCTATTTTCTGAAACATGGTTTATTTTTAGTCAAGACTTTCCCTGTCTAACTGGCAAAAGTTCAGCATTTGCAGCAGGATTTGTAGAAGAAGCAATCTCGCCAAATCCTCGGAATGGGGGAAGGGAGAGGAAATGTTATATTAGCTAGCAAAAAAGCTAAATGCTGACTTGAAAAATAGCTTAGGACACTGTTGTGAGAGCATAAGGGTTGGGTAATGCAAGTTGAGAACAGCATTGGGTTGCTTTTGCTTTTCCTTGTGATGGCTGCCACAGAGGTTAACCAGCAGTGGGTGGGAAGTGCTGCTCAGGGGCAGGTGGTCAGTGAGCCAACCTTTTGGCCTGACCCTGAGCAGTTAATTAGCAAAGTCACCTTTACCACAGGGTGCATGGGAAAAGTTCTGTCCCTGCAGTGCATTGCACTGTCCTGTTGCGCCTGCATTTGGGGCCGTTGGAGGCTCACCGAGCATTGAGCTTTTTGATGACGTGGGATATATCATGCCCATGCTTGAGTACCCTTGTCAGATACTCTGAAATGAATAGGGTGGCACATGGGATGTCCTGGGGCTGTGCTGCAGCTGCCTTCTCTCTTCCCCAGCTGCTGCTCCAGGGACAAACTGTCTTCACATGCCTCATTGCTTTCACCAACTGCTTCTAGCCACTCTGGGTCTTGCACTGGTTTCTCATATGAGCAGCAACCTTTCAGGGGTGCAGGGATATTTTCTTCTTGGTCTTGCATCTCCTCGGATATTTCCACCACTCCTTTTACAGAGTCATCTTTGTTACCATTAGCTGTTAGTGCTGCAAGCACCAGACATCTGAGAATGACATCAGAGTGCATGACTGTGTTCAAAGTGTTTCGTGCTTACTCCTCTGAAAAAATGAGGGTTGATTCCACATGCGGGCATGTAAATGATCTGTTTCCTGCTGCAGGTTAACTCCTGCAGTTTGCCTTATCTTTCTTTGTCTTGTCCCCCCCCTCCCCCCCAGCAGACAATTGCACAGCATCTTCATCATGGGTCCATTATGAAAACAAGGAGAAATCCTTCAGTTCCAATTTTCTAAATGTTTTGAAACCAGAAAAAAGAGAGGAAGTAACACTAGGAATTTAGGTGTATTCTGCATTTCCTGATACCAAGTGGGTATGTGTTGTCTGCGGGTAACAGACCTGTATCTTTATGAAAGGACCGGGGGTGAAACAAAATTTGAAGTGCTGTTTCAGTCACTGGGATAGAAGCACCATAAGACTCAAGGTAGGAGTGCTCATCAGTTGCCTAGAGCAGTAATCTTCCTGAAGGAATTAATCTAATTTAACCTGATAGAAGAATTTATGCAGTAGGGGAAGTGTCTACCATTTCCTGCCAAGCTTCCTGAGAAGATTAGGAAAAAATAAGTGCCGAAATAACAGTCTTTTCTCGGTGGGGGGAGGGGGCTTATGTCTTCCTAAGACCTGTTATTATCTTTCTGTTAAAAACCATCTGTATTAGTGGAAAAATCAGGATTGTTTTAGCTATTCAATTTTCCCTAGTTCCCTGGGGACTTCCTAGTTGCAAACCTATTTGCAAATCCCGTCTGTGTGGGATGCAGATGATCCTGTGTGCCCCACTGTTGATGCAGCAGTCGGCTCCATGCTTGCCGTACACCTGGTGGCCTGTGGATGTAGAGACTTCATAAGTCTGAAGCTTTTCCTCAGGGAAGTTTGTGGGTGGTTGGGTTTTGTGGTTTTTCTTTGCATTGCTAATTATTTCAGGGGAACTCCTATCTTATTAGTGCTTTCTCCCCAGAAGCACTTCTCTTCCTCTCTGTCTCTTGCCCTCAGAAGCTGGAAGAACACTGATATGTTAGGAGAGCCAGTCTCTGCTTTAAATGGCCTTAAGCATGTCAATATTCAGCTCAATTTCCTCTTTCAGTGGTTTGCAACAAAATGAACGGGAGTCTCAGGACATCCCTGGGTCAGCTTTCCTGATGCTCAGGTTAAAGCAAGGAGGGTTTTGTTCCAGACGGGTGAGTTTATGGAGGTGATACCCACCTTGAGTTTTGAGTACTCTGATAGGAAAATATTTTTTCTATCAGTGAATTTTTGCTGATACCATTGAATGATGCTTAAAATATGTGGGCATATGTTGTAATCTGCTGGCAAAGACACTGAAAATTGCTGTCCTGAGTTGGCCCAAAGGGGCATGTAAACTGCTAATGTCCAAATCAATACTCAGTCTCCAGTGGGCTAAGGGGAGCTGGATAGAGGCTGAGCAGCCTAATTCAGCATTCCATCTGCTCTAGCTTGACCCTGTGCCTTGCAAATGTGCTGGGTTTTAAGCAGGCTGAGAGCTGCACTTGGCTGGCAGCCTCCAGCCCCAGGTACTGGGGCAGGTGAGGAGCTGCTGCATCTGTGGCTGAATGCTGGAACCAACATTTGCATGAGAGGGTGCAGCAGTGGGAATTCCAGCAGTCTCTGGATTACCTGCAGCAAAGAACTGAGCTGACTTCAGATTGCTGTTTTAAAAACCTTTGTTCAGTGCAGGTGAGTAGTTCCCTGGACATTCCATAGTTTGTGCTTACCCAGCTCTCCCAGCACAACTGTGCCAGTGTCCCTCAGACACCTCAGCTTGGTTCCGCAGGCAGAGACCTCATGCAGCCCTCATGGAAAATCAGCATTTTGTGCCTGCCTGAATTGCTGCTTATCCCCAAAGGTGCTTCTGCTCTGCTTTGCTCTGTAATTACTTGCCATGCATTGTGTCCTCCCCAGCAGCTTTCACCACAGTTTTTAAAAGGGAAGATAAGGAACAGTGGACAGATGGACATCTGGGAGGACTGCTGGTAGTGGGCAGGGTGAATAGGTTTAGCCCTGGTACTCGTGTGCAGCATACTCTCCAGGCAGATACCACTGTGATTCTTGATGAAGTTTCCCTTTTCTTGGCTGGCTCATTGGAAAACCCTTTTCACTCCCAGTTTTGTTTGGAAAGAGAGATACCCACACAGATGGCTACTTTTCATTGTCATTTATGTTGGCATTTTTAATGCTCCTTTTTGCATTACCCTCAGGTGAAACCCAGGCTTCTCAAAAAAACATATCCCAGAATTAGAACGAAACTAAACAGTAAGAATATTCTGCTGCCTCTCTCTAAGCTGAGAATGCAGTGTGTTATCTCATATTTTATCGGTTCACAAGGAGTTGTGTTACTTTTTCTTTTTGGCTGAGTTTCCATGTAGTTCACTTGTTTGTTTTCTTCAGAGAAAAGGTACAGCTTTCATTAAGGGTGGTTTTGGCTATGTTTTGCTCCTTGTGTGAGACTGTCTGAGTGGTTCCACTTTTTCCAGACAAGTGCCAATGCTCTGCTTTGGAGTCCTGCTGGTCTCATCTGATAAAGGTTGGGGTGATTTTTTCCTCCTAAGTAGCTCTCAGAATTGCTGGATTGATAAATAATAAGTGTTTTTAGGTCTTCGAGATATTGTGGCAGAGGGGCAGGGGAAGAGAACAATAGCATTGCTGGAAAACATGGGTTTGATATGCTGGTGATTTATGAAACTGAAGTTACAGCCTCTTGCCTGCACACCTTACTGGGTTCCAGCATGTTGTGGATTGTGCAGTCCATAAAACTTGAGTGGTCTTGCATTGCTCCTGGCCTTTTAGCTGTAGAGAAGAAGCAGAGTTAAGTCACAGCTGGCCATTGTGCAGCTGTGGTTGGACTTCACTCTCTAAGTGCCCTGGAGAGGATGCTGGAGGGGTCCTGCAACAGGGTGCAGGAAAATGAGGCTGAGAAAAAAGGTGAAAATGGCAACCTGAAATGGCAAAGGTTTCTGGTAGGTTTCTAGAACTGTGCCTTTCTGTCCATTTCCTTTTTTATTTATCTAATCCTGCAAAATTGCTGTGGCAGGGCTGGTGGTAGGCTTCGGGAGGCTGGAAATATTCCAGTATAAGGAGGTGGCTAGTGCTTCCTTCCAAGTGTATTAACTCATTCATGAAATATGCATTTCTTCTAAAAAAATAATTTCTAGGGTAGCTGTTTTTGGGGCCTCAGTGGTCATGCTTTGAGAGGAAATAAGACTCGAAGGGTTCTTCAGGAGGGCAGGGCCAGGCACATGCATAGCCTTGGATGGTGCTGATAGTGCTGCCCCACGTGTTTCCAGACCTTCATGTTGCATGGTGAGGAGCACACCAAGGAGAAGTGTAGTCCCCCAGGGATTTAGCAGGTTGCATCCAAATCAAAGAGGACTTTTTTAAGAGATTGACAATCTTCCACTCCTTGTTTTTTGCCCTGGCATGATGCCGGCAGCCCAGGTGTGGTGGCTGGGCTTGTCTCACATCCAGGTGAAAGCTGTGGGAGCAGTGGAGTGGGGAGGATCAGGGGGTGGAACCCTGCATGCTGTGAGTGCCAGCAGCTGCCAAAACCCCTGTGCCAGTTTTCTGCTAAATGTAGTCCTTGATTATAAACTAGGTGAAAACCAGGCTTATGGGAGCCGGGATAAATAGCTTGACCATGGTGATTTTCTTTTATTTCCTAGCATGCAACTGCTGTAATTCTTCTGTGTTACTTTTATCATTCTTGATTTCTGAAAGTATGTTTTCCTTTTCCTGAGGATTTTGGACAGTGTTTTCCAAAGCTATTGTGGTGGGCATTTCCCCTTCTCTCTCAGAAGCAGCTTTCATTTTGGAATGAATAGCTGAGCATTGTTCATATTGTATTCTGCTCTTATGGGCTTTTTTTCCCCTTTTGACTTTGATTAAAACAGTCTCCTAAATACTTCTGGAGTCTTTCAGGTCACTTTGCAGAAAATATTTCTTTCCTGTTATAGAAGGCCTCAAATTCAAAGCTCCAGGCAGGAAAGCTATTTGCAGCACTCACATTGCAGTTTCTGAAAGTGTGGTGGTTCTTGTGTAGCTTTTGCTTGGTTTCGGCCAGTTTCAGTTAAGATTGTGCTGAGTTCACCTTTGAACAGAGTTGACTTTTGTTGAAACATTTCTAGCGACACAACCCTGCTACTACTGGTTTTTACAGAGCACCCCATGTGTTAAATCTGTTCTGCTTTTCCAGACCAATGCCTGTTGTCAAACTACCCCAATTTTGTGCAGAAATAACAGGTTAGTAATAGGATCTTTATGCATGTGTGTTTACCAGGCTTGACATAGCTTTGCACCAGTGTCTCTTTACCTACATTGCACTCAGAAGCTGAACTCTGTGGTCAGCGTGGCGTACATCTGCAAACCTCCCTTGGTTTGTTCAGAGCAAGATGATCTGGCTGTGCAAACACTTGGGTTTGCTTCCCTAATTTAAAATTAGTTGGAATAAAGAATTTATCCACTCAAGTTCTCATGGAACTAAATATTGTTTATGTGAGATGGGGGTGTATTTGCATTTTTGGGTTTTCCCCCTTCCACTGCAACAGCAGTGAACAGCTTTGGGTTGCGTCAGCCCAGGCAGATGGTATTTGTGGCATAGCAATGAAGTTTCCTAGGATGTTCTTCTGCTCTCTGCTAATGATCATTGGCCTTGTTGAGGGGGCACAAGGTCTCCTGGCCTGTTGGATCCTGGGAGTCTGCTGATCCAGCAGTGAGAGAGAGGGCTGTGGTGAGCCAACAGCTCAGGGACAGGATGTGAGCCACCAACCACAGCAAGGCACTACGATCATCTCAGCTGCCAGTCGTTACTAGGACCTTGCAGTGTTTTGCAGTGTGTGATCTGATGCTCGGGAGATAGGTTTCCTGAGTGGTAACTGTCTGGAACATGCAATCCCAGTCCTTGTTGCAGCTGACCAGCCAAGTTGGATACGCTCTGACAAGCAATGTGCTCCTTTGGTTGTAATTCCCCTTAAGATAGGGAGGAAAAAAGAGGGTGGAGTGAGAGAATGGGGCACATGGAGAGATTAGTTACCTCTTCTCAAGTCCTTGTTCTCTTTCATTCTTTGAATTAGCTCTTTTCCCTCAATGTAACAACAGAATTTTGTAATAAAATCCACACAGGAAAAGCCAGTGGTGCGTTTTCTAGTAAAAATAGCCTCCATGTCGTGCCTATTCAAATGGCCATAGGGAAGTGTTTGGATTAAGAGACTAGAGGGTGAATGCATGTTGAATGAATTAGTTTCTCCCCTTTAATGGTGTAATGATGGTGCTGTTAGAGAAACCACAAAAGAAAAACGTTGCTCAGAGCATGTCTTCTGAGTTCATGTGTATAAGCTGCAAATTCAAGTCTTTTTAATCTGAGTTAATACCATTGGTTTTTCTGGGGAGATGCTTTTTCTTGGTCAGATTTTGTGGTGTTACAGCAATATGTGCTTGCTGCTGGCAGTGGGTTGGTCTCAGAGCAGAGGGAGTTGTCCTCCTTTTTTCCGTCCTTGTCCTGTTTTCAAGTCATGCCATTCTGTATCAGCCTCTTCTGAGGAGATTGGTGATAGGAGTGGAGGGATAATAATTATTTCTCTTCAAAACAATATTGAAGTATGAAGTACAAAGAAAACCATTTTCTTCAAAACTGTTTGCTTATATTGACCTGGAGTAATATTCCAAGCAGGGTGATGACTTTTATTTCCATAGGAAAAGATACATTTTCTTTCCTTCTTTAATTCAGTTTCACTTAAGGTTGCTTGAAGCAGCTGTTCCTTTGGGTGTTTTCAGATATCAGCCAAAAATACTGGTGTTCAGCCTTCTGAAAGCTTTATGTGTAGGTTAAATGAAGGGGTAATTTACTGAAGGAGTTAACCCTGGTACTGCAGCATCCCTGTAGTCATGATTACCTAAAAATGCCTAAGGTATAATAAGAACTTGATTATGCCCCTCCTTGAAAGATCTGGTTAGAATTAGGGGTCAATTAACAAAACGTAATTTTCAGAAATACTCATATTTGACATTTTTAATATTGTTTCTGAGTGAAAATGCTGTTTCCTTTTCTTTCTCCCGCTGAAAGGGAGATCCCCTTCAGGCCTCCAAGGCAAGGGGATCAGTAGGCATCTCCATGCTGCAGTCGTTTCTCTCTTTGACTCTTTTTGCCTGGTGTATTAAAATCCCTCCAGATAGGCTGGGTTGTGTTTAAATTAGCTTATCCTTTACCTTAACTACAAAGCTCTCTTGAATATTTTTGAATATGTTAGTGTTGAGAGAGAACATTTCTGTAAGTAGCCTAATGCCAAGACTATTGGAACATTAATTGTGGGTAAAAAAAAAAAAATGAAAAGAGAAAAAAAAGTCTGTGGACTATATGCCTGAGCTTTCTAGCCTTGGAATTTTGGCAGACGTGTTGTGAAAGAGACTCCTGCTTTCCTGATGGAAACCCTTTGAATTAAACTTTCTTTGAGTCAAGAGACTTTGTACGTCTGGTATGGAAAAGCCTGCAGGCGTACTCGTCTCTCGGCGTCTGTGGAAAAACCAGCTGCTGTGTCTGTTTGTGAGTGTTGGTCCTGGGGATCTGCCCGAAAAGCTGTTTTTTCCATTGCTTGAGCAGAGGATCAGGCTTGGCACACTTTGTCATGCAAAGTGATACAGATAGGGTTGGCAGCTGGCACACCTTTTAAAGAGCCTGTTATTATAATCTTGCCATAAGTCATTAATTATGCTGTTGAGGTAATGATAGTGGTATACTAGTCTAGCTAAAACAACTCCTATACAACCAAGGTTTAGTTTGGTTCTGTCCTTCCAGTTTGGCATGCTGCAAAGGTACAAGGCAGTTCTGTTCTTCTGTACTTCCTCCCTCTTGGTATCTGTGATAAAATAATCCCCTGCTGTTCCTAACCAGGTTGCAAAAGCCACAGGGATGATATGTGTGAAAACAGATGTGATGTTAATAATTTAGAAGTTAGATCATAGAATTAGAGTGATTTGAGTTGGAAGAGACGTTAAAGGTCATCTCATCCAACTCCTCTGCCATAAGCAGAAACACCTCCCACTAGACCAGGTATAAGATGTCTAATGCTTTCCTAATAGTTGCAGTTGTACACTGAAAATATGATTCATGTATTGGTAAGAACACCCTGCAAAAGGTTTACAGTGTGAATTTTTACCTATGTAAAGCCTCACTTGTAGATGTAACTATTCATATTTATACCTGTCTATGAATATATCTAATGAAGGATTAGATATTAGACTGCACTTGAAAAGTCACAGTGGTTGTGCTTCCTGAGAACTCTGTAAAGCTGCATTGATCTGTAAATTGAGCAATCACCTCCTTTCTTGTGGAAATGTGACCCTAACAAAGAGAAGTCTTCAGATTCATTTCAGTTACATCTTGTTTTCCTTCCAAATCTAGAATTTCAATTTATGGAAGTAGCAGGGGAACAGAGGCTTATTGGATGCTCTTGAGAGGATTTTTGGAATACCCTCTGCAGCAAAAAGGCAAGGAGCTGCCAGCTTTCTCCATTTGTTAAGCTTGTCCCCTGGTGTGCTCCTGTCTACAGAGCAGATGCTGGAGGGCACCAGCTCAGTGCAAGCTCTGTACTAAAATGCTCTGCTGGTCTGAGGTAAGTGTAATTGCTGTGTCTCTTTCCTGGGGGCTGAGCTCTTTGCCTTCCCTGGAAATGAAGAGGAAAAAAATCAGCTGTATTAGCAGATCAAAAAAGAGCAATCTGCCAGCCTTCCTAATGCACGGCTCACGCCATGCCTGGAGCTGGGCTTTTTGTTAAGAGCAGCTCAAATAAGAAAAGCAAGCAAACTTCTGGACAAAACAGAAACCAAAACTAACAAAGGAAGCATCTGCTATTCAGATGAACTGATAAAGGTGAGGGAGGAAAAAACAAGTCAACAGAGACGTCCAAAGGCTTGTTACTTTGGCCAGGAATCTGCAGCTTGGAGATGGCAGACACTTTATGGTGTGATGGTGCTATCCTAGGCAAAAGCAGTCTGGGTGATGAGAAGTGGCTGATGATGCTGAGCTAGTATGCAGGAAGGCCAAGACTCTGGTTTTGCTCTGCTGAGAAGAGCTGAAATATGCCTCTCCAGGGCAGCTCTGGTTCTGTTCACTGTGGTTTTGATGCAGTGAGAGGTATTATGGGAAGGACAGAAGGAAACTTTGTCCCAGCATTGGTGTCTATTTTCACTTTGCATAGTAAAGCAGGGAGCGTGGCACCGGTTTGTGGCAGTGCTGAGGAACTTGTTTGGCCACTCTGAATGAGCATCTCTCCATGGCAACATGATAGGAGCCCTGGTCCGCAGGGCACTTCAGGCTGAGGTGGGTTGGTTCAGTTGAAACTCTGGCACAAGGCAGCAAAGCTTAGGTTAGTGTTTTTATTACCACAGAATTTGTAATGCTGGGTTAAGGATGCATCCCTGCAAGCATGAGCAGGAGGCCTGCTTGTTCTGGTTACTCTCCTAGCTGCCAGAAGCCCATCTGGTTTGAGATGAGAGAGGAAAGAAGAGAAAGGGTTGTTTTAGCTGGATGACAAATAAAAGGAGGGAGTATAATGTGCCCACAGGCTGCATTGTCGGCACACAAACCTAGTAAACAGGAGAGAGGACAGACTGCTTGTATTGGCACTGCTGTCAGCTCTCATTTTCTCACAGCTGGGGGATCATGAATGCACAGACCCCACTGATGGGATGTCCTGGTTTTAACCTTCTCAGCTGAGGGATTTGGTAGCCCCAAAGCATAACATGTGTCTGTGTGCACCTTTCACACAGAAGGGTTTCATACCCTTTGCTGAGAGGTTCCTGCCAGCCCCAGAGCTGGTTCGTGCCATGTTGCTCTTCTGCACCTCTCTGTGGAGCAAGAGATGACTAGCCCACAGTTTCTAATTGTGATCATCACTCTCATTATTACTGTTTGCCATGTCCACAGAGCTCAGTCTTTTATTTAACCAGCAACTGGTGAGAGAATCCTTATGAAGTTTTGGTAACTTATCATTTTAGTTCCTTAAAATTCTTGGCTTCTTGTAGTCAGAAATGAGTAACGTGGTGTGAGAGTACCTCAGTGCTCATAGTGTGCATGAGTGCTTGAAGCAGCTGCCTAGGATGGGAAGCACAGGAGGAACAGAAGCATTTTGTCAGCCTGGTTGGAAAGTAGCTACAGCAGTGAGCAAATGCTTCCTTTTATGTGCACATGCAGGGTCTGACATCCAGGCAGAATGCTGACAAGCTGCTGTGGCTTGGAGGACAAGTTGAATGATCTGCATAAGGTCCTTATGATTTCCTCTCTCAAAGCAGAAGTGGCTAGAAAACCTTCAGAAGAAGAGGCCTGTCTGATTTTGTTGTTGTTAATTTGTTCTGGAGGGTTGGTTGCCACAAGGAGAAGGATCTCTGCTCTGGGTTACTGGTTTTGGATCTGCTCCTGGTTCAAGGAGATAGAGATTGTCCTCTGTGTGAGCCATTAACCTGTTTCCTGGACCTTGCATTCATGCATCTTCTGACAGAGCAGCATTAGAGTCGAGTGGATCAGCTTCCTCCTGGCATGAATGTTTCCACTGTTAATAAAAGATATTTTTGTTTTGGAGGAAAAACACACCCAAAGCCACCCTGGCAGGTTTGTTTGTGCCAGGTTTTGACTCAGATACTTAGTGAAACAGAGGAACAGCTTGAAAACAGTGCCCTGGTCCTTCAGCTGCCTGAGAAGAAGTGCAGCAGTCAAGTGGCTTAAAACTCCTTCAGTTCAGCAGTGTGGCACAGCACTGCCTTTCTGTTCCTTGTGAGTGCACCGATTTTCACAGCCTTCCAGCACCAGCTACTAATTAATGGCTTTGGGAGGGTTTGCTGTGCGTGGGAAAACTGTGATGTAGAGAGGTGATCTTGCTGTGTCTTCCTGGAAGTTTGTGGTGTCTGGTGGCGCAAGAGGTTTGTAAGCTTGTTGCAACATCTAAGATTGCAGTGGTCTGTGTGGCAGGGATGGCCGAGCAGATGGAGATGCCTCTTGCCCTCAGATTTCTTCTACAAAGTTTGTGGCCCATTAATCATGAGTGTGTGTCTTTTCTAATGGGCTTATGGTTTTAGATGCTGGATAAATTTTGTGCCACACATTGGGGATCTCAGTCCTGGAGTCTGAGTTGCCTTTTGGTAGATGAAGGAGACTTCATCTTGCACTCGGACTTGTTCTGTTTGAACACTTGCAGCTTCTGTTTCGGAGTGACATACTGTGGAGAAGACAGGACATGCTGTGTCTCACTGCTTGGGACTCTGCTCCAGAGAAAACAGTTCCCCCTGTGCCCAGGGAAGAGCAGGTGGTGGTTGTTCTCTGCAAGAACAGTTGGAAGTATCTCTGATCCCCTCTTGGTCTGCTTGTATTTCAGAGCCCTGTCAGAGACAGTCTCTTAAGATGCCAGGTCAAAGGGCTTAAATGCTGGAGCCCAAACGTTTCCCAGCTTAGTGCCCATATGTGGTAGCTCAAGTGGAAGACCTGCCACACTGGCTCCAGCCAAGGTCCAGATTGGCAGGTATCCCCTCGCCTGGTAACAACCAGAGTGGATGGATCCTCAGGGACGGAGGAGTCTCTAGGTTTAATGGCTGCACCGGTGTTGTCCTCCTGCAGTTTCCATGGTACTTTGCAGACGCTTTCTGTAATTCACTCTGAGTAGTAGAACATGCCATGATACAATTGTGGGTCACTTGGAAGAAGTATTTCCTTCTTATGGTTAACTTTTTTTTTATCTGCTGTCTCCTGGTCTTTCACTGTGAAGAGTTGTTGTTTTCTCCTAACATGGTTTGCATGACACCAGTGGGTCCTGTATGTTGTTTTCTTTCTTGTCTCAGTAGATAGGTACCTTTTTTTCTGGTTCCCACAGCTTAATATTTCACGATGATCCACTCAACAGCTTTGACTGTGCTGCTCTGGAGTCTGAATTCAGGCAAATGCTTTGTGGATGCTTTGAAGGGGATTAGAACGGACCTTTAATTGAAGTGAAAATGGAGTAATGGCAGGCTTAGTTGCAAAAGTATTTTGTGCTTCTAGCTGGAAGGGTTGTTGAACATACTGAAGAGAAGGAATTTAGAAACATGCCCACCTCACCCCACATCTATTACTCAGCAGGCATTTTTGTTGCACATCTTGCATTTATTTTCTTGCTAAAACTTTAGGCAATTTATCAGTGTTACCATTCTGTAACGGGAAACGCCTTTGCACTGTCTGCCTCTCCAGCCAAAAACGAAGTGAGTGATGTTAGCTAACAGCATGATCTCAGCAATTCATCTAGACAAAGACAGAAACAGAAGTTAGCTGCTCTCTCCATTTATTCATTTAGTTTAAAGTACTGAAAGCCACAAATGAACTTGTTTCAGTTTTCCAAAGGCTATGATAAGAAAATAACAAGCCCCATTTCCTAAAATTTTCCAGAGGTGATGTCCGTGTACATAGAAAAATCCAACACATCCAAAGCCCAACTCACAGGTTCCTATACAAGAGTACCACTGCTTGAGATGGCTTGATGGAAATAGTGGTGCATCCAGCAAATTGATCATCATGTTCCACAATAGATAGTACACTTAATAGCAGCTTAATTTCCTGTGTTTTCTGTAGGTTTTTCTGATCTCCCCTCAGCAAAGATTTATATTCAAATGCCTACGGATTTCTGTGTTGTGCATATTGTTTGGTATGGGCTTTGGGGGCAACGGGAAAGCTTTGCCAGCTCTTGCTCCAGGTGAGGTGAAGAAGGAAGCAGGCCAGAAGTTAAGCCTGCAGATCTCTACTTCTCTGTTAAGCCTTGTGTTTTCTCTGTGCTGGTCCATGTTGGAGGACTGGAGATCCATCAACAGCGATAGAATAGAAACTGTGTGGTAACTGGTTTTGGTGAAACTTTCCTGTGTGTCTTGGTTTCGCTTTCCGATGGAATTTCCTTGAAACTCTCTCTCCATCTTCTGTTGCCTGTTCCTGTATCAGATTGAGAAGGGCCTTTGTCCATGGCAAGGGCTCCCAAGCACTAAGATTGATGAGTCTGAGCAGAGGAAATAGCTGCCTGCCTGATCAGATGCTGGTCCCTTGGTGGGACATTTTCCTCTCCTCCTGCTTTTTGGGCGGTCCCACAGTACCTGTTACAGTTTCCTGTGAGACTTGTATTCACTGTGTATGTGGGATTTGCTCTTCACCTGTGACAAGAACGTTACTGGTGTTTTTGTAGGAATAACAGCAGCAGAACCAGGCAGCTGTCATCTGCTCTCCGAAAAGCATTTAGTTGCTGTTTTCTCTTATGCTACAACAAAGCACTGCAGACTTCTGTCTTTTGCTCCAAATGCAGTAGCTTTCTTTGGTCTTTTGTGCTCCTAGAGAATCTTGTGGCAACACTATACCAAAATTCTGTTGTTTAAATTGGATTGTGCCATGGACATATCCTTTCCCTGAAGCGAGGAGCAGAGCCTGGACCAAAGGTGACAGATGTTATGCATTAAACAAGGTGACTTGCCACAGTGTAGCTGGCATCAGTGGTCCTGGGAGCTAAACTTCTGTGGAGCTTGGTGTTCCTGTGTGTCCTTTCCACCTTGAGATGAAATTTGGCACAGTCTGGCTTTGCAAAGCAGAGTAAAACGCTGTTGGAGAACTTATTCCTGACCCTCTGCTTTGCTGCTGGAGCAGAGCCTGCAGAGTCCCAGCCTTTGTCAATTTGAAGTCAAGGGGCTGCTGTCCCCCACGGTGCAGGGGATGGACGAGCCTTGCAGGAGGTTGGGAGCATCTGTGGTTGCATGAGCGTTCTGTGCCCACGTGGGAGAGAGTGTCTGTCAAGGCATGGGTTTACAAACAGAGGAGCTCATTAGTTAGAGCAGCCGGATGGTGTGCCAGAAGGCCCGGGCTTGGGTAAGCTTTTGGGCAGCTACTCGAAGGAGGAGGCAATTGCTGAAACATTCATAAACTTGGCTGTGAGCAGGCTTCCCAGTTGCCTCATCCGCAGTGGAGATGAGGGAGTGCAGCCAGGAGCTGCTGTACTCATCCCAGGAGAGATGGCAGGGAGCAGCAGGCTCCAGAGTTAATTCTCTTCATTAATTCCCATAACAAATTTCTACCTTCAAAAGCCTAAATGAGCAGAGGCCTGCCAGAGAAATACCCAGAGTGGTAGCTTTTCCTATTTTTTTTTTCCTCATCCTATAAGGTTGAAATGGAAGAGAATGCTCTTGGAGTCTCAAGAAAAATAGCAACAAAACAGTGCTAAACAATGGCTATAAAAAAACTACTTATTTGTTGTACACATTGAAATGTGACAATGCGGGCAGCTCATGCAAGGCTCTTGTTACTTTAGCTTTTATCCTTTGCCTCATATATAAATTGTAATATTATTCCCTTATATTAGGAAATAAGGGTACAGTGGTTTAGCCTCCAAACACCTTCATTCTTTGCATGTCTCTCAAGGCAGCCAGGTGTGCTGTACCTGGTTTTCTGGCTCCATGTTCCACACAAGCTAGGCTGACCTATCTGGTTGAGAGCATTTTCCCACGTGGTTGTCTTGTTTTCCTTTTAAAGCTTTCTCCTGTTTTCATCCTGAAAACTAACAGAGGATGGTGTGAGGAGCAGAGTAAGGAATTCAAGGGTAACTGCTGCACTTGTTCTCAGTTCACCCGCTCACATCTCTCGCCACGACAGCCTGTGTTAGCAAAGATGACACTGTGTTAGCTGGAAGAAATACGTTTTCTGCTGTTTGAGGAATTGGCTAGTCATTACTTGCCTCAGTTTCCCCATTTAAGAATGTGTTCTTTAAAACGGCGTGTTTTCACCTGAGTTTGTATCTCTTTCAAACAGGGATGAATTTTGTTATAAAGTCCTCTGCAGCAATGCTGTCATGAATCTGATGCTGCTTCCTACAGAAAGGCTCAAAGTGTTTCTGTGTATCAGTTAAAGGAATGGCCTCCATAACAGGATAGGACTTGAAAGGGGTTCTTTTTGGTTTTCTTTAAGGTACTTTTGCAGATGTTGTGGTTAAAGGCTTCTATTTTTGAACCCTAAATCTTGGAATGTGGCTCCGTAACAGTACGTAGTGGGATTTGGAAAAAGTCTGCTAAAATTGTATATAAGGAATAGTGAAACAGTTAGGTCATGTTAAAGTTTTTAGACTTTCTGGTGCCAGTGCATTTTTTTGGGTTTTTTTTTTAATGAATGTTTTTCTTTTTAAAAATACAAATAATGGACCTTCCATTTTAGACAAATGTCCCTTTTTTATGATGGTGGTTTTTTTCCTAGTAAATGGCTTTTTTAGTGGAAGCTGCCTTGCTCTTTCCATATGATCTCTGTGCCCACATCTCTGAATGTTTCCGTTTCAGAAAGGAGGAGGATTCTGGTGCCAACAGGCCAACTTCAAAAGCTGCCATGCAGGGAAGTTCACAGTTCTTAGGCATTCAGAATGAGCAAGAAATAAAACACCACCAAAACCCCTTAAACTTTTACTGCCATGCAAAAATAACAGAAAAACTTGCTTCTTGGTTCCTCTAGTCCTTGTCATGCTAAAGTACTGAAACTGAATGTTCCTGTCATCCCCTAAAAAGAACCTGAGATATTTAGGAGCACTCAATAACTTTTAAAGAAAATACAATGTTTTACCTATTGAATGCTGCAGTTGTGCTGTCACACTTGGTGACTTAAAATGGAACTTCTGGGTGCTGTTTAGATGCAGGACACAGGTAATGGCTCTTTTTCCCCACATGCAGTGCTATTATTGGTGTTTGTCACACCACAGACCCAAGTGGTACCCAGTAGTCATGCTCACCCCTATCCCCAGCACCCAATTCCAGACATCCTGGTGGAGCTGAGTTTCAATTAGGCAATGTTTTTCTGTCCAAGCCTCCTAAGAGCCTATTGAGAGGGAAGGGGAATGGCTTTTCTTTCCAAGAGCAGCTGAATGCGGTGCCCTAGTTACCATGGTTTTTTAAATGGAGTACTTCAGAGGATGTACAAAAGCATCTTTAGTACTTGCAGTACAAGGAGATTGAAAGGACCTAGATTATGTCAGCAGTGTAGCAGAGGCTTAAGTGAGTATCATTCATTTATTGTTAGGAGATGACCCAATTTGGATTGTATTTATGGAGTTGGAGGGGAGAATGGACCTGTTTCAGATTACTTTTGAGCTTTAAATGTACTCACAGGCTTTGTGTAGGGATTGCATTGGCTCCTTCTGGGTAAACAGAGCCTTTTGGAGGGTGTTCCCCATGTACTGGAGCAGTGATGCATCCTGGCTTGTCTTGTGCTGCCAAAATGGGTTGATTCATACCATGTCTCTCCACATGGCAGTGTACTGGGGAAAAAAAAGAGTTGTCAGACAGAACTTGCCCAACTGATTTTTATTTATTTTATTGCATTTTTTGCAAGGATTTTAAAGCCTCCAGTTACTATATCGTTTGCAGACTGGTTCCAACTTAGCAGATCCTTAGCTGAAGCCTGTGGCCCTGCAAAGAACAGGTGAAGGTAATAAGTCATGAAGTCTGCACAGTGGGATGCTTCTTTTGGTTGTTTTTTTTTTTTTACCCCCCTCCTTCCTGTAAAACATAGGGTGGTCTGTTTTAAACACCACCTGTGTCATGGTCTACTGCCTCCTTCTTTTCACCTGGCTGTGAAGGCAATATCTGCATCTCCTTCTGGGAAGCTCTTACTGTTGTTTAAATAATTGTGGTACTGCTGAGAGGAACACGCTATCTGCAGATCCTGTGAAGGACGTCATTTCTTGAATTTTTTTCCCCTGCAAGGGTTCCTGTAGTCAGTACATTACGCTCAACCCTGATGATGCAAACTAATTTGAGAAGCGTCCAGAGCAGAGGCTGCTATGCTTAAACCTCTGCAAATTTGAGAGGGGGAAGTGAGAAGATGAGCATGGAAAACTCATAAGGAACTGAAGCTTGGTAAAGCTCAGCTTTTTCAGCAAACACTACATGCTAGTTCAGATGGGCCTTGTGTGAAGCGCAGTGGAAATCTTTGTTGCATTGTAAATTCATTAGCAGCGTTCACATCCATTTCAGTGGAGCCAGGCTTGCAATCTCCAGCTAACCAATACTTTAGGTCTGTGCCTCCTCCCCTGGAGAGGCACATCTCCCTCACATCCTCTGCAGCCTGCTTTTAAAGGGAACTCTTTCCCCATGAAGAGGGGGAGAAATGCATCCACCCCTTTCTGCAGCTGTCCCAGCAAGCCACAGTCTGGTCTGCACCAAGGTGGGACTGCATTCCAGCTCTGGAGGTGTATGGCAGGATGGTTGCTGGGACACGCACTGGAGGAAGAGAGGGCTGCAGCACTTAGAGACTGTCTGGACCTATTCCTTTGAAGATAGCATCAGCTGCAAAGTCTGGATGCATCCAAGCACCAGTGCATCTGGCTGTGCTGGCACCACTTGACTTCTGCATTAAGAGAATTGACTTCTGTGAGGAGTGGCATCCAGTGCTTTTAGGTTTACAGAGAACCTGCTGGCTGGGAAAGCTTAATTGTGGGCCAAAGTACCAAAAGTATGTTAAATGCAGGTGTACTGCACAGCTGGAGGTGGGAGTGGGCAGGTGGTCTCACAGGGCGGGGTCCCTGGGATCTGCCAGCACACCAGCATCAGAGCAGCACCAGGTTGCCTGCAGCAAGTGCAGAATTGAGCGTGTAGGGGCAAACTGGCATTTCCTCCTTTTCCTGGCTTTCTCAGGAGTGCAGATGGCAGGTCTTGATAACTAAAGGCTTCGTACAGAGAGGTCTGTCTAGTGTGGGATATGTTACTTCTCTGTCTGTAGGAGGTTTAGGGTGATTATTCTGTTCTGTTTGTTTTTTCCTTCCTTTTTTTTTTTTTTT
>VZTR01008191.1:433057-542985 GCA_013400775.1 Chaetops frenatus | reverse complement strand
TTTTTTTTTTTTTTTTAATTTTTTTACTCGAATTTCATAGTGTTGGTCCAAGTAAAGGATAATGAAAATTAAGTAACTTGGCCTGCCTCTTACACAGCCACTGCCATGTGTAGTTAGCAATTTAATAAGAAATAAGGCAAGGCAGAGCTCATTTTGCTCTCATATGGCCAAACTGGCTGTGCAGGATTTAGGAGTAAGATGGGATAGTGTTACAAATAAGTTGGGAATGGTTATAAGGTTAATAAGTTAATTAAATTGCAATAGTGTTAATAAAAAGTTAAGTTGTAATAGATAAATAAGTAACCATTATGATTGTTAAAAGGATTGTAGTTATTAAATTGCAATGACTTGTAATAACTCCTAAAACCTAAGGAAAAAGACATCTGTAAAATACAGTACTTTCCTGCCATGTGAAACCACCCTAGAACAAGCCCAGACAGGCCCTCCTGGGTGTTCAGAGATTGTTATCATTAAAAATAGATACTCAATAAGGTTTCAATAAAGCCTGGAGAACCAATCAGATGAAGGATCCAAAAAGGCACCAATCAAAATGGGCCAAAAACTGTATAAAAACAAGGCTTTCAAGACAGTCTGTCTTCTCCCACCCAAAGGCATCGAGGGACAGCTCCAGCCGCCCGGAGCAGACCCAGTGCCAGCGCCGAACCCCAGCAATCAGCGCTGCCTGGGGAGCTCCTGCTCTGCCTCCTGCAGACACCGGCGTGTGCTCGTCCCGCCACCCCCTTGCTTCAGGCTGTACAATAAAATCTGCTGAAATCACTGCATTTGGGAGTTCGCCTCCCGTTTTTAACAATAGTAATCGAGTTTGATGTTGTGGTCTTTAGGGCAAAACCACAGGAAAAGCATTGTATTCTGTTGAACAGGATGGAGCCTTTCACATGATATATTTTTTTAACTTTAATTTTGTAATCTTCATCTGTTATCTAATAGCAGGAAGATGTCCTAAATTTGGAAATGTATTTCATCTGCTCGAGGAGCAAAAGATTCCATCTTGGTCTGTCTAGGGAGCCCTGGTGTCCCCCTGGTGTGGGGCATCTTGTTAGGCTGATGCTGGGGGGTTGCTGTGCCCAGGGCAATGCACTGAGTGACCTTTAAACTTGCATTAGGGCTGGAGGGTTTTTCTCACCTCCAGGGTATGTTGTGGGCTGTGCAGTGCTTGTCTACACCAACCTCCCCCAGACTTCCCCTTCACTGTGTCTCTCATACCTGAGAATTTGCTCCAGAGCAGCTCTCCACTGGTGCTTCCCACTTTGTGAAATCTGTCTTATGGGCAGTCTGTCATTGATCTGCCTGACTGATAGGCTGACTCCTTTCAGAGCTCACTGGAGTTTCAGAAGGAATAAAAAAATAGCTTTAATGTCAGTGGTCTTGTGTCAGGAGGTTTGATTACTGCTCTTCTGTTCATCCTGCTAGCTTTTCTCGTACTCTTCATAGGCATGTGCAGACTATAATTTAATTTCCTTTTGAATTTAATAACTTTGAAAGGATTAAAATCAGTAGCTGCTTGGAGTTGTGATTGGAGATGCAGAAACTTTCACGCCTTTCTCTTCTACAGCAGATAATGCTTCAGGTGCAAGGGGGAACGTGGGGCTGTTCTGTAAAGCAATCCTCTGCATGTCTGCAGCCAGACTCCTGTTTCAAGCCCTATGGGGTAATGTTGGGATACTCTTTTAATCTTATGTGTGACCCTCAGCTTTTAAAGAGCACAGCTGAGCCTGCTTTTTTACCTTGGCAAGTTTAAGTCCCTCGTGCTGTGAACCTCAAGCCCAGTGGCTTTTCTGCCACTGCCCTTCTCCCTGATGCTTTTAACCTGGTTTCAATGTAACATCTCTGTCTGCTTTCTCTTGCCCCATTTCACCTACATTTATATGGAGTAGAAACATTACAGTTTATTTTCTACTTTCTGGAGAGATGTAGTCTTAAGTTAATTGAGGGAGGACAGATGGGACCTGCCAGCTTTTCATATGCCAGCAGCCCATCAAGGGTAGAATCTGTATGTCTGGTGGCTTGCCAGGATGAGCTTGTTAGTCTGTTGCCACAGGGTGGTTAGAACTCGGGGGACACGGGGAATAACTCCTTAAAAAGCTGGGCTGCAGTAGTGTCCACAGAACAAGTTGGAATAAGGTGTCCACAGAAAAAGTGTCACACATGCCCCACTCTTCGGAGGTTGCAGAGTGGTGCAGCCTCTCATGGATCCGTTGCCTGGAAGGGAGAGCCTGTCATGGTGTGACATCCTTGAGCATCCCGACCGTGGCTGGGTGTGGAAGTTCCAAGGTTGGGTTGCTCATCACCTGCCTGGGCTCCACTGTTGCATCCTTGAATCCCGGGGGGAACTGTGAGTTCTTTTCTTGAAAGACAAAAGGCAAAGTGCTACAAACCACAACCGCTTCCACGCTAAAAATACCATAAAAGGCTGTGTCCTTATGAGCTGGGCATGGGAGCAGTCCCCACCCACATTACTGCAGCATGAGTCACCAGGCTATGCAACTGCTTTCCATGTGGATGCCCGGCTGAAGATGCAGGGCGGAACAGAGGGAGGAAGGGGAACTGCTCCCTAGAGCTGTTAAGTGGTGAAGAGTTATGAAGAAGAGGATGACATGCAGGCATACGTTAACACTTTGCTTTTGTTTTGTTAGATTTTTTTTTTTGTTTGGTCAGTTTTTTGGGATTTTTTGTTTGTTTGTTTGTTTGGGGTTTGGTGTTGGGTTTGTTTTGTTTTGTTTTGTTTTTTGGAAACTTCCCGCAAATGGTATTTGCTGATAATTTGAGTTTAAGGCGTTTGCAGCCAAGAGTCTTCTGAATGTGCAGAACGCCCCAGTTGGCTTTTAGGAAGTACAGTAATTGCCACATGATTAATATGGAGCTGGGAAACACCTCTGACGTGGGAGTATGTTTTATTTACTCTCTTTAAGCAAAGTTTTTTTTCTCTCACTATCCATTCTGCTAATCTGCGCCCTTTTCCCCTCTACCCTGATGCTAAAATAGGCTGTGAATAGGCTGTGTGTCCTTGTGACAGATGGTGTAAAAGCACATCTCCCTTACACTGCACACTGCTCTTTCCTGTGCTTTTTATCCAACAAGCAGGTATTAGGGAGTAAATTTGTTTAGGTTGTTTAGGTTTCTTTCCTGAGACGCCACCCACCTGTCCAGGCCCCAGCAAGGCTGTGCGTGTTGTTTTCCCTTTTCCTTCCCTTTCTGCTTGACGTCTTGGCTATCGAGGTTTACTGGAATAAGTTTGTCTGTGAGAAATTCTATAAAAAGCTTCCTTTATTTAGACACTAACCCACTAATGACATCATGTGGGCATGTCTTCCAAGTTCCTCCAGGCTGAGTGGACAAAGGGAGATAGTGGCTGTGAATCTGAGCCCCGCCCCTTTCCCAGTACACCCCTGTGGTTGTGTTCAGTGGCTGTCCTTCAAAATAAACCCAATCTTCCTCCTCCTCCTTTGAGGAGAGAGCAGAGAGGCCCCCCAGTACACTGGTGCATCTTTAGCAAACTTTTTAGCAGTACAGTATAGCTGTGGTGGTCTGGTTGGCTTCCTACTCATCACTTCCAGGTTAGTCCTTTGCAGTGCTCTTTGGTGGGTATTCACCTTGACTTCACAGAGAAGCAGGAGGCTTGCACATTCCATCTCTTTGATGCTACCAAATTTTGCATCAGGTCAGTTTCAAATAACTTTGACAGGGAAGCAGTGGAGTAAAGGTGCAAATGCCTGCATGGACAGTGAGAAAGCAGCGGGACTGGGCACATATGAGATGTACCACTTGTTTTATGATGGAGGGAAGGAGGCACCTGGAGTGGGGGCACCAGAGCAAGAATTTACCACCAAAGTCATGGACCGTCAAAATTATTTTGTGTGTGACTTCTTAAAAAAGTATTGTTTGGGATGTTTTTGAGTGGGGGAAAGGTGTATATTTGTTAAGGGTTCAAAAGTACTGAGTGTGACCTGGACAAGGTTTGTGGCCATTCTGGAGAAGTTATTCCTGGGTTTCATTTACATCTTTGGAGAAGAAAGCATGTTATGGTGTGGCAAGCTTCCTCTTGTATGTGCTCAGTTTGTTAAAATGTTATCATAGGTGTTTCCTTACCTGCCTGCAGTAACTCCTGGGTGGTTTTTTTCTGAGATCAATAAATCAGAGCTTATGTAATCAGTGGAAAGATGTAGAAGGCTTTGCTGAAGGAGTTTAATTGATTTCCTTGGTTCTGCTCATCCTACTGTTGAAGTAAGCCCTAAGGTTGACATATATCACGGCTATTGCTCTTTAGAGCTGGGAGACTTTGAGCAGCAGATTTAGTAATTCAGTGTGTCCAGAATGCAGATTTTTCCAGTCGTGTCTAGAATTTGGTTCAGATGAGCAGGAGTTTCCAGCCCTGTGCTGATACCTGATCTGTGCTGCTGCTCCACATGTTGTCCTTCCCATATTGACTTCCTTGATACTCTGAAGTATTAAAAAATAAAAATTAATCCATATTGCACAAATACTCAGCAACATTGTATGGGTGGCCAAAATATTTATTCTCTTTAAAAGTTATTTTGCAAAGTTAGGTGGTGTTAAAAGAAAATACAAATTTGCAGATGCCAGTTTCTAAGAGTCTTTCAATCAGGTAGCACAGAAAAGTGGGATCATTGTGGGGCCAAACAAGGTCTTTTCCTAGGGTCTCTTGTTGTGGTCCCTGGCAAAAAAAAAAAATAAAAAAAAAAAAATCCAGTGTCCAAAATACAACCTTAATTAAAAAAAAAAGTATGTTCTTACCACTGGGAAGTGACATCTGATAATGTTTTCTCTAAAAATGGAGTGTGAAGATTTGCTTTTTTTAGCTGTGGCTATTCTTGAGTTGTTTTGTGACCTCCTCCTAGTAATACATTTCTTTAACACTTTCTTTAGAGTTATTGTAGTTTTGGAAGCTTTTTCAGATAGAAATAGGGGGAGAAGAAGATGGAATACCAGCCCATTGGCAGGAGAACTACTAAAATTTGTGTTCTGATGGATTTTGGTGCATAAGGGGGTGTGATGTTAGAATTGAGTGTATCTTGGTGAAGGGCCTTCCGCAGGTCAGAGAGATGGCTTGTGCTTCAGCTTTTCCTCTGGCTGTAGCAACTGTCTGATTGACAGTGCCTGCTTCTTAAAAGCAGTTGAAAATAGGATCAAGAAGGTTTAAATAGTTGAAAGGGGAAATCTTGGACAGATGAATGATGTGTGGATAGAGATACTGTAGTGCAGGAATGCCATGAAAGAGCAGGTGTAAGAAATGGCAGTTTAAATTTCAGGTCATTGTGGTTTGAGGTGTGGCTGACTGTATGGAGTCTCTTGGGATTTACATGCAAATGTTGTCTCTGAAATAGGAGAGCCAATAAATTCCCATATGAAACCTGAATTTCTTCATTATCTACAGGCTGCTGGGCTTCTCCTCACCTCTTGCTGACAGAATGAAAAGTAAGCACAGTACTTGAAGGTCCAGTAAGCTGATCTTGAGCTTTTGTAAACATCAAAGGTGCCGAGAAAAAGTTCCTCAAAGAGAGGTGTTATAAAAGGCAGGAGAGGAGAAGCATTTTCAGGTTGAGTTGCTGATGTTGTCTGCGTTTCAGTAGATACCCATGGAGATGGTCTGGCTCTCCAAAGGGAACAGCAGTTATGTGTTTCCCCAGGCTTGCCTCTGGTGGTATTGTGGGAAGAAAGCAATTAAGTTGAGGGTAAATAATAAACACACATGAAAGCAAGCAAGCTGAAGGAAGGACAGGCAAGAGTGGTCTGACTGTGCTGCACCTGTGATGTGCTGCTCCATCTCAAAGGTCATCAGGAAAGTTCTTTAGGAAGAACCTGATGGTGGGGCTGAAGAGGTGTCTGGATGAAGGGACAAGGAAGGTGTTTAAGTGGTTGTTTACTTGTTTATATGATTTTTTTTTTGAGAACCCAGATCAGTGATAAGTGGTTTCTGCTAATTGCTAATAAATAAGCTGAGGCCGTTTTGCTCCCTAGCAAATCCTTTTATGCTGTGGTGCCTTTTTTATGACCAGAGCCACAGTCTACTGGATGTTTTTAGACCACATGCCCAAACTTGAGTCAGGAAAAAGAAAAATGTTGCTGCTCCCTCTTAATTCTGAGCCCACGTCCTGCAGCCACTGGTTGGGGAGAGTGAGCTGTGTAGTGAGGGATGCCTGCAAATCCCACACTGCTCCAGGGCCAGGCAGGACTTGCCACAGTGAAGGGGATCTTGCTTGAAAGAGGTTATGGATCATTCAACATCAGAAACTTGCCAAAGTGGTCCTTCCTGCACTGCCCTCCCTGCCCCCATATTCTTGGACCAAGAAATTACTTACTTATTTTGAAACTCATATTTTTTGAAGCTCATATTTTGAAATCTGTCTTCAGCAGAGCCTTATGCCAAGTGAAGGCCAGAGTTAAGGCCTCCCCCTGGGAGTTTTCATCAGGAGATAGTGCAGGGCTGGTGCTGAGCCCCTGCAGGTGTCAGTTGTGCATTTTCCCTTACATCAGATTTGGAACACAAAGTGGTTATCTGGGTAATGCTTTCGTTGCAGGGAACCCCCACATGTGCATGAAAGCTGTTTGGGCTTGGCCTTGGTAGTCGTAGACAGGTTTCAGTCATGCATCTTGAATGTGTCAGCTTGGGTGGCCATATTTGAACCTTTCATATCCTGAATAATACTTGGACTTTGGGTGCCCTTCTTATGCTTAGGACCTGAGACTTGATACTCTGGTTGCCTAAAAAAAGATTAAATTAAAAATAAAGAGTGACTGAGCAGTGCTTTTTTGAGAACTGTAATATTGGTGCCCTGTTTTCATGTGACACCTGTGTTTCATTCTTTATCATAACTCATTAGCAGAAGGGCCACGGCCTTAGTGCCTGGTGTGAGAATGTTTCCTTTGGTTACTGAATAAAGGAGCAGCACCAGCAGGAGTGGAAACTGCATCTATGTCGTTTGGGGATGAAACATGGTGATAAGGGATCTGGCAGGAAGGAAGTGCAGTGTGTGGTGAGAAGAGCAGGTTCTCAGAGGAGCATATTTAAAGTACAATACAGCAGATACTCAGGGTGGGCATAGTATCTTCTGGGGATGGTTTGCAGCTGGAAAACAGGGGCAGCTTGAAGCCAGGTCAGTGGTGCAAAAGTAGCCCCGTCTCTTCAAGCCACGTGGCTGGAGCATCGTCTTCTCCACGGGACCTGTCTGGCGATGGAGGAGGTGCTGGAGACTGCATGGCTGGGAAGGGCAGGATGGGGCTGTGCCCGGTCTGGGCTGGATTTACTGGGTGGGCTCCAAAGGACCTCTGTCTCAAATCACCCCTTGCTGCTTATTGTTGGGAGTGAGCTCCTAATCTACTGAAAACCTTTCTGAAACAAGGGGGGCAGAAACAGTCTGGGAAAGCAAATATTTTCTGATAACAGTGAGCAACAAGCTTTTGTTTGCTCTCAATGGAAGGAAGTGAGAGAAACTTGTAGTAGCTCTAACGCAGCACAGGCTTTACTGCTGGAAAAGAGATTTAGTGCGCACATTCCTCTAGCAGGGGCGATATCCATGGGGAAGGGCTGCTTAAAGTGGATGAGAAAGACACGGCTTTTGTTTTCCTGCAGCAGTGCATCTGTGTGAAGCAGATGCTAAAGGAAGGTCTGTGGCCACGATGGAAATCCAGGTCCAAGCTTACAGGGGAAGTGGGAACCAGGGAGATGAAGTCCTTGGTTTGTATTCAGCCAGGACAAGATTGAAGCAACTGCGCCTTAAATTAAAGGGAGGCCCCTCTCTACTCAACGAACAGTGATGATAAAGTGTGTTCTCTGGAAAGATCCTTCTTGCTGAAGAACTTGATACTTTGTTAAAAAAAGAAAAAAGGCAAAAAGCCCGCATGCAATATTATCTTTTGAATTCTTATCTGAAAGCCTGCAGGCATGTTCTAACTCAAGCACGGATCTTATTCTTTGTGTTGGACCTATTCTTTACATTAGGAAAAAAGTTTCTTTCTTATCAAAAGGCACTCCATTGCCCTTAGATGCTTATTTATTTGCAACTTCCCTTTTCCAAGCTTGCTTGCACTGTGCAGAGTCCAGCTGCCCTGCAGTAGGGTGCATTGTTGTCTCCCAGGTTTTGATCTTGGAACAGGAAGATTAATTTCTCAAGCTGGTGAGGAAATCATCATCCTGCTTGCTAATGCCTTTTGTAGCAGTTAACTGAAATTTTGTGTTTATAAGTGAAGTGTTTAAAGCGAACTGGCTAGTTGTTGCTTTGTTGGGCAAATGTTAAGGGATTTTTAAGATAAATGCACCTTTCAAGTTCAAAGTACTTTTTTTTTTTTCCTTCAGCTAAGCATGTTTTCAGCTAAGTATGATTGCATCTTGAAATGTAGGTGATACTTGTGTTGTGTTTGTTTGTTTCCTGAAGAGAACAGCATCTGCTGCTGCTTTTCTGGACAGCCTTGCATGGGCCTCCGTCATACCAAATACTTGTCTTTATATCACTGCCACAAGCTCTCATGTACTTAAATTTCTCCCTCTGCTTTTTTAAACTTCCCTTTCTGCTTTTTATCTCGTCCAAGAAAAGGTTTTTTAGTTCTTCCATGCATACTGTCACTTCCTTCATGCAAGCTCCAGCTTGCACTGGAAAAACCTTTCTCAAGTAATTTTATCAATATACTTGAGCCTGCTGTGGTCCCCTTTGACTTGGTTTTATCCTACTTCTGATGCTGTCCATTATTCACATCAGAAATGCTGAGGACATGCAAAACAGTAAATGTTGGCAATAGATCCACAGTAGTTCTAAGCCCAGGTTTTTCTGAAGTTCCTTGTTTTGCTTTCTCAAGCATGTTTGATCAAAGGTGCTGAATGCCTCTGAAAACCTAGAAATGGAAAGGTGGCATCTGATTTGTTGTCTGTCTATGTCACCTGGCTCCCTTGGTTGTACATCCTCTTGGATCCTGGGCTCCATGGTGGCAGGCACCCAGTACCAACCCACTCAACTGTTTTTCCACCACTCCCTTGAGCATCGTTTCATTGCACTTATAACTTGAGTACAGAAACTGTTAGTGCAATAATATGGTTTGCTCCAAAATTTCAGTACCATTTAATTTTCCCTGTCTGGAAAGCTGTCTGTCTTTCAGCCTCTGTGGCAGGTTTAGTTTTATATCAACCACAGTAAAAGGCTAACAGCCAAATACACAATAAATTGTGAGATGTTTTGAAGCCCTGACCAAATGGCACAGATGTTGATTTCAACACTGTTCAAAAACTACAAGAATCCTTGAGTTATTTTCATATTGACTCCTAATCTGGAAAGCTGCTTTTGACAGGGTGTCCTACATGACCATTGCTGTTTCATAAGCTGAGGTATTACCTCTGCATTAAGTCTGTAGCAATGGTTGATTTTATAAACATATTGTCTACTAAGAGAAGAGGAGAGGACTTCTTGTGTGGACAATTCCCTCAAAGGGAAGACGAATACTATGAGGAGGGAGAACTGATAGTAACAGATAAGGATCAGGTACTCAGCAATTTCTTTGCTTCATTCTTCATTGGCAGTCAGGCTTTCCACATCTCTCAGGTTGCTGAACCTCCAGGTGGGAACTAGGGGAGTGAAGTCCCTCCCAGTGTAAGCAAAGAGCCACCTTCAAGACCGTCTGATGAAACCAAGTAAGCACAAATCTATGGGGCCTGATGGGATGCATTCCAGGATTCTGGGGGAACTTGGTGATGTGGTTGGCAAGCTATTTTCCATACTTTTTGAAAAGTCACAATGGTCAGGCAGAGTCCCTGGTGACTGGAAGAAAGGGAAGCATCACATCTGTTTTTAAGGACAGGTAGAAAGGGGGACCCTGGTAACTACAGACCAGTGAGCCTCACCTCTGTGGCTAGGAAGATCAGGGAACAGATCCTCATTGATGCTAAGACAGATGCAGGATGAGAAGGTGATCTGCCACAGCCAGCACGGCTTCACTATGAGCACAGTGTTCCTGACCAACTTGGTGACATTCCCTCGTGGAGTGGCTGCAATGCTCAACAAGGAAAGAAGACCAACCAGTCTCATCTGTGTAGAGTTCTGTAAGGCCTGTGACTTGATCTCACATGATGCCCTTATCTCTAAAGTGGAGAGAGATGGGTTTAAAGGGTAGACTGCTGGGTAGAAAAGAAATTAGCTGGATGGAAGTAGTCAGAGTATTGTGGTCAGTGGCTCTGTGTCCAGTTGGATGTCAGTGATGAGTGCCATCCCTCAGGGTTCTGTCTTGAAACTGGTGCTCTTCATCAGCCATAGACCATAGATCTCACTCACAGACCAGAAAGCCAGAGCATCCTGGGCTGCATCCTGGGCTGCATCCAAAGCAGCGTGGCCAGCAGGGTGAGGGAAGGGATTCTCCTCTACTCTGTCCTCATGAGACCCCACCTGGAGTGGTATGTCCAGCTCTTGAGTCAGCATGAAAAAGACATGGACCTGTTAGAGTAGGTCCAGAGAAGGGCCACGAAGATGATCAGAGGGCTAGAGCACCTTTCCCATGAGAACAGGTGGAGAGAAGTGGGCTTGTTCAGCCCAGAAAAGAGAGGGCTTCAAGGGAGACCTTAGAAGACCTTCCAATATTGAAAGAGGGCATAGAAAAAAGAAGGGAGAGTGACTTTTTACTCAGGCACATATGGATAGGACAAGGGTGAATGATTTCAAACTAAAGAAGAGAGATTAGATGTTTGGAAGAAATTCTTTACTCAGGGAATGGTGAGGCACTGGAACAGGTTGCCCAGAAATGGTGTGGATGTCCTATCCCTGGAAGTGTTCAAGGCCAGGCCAGATGGGGCCCTGAGCAACCTGGTCTAGTGAATGGCATCCCTGTCCTTAGCATGGGGGTTGGAATTAATTGATCTCCAAGATCCCTTCTAACCCAGACCATTTTATGATTCTATGATTTTAGTGGTGGGTTTGCATACACACACACACACACACCAAAAAAATCCCAAACTCCTGCATTTCTTAAGTTGGGGTGATTTTAGGAATTAACAACAAGCAAAGAGGAAGAGAAAAGTTGTGTTGTAGTTAAAAAGAGATTGCTTTCATACGACTTTAAAAAATTGCGTATCCTAATGCTGTCCTACATATAGTTCCAAGCCTGTTAAAAAAGCTTTGGGAGACGTTTTCTCAGTACTTTCCAGTGTTGGATCAAATACTTCTTGTTTCCCTCAAGTTTTCTATTACTGGATATGCTTGCATGGGGCTTCGATAGAAGAAAACAAGTTAACAAAAGCTCATGCATTAGCATCTGGAGATGCTGTTTGAAGGTAATTCAAGTCCAGGATACTGCCAGTAAAATGGTCAGGGAGTGTCCTCTGCAGGGGCTGCCAAAGACAGATAATTTCCTGCAAGAATTCTGTATTTGGAGGCAGTGTGAGCTGATCAAACTCATTAAAGTGATTGAAGGAATGAGGGTGGTTCCTAGGGTTGGGCATTAGTTGGGGTCAGGCTAATGGCTGAAGCTGCCTTCCTCCTAAAAATGAGGTGAAGCCAGAGGCTTTGGAAAGCAGTATAAGACACACAGAGTCAGCATAGATCTGTCTTCAACTCAATGTAGATACCTGCAGCATACAGCTAATTCCCCATAATAATTGTTTTGAACAAGTTTTTCACAGACAAGCTGCATTTTGTTAGTGGGTTTTTAACTTCCTACTCCTTTATTTCGTTGACTGTATCAGCAATTTTATATAGTGGTACATTTGTTATTTCCTTAAATGTGTTTTAAAAAGGATGCTGCTTGTCTGTGCCAAAGAGAGCACAGGCTGTTGACAGCATGATAGCTTATGTTAGCATCCTTGTTCCTTTGGTTTTGGCTAGGGAGCATCACTAGCTCCACAGTGCTCAGGGTGACATCTTGGGTATCAGCCAGGACACGTGTCCTCACCCTGCTGCTTCGGGCACGTGTTGGGGGTGGGTGACCTCTAGCTGACAGTGCCTGCTGAGCCAAAACAAGGGAAAGTTTTAAACAGCAAAAGGAGTCTTTAGCTTACACAAAATTGCCAAGTATAGCTGGAGGCAAGAAGGACAAGGGAAGAGTAGTGTATCCTGTAGTGTTGCTTCATGTACCAAAAATAGTAAAACACAGCGTTTTACAAGGAATTCATGTCCAAGCGGAGAATGACCATCATTGTAGCTTCCCTTAGTTTATGGTTAAAGAAATGCAAACTGCTTTTCCAGTCTTAAGCAAACAGAAGAAGCCAGTTATTAAGCTCTGTGTTGATCTAGTTCTCTTCCAGGTCAGTGCATCACCTGAAAAAAAGAGGGTTGTTTTTTTGGTGGTTTTTTTTTTGTTTGGTTGGTTTTTGTGGTTTTTTTTGTGGGTTTGTTGTTGTTTGTTTGTTTGTTTGTTTTTGTTTTGGTTTGGTTTTTTTTTCCCCTCTGGCTTTTTTGCCCCCTCTTCTTTTTATAGACACTGGAAAGAAAAAAGTAGGGAGTGCAAAGAGAAAATTAATCTTCAGTTCCCAAAAGAAGCATGCGGACTTTTGCATTCTCCTGCTTACTTATTTTTTTCAAATGAAAAATCATTTAAATAATGATGCTTTGAAAAAATAACTCATGTATCTTTGATTTTTATGCAGTCCTTTTTCTGGTTGGGTTTTTTTTTTGCTACTGTTGTCTCTAGGAGACGAGTTCACGTTAAAAAGAGCTTAAAAATGTTTGGATGCTCTTTTATTCCCTGTGAGGTCTAAAAATAGAAGCTGACAAAGAATTGCCTATAGACTTGCTCCTCTGCTCAGAGGGTTTAGCTTACGTCTAAAGCTGCACCTTCTGACTTTGCAACAGCTGAGCTGTGCAGAAGCACCAAGGCTGGGCTTACTGAGTGTAAGCAGGGAGGAGACCAAATCTCTTTATCAAGCCCTCCTGTTTATCTCCTCCCATCTCCATCCTTGGGGAGAAGAGCACCAAGGCACACCACTAAAAATGTGTGTGAGAATGAGAGTGAGATGTAAGTACTGGGAGCAAAGGAAGAGGGATGGTGGGGAGAGGGTTGAGACAGGTTTCATTTATTCGTAGTTCTTCTCATGTTGAGGATGGTGGATAGCAGATAGTTGCAGTCTTACATGGTTTTTTAGTTATTTCTATAACTAGAAGACTTAGCCAGTATTTTTGGGCTTCTTAATATTGCCATAGTCTAGTGGCCAAGAGTTGTCATTGTTGTCACCACAGCTTCAATTGTACTGTAAAAGCTTGGTGCAAATTGGGAGAATAGAGGGAAATATGTGTAATCTGCATCTAATGTTTGTAAGACACATTACAACCTACTAGGTGATAACATATATAAAATATAATCTGTGTAATGGGTTACTCCATTATATAATGGTGCCATCTCTGAAAGGGTGTGAAGCTTTCTGCTCTTTAGGGCCTCCAAGTCCTTGTGTCCGGGTGCTGGAGAGGTGCCAGCAGGGAAATTTAGTACAGGACAGCTCAGAAACATTGGTAAACGTCCATTTGTTGGTGTTTGTGATGGGGATTGGAAGAGAGGTGGTATTATTAAAGTGGCAGCTCATGACAAAAGTGAGCTGTGCTTCCTCTGTCCAGTGCTTGCTGACTTTAAGCAGAGCATTGTGCTTCGGGATGATGTCTTGATTTCACACTTGTGGAACTAGTGTGTTGCTTCTCTGAGTTCCTGAAGGTGATAATTAAAAAGTTGGGTTTTATAAGTAATAGCTCTGTTTTGGGCTCTGCTGTCCTTTGGACTGGGTAGCTGTTTGGATGTATCAGGGAGAACTGCAAGTGCTGGAAGGTGGCTCAGGTGGCACGGCTGGCGCCAGCTCGTCTGCCGTGCAAGTCAGTGATGTCGTGTACCGGTACCAACCTGACCCAAGTCCTGAAGGAGTGGCCTGAACCCTCTATTGCAGCCGTTCATGGGGGCAACATACTCTTAGATCAGCTGGAGTTGGGTGTAATACTGTGCCTTTGGCTTGGGTAGGGTGCATATTCTGCCTGCTGAGTTATCAGTGCAACATGCCTGTGGTATAAAGGTGTGTTGGGTTCTCAGACCTTCATGGGAGACCCTGGGACCCAGGCAAGATGGAAAATGGCAAGAAAAACCATACCAGGGGTTTTTTTGCAATGCAAACAAGTGTAGTTTACTTTCTGCCATTGTGTGTCCTGCAGTCACAGCCTGTTCCTTCCCCACCAGCTCCAAAGGGACCTGCCTTTTCTCTGTGTTCAAAGACTCCTGTGCTGGTAAAGGATGGTGCCTTTGCTGTGCCAGAACTGGAAAACTGACCAACTTTCTATTTCCTTTGCAGTGAGCCTGAGGGACGAGAGAGTGTGGATTGCCTCCCACCTTGCCTCTTCTCCCAGCCGCCTGTGGTGAGCTCTCACTGCCAGAGGACGAGGTTGGAGGGAGAGCAGCCACGTGAAGCTGTGGCAGTGTGAGTGAGCCAAAGGGCATTTGACTGGTGCAACTGGGGGTTCTTACCACCCTGCAGCAGATACAACTGGCTCCTGCCAGGTAGATGTCTTAGATGCCTTCAGGGGAGTGGGCAACTCCAGCTGAACTGATGAATCTTGGCACCTGATAAAAGGCTCAGGTAAGGGCACGTTGCTTGGAGCTGGGTTGTATTTTCATCCTGTCTTCTCCAAACTCACAGACTGGCTCTGGAGCAAATGAGAATTGCCCTGAGAGCTGTCATATGCGGTGGTTACACATGCTAGTAAATCGGCAGGGTCTCATCTACAATGATGCTGCATGCTCTGGCTTGTTGGAGTGTTGCTGGTGGCATCAAAGTGAGTTACAGTGGAGGTTCTCCCTTGGTGTTCCCAGTACTGAGGGAGGTGACTGTGTTTTTATTCAGCACAGTGCAGTTTCAGATACAGTGCAAGTTTACTAGGACAGGAGATCATTTGAATATTCTGTAGCACATCCGTGATTCATCTAAAGTGATCTGTGGGCAGTCATTTTCAAAGACCCCAAGACAGTTGAAACAAACCTTCCTGCAATTCAGCTGGCCTAGTGTGCCTTGTGCTCTTAAAACAAACAAACAAAAAGGCTTGCTTGTGTACTCCTGGGTAGTAGTCAAGGAAATAAACATACAAACAGGATCTCCTGTATCTTGGTTCATCCTGCTTGATAGTAATTTCATTCCTGAAGCTGTAATTCACTTTGCGAGTGCAGGTCTTGATTTCCTTTCTGGTAGCAGGGATGTAATCCTGTGCTGGATTTGAGCTAGGGTTGGGAATGCACAGTCCAGGGATGTGTTTTGAAGCTGGTGCTGGCCAGGATTTTTGCAGTCTGGGTTTATTAATGAGAGAGAATCTGCACATGGGGATCAGCAAAAGTCCTTGATGCAAGTGCACTGAGTGTGTTGCCCATTTGGGGATCTAGTAGAAAAAACACTGCAGCAGCTGCAGCACCTGAGATGGGGATGCTGGCCAGTGTTGTACCACAGCCTCAAGAGCAGGCTGACTTCCGCATGGGGCTGGTTCTCACGGAGCAGAAGCTCTGCCTGCAGTCAGCAGCGCGTGGCCATCACTTCCTCCTCAGCTCGTCACCTGGCAGGCACACAGCCAGGCATGCCAGTGCCCACCTGTAACAGGCCACAGCCCCTCCTGGGTGCCTTGGGGGGCTTTGAGGTTTCCTCAGGCTGTGGCAATGCAGTCGGAGCAGTCCCAAAGCCATGCTCTCTTTGGCTTTGCTTGGTGGGTATGTGCAGTGGTGTAATGCCGTGGCTTTGCTTCCGAAAGGCTTTGAGCATGTGGGAGAAGAGCCTCTGATGACAGCTCCTCTTGACGTGCAGCTGCTGACTGTCCCCCCATGTTCTACCAGGCAGCCAGGATGGGCAGATTGCTCCAAGCTCTTAGCCTGTGTGATTTGAAGGTGCCTGGTTCATGTACTTTAAAAACCCTGATGGGGCTTACTCAACTTTTCAGTTTTCTTTAGTCGCTTTCACTGCTCTGTATGGCCAGGTTTATTCCAGGGCGTGCAAGTGCATGAGTCACTGTTACAACTAGTAGTAGGTTTGCAAGTGAGTAGTAGCTTTAAAAGTGCTTTGCTGGGAAGTGGTGCAGATTGCAGGTGTACCTTGTGAGAGGCTCTTGCTTCTTAGCAAATGTATAAGCCTTTTCACTTCCATAGATATATACGTTTTTTCTTTAAAACTGTTCCCCTAAAGGAAAATTTGCAAGCTGATACCATAGATGGCTAAAGACATAAAATGCTGTGTTAAAATGTGCTTTTCAAATAGAACATGAAACAGGAACAGTGACTTGTTGTGTTTCGGCAGTGGTGGGTGTGACTCTAGTAAGTACATACCTTTTCTACTTTATTCCACAGCAGTAGTTTCACTCTGATAGAGGCCAGTGGTGGTGAAGTACAGTGTGTCAAATCTTGCTTTTTTTTCTTCTCCTAGCAGCATTCTCTTACTTAAGTTGAGTACACATTCAGACTGAGAATACACATTCACCTAAACCCATTTCTGCTTTTTCAATGACTTTCTGCCAAATAAAAACCAACTAAAAATGCATAGTCTTAATCTCAAATGGCTTGAGTAGATACTGTTCTGCAGCACAAAAGATGTAAAAATTGGGTTCCAGAATATCCTCAAATCCAGCCTGAGACTGAGAACATGTTGCTATGCTGTGTTTCCTAAGAAGAGATTTTGCTGATATTTTAATTTTCAAAAGCCCATCTGCCAAGTACCAGCAGGGTGATTGCTGATGGGTTTATAAGTGTGAGACATTGTGTTGTGGCTGGGGGTGACAGGGATGTGTGTGTGTCCCAGGCTGTGTCATAAGGGACACTGCTGCTGAGCCATGGGAAATGCTCAGTTCTTCTGGGCAGTCAGTGGGCAGGGCTGCAGCACTGGGCTAGTGACTGGTGGGCAGGTTCCCCTCTCCCAGCCAGGCTGGTCCCAGCGAGTGCTATCCCATGTGGGGCAATGGGAGCTTGGCAGACCTGACTGGAAAAAAATATGGACTTGTGGGGAAGGTTATAACAGTAAATCTGGTTTGTGGAGAACAATTTTGACACAAAGTCTTGGATTTTTGATGCAGATACTTTATTTTTGCTGCCAATGTTTGAGATCCCAGCTGGTGGATTAATTTAAGGAAAGTTGCTTTCATTCAAAAATTGGGTATTTTTTTTCAGATTTGCTGATGGCTAGATAATGTTCAATGCAGGAAGGCAGTAATATGCATTTTTGTTAAACATCTTTAAGCTTATTGTCACTGCTATTAATTTTTACTTCCTTAAATTGTAAACTGGAAGATGCAAGTGTTAGTGTGAGATGACAGATTGTGTGGGTATTTTCAACTCATCCTTTTTAAAAGGAACTAATTCCTAACTTTGTTTTTGGTTGAATTTAAATGTGCATGGTTCAGGGCTTTCTTTGCTTATATACCAGTAAATTATCTAATACCATTGCTGCACAGTTCACATTTTCTTACTATTCCTGTTCATACCAGCTTCATCTTGTGTGTTTGCCATGGACAAAAAAAACCATCTTTGCTAGGAAAATACAGTACTCCCAGGAGAAAATTGGGTGGCAGGCTTGAGAAACTAATTTGAGTGTTATGTTAAAAAAAAGAAAGTATGCAGTCATACATAGGTATATGGAGAACCATGACAGGTACAGCCTGTTCCTATTTGTAGGAAGCATATTTACATCAAGTTAAAAAATTATGTGTTTTGTCTAATCCTTCAGAAAATAAATCTCAGTAGTTTCCATGTACATGAGGTGTCATTTCCCTCAAGCAACTGCTATATAACATCATGGTGTCAAAAGTACCCTGGAGTCTGAGGATGTGCAGAGTTAAATATATGCTGTTACAGAGCTAAGCTATGTTCTCTTATGTTATGTTTTGCATGCTGGTGCAGCCACTTGCCATCTCCAGCCTCAGTGCCATCAACCATTTTCTCTGCTTTAAAGTTTTTTCCTAAATTTGGGCTTTTGCATTGTTATAGAAAGAGAAAACAAATGAGCATAGTCCAGGCATGAGATGCAAAACTGGCTCCTTTGCATGAGTCTGGTGTTTCTGGCTGCAGAGAGGCTTTTGCAGAGGTGACTGCCAAAATATATGTGTTCTTGCTGTGTAAATCCTCCCATGGTACCAAGTTGCTCTTCCTTTTTTATTCTCTTAGTGTGGTCAGAAGTGTTCAGAACAGCTTTCACTTTGTAAGTGTCTTGAAAAATTGCCCATTTAATTTGATATACAGTTTATATTTCCCCTGTAGCCTGCAGAATATTTGTGCTTTTAGCAGCATGTAAAAGACATCATTTAAATTTNGGTGAAATTGCCTTTGAGTTAAATTTCACAGGAGATGTGAGAAGGAGGAGATGTAGAAATATTAGGTAACATGGCAAGACAGTTACCTTGCTACATTGAAAAATTAAGCTGTGATTAAAATTTATTGATCAAAGTTCATATTTGAAGTAAGAGCTGCACCTTGGAAAAATAAAAGAACAAAAATACACTTCAGTAATTCTGTCATTGCTCTGTTTAGATTGTGGAGTCAATAACAGGGGAAGATACACCCATTCCTGCCATAAATTTGAAGAATTTGCATTTTTCCAGTGTCTGAATGGATGAGTGTGAAGTGGTGCCATGCCTGATAACAGGTCACAGAAGAGTCCTGATTATATTACATGTGATATAATATTTCTATCACACTGACAACTAGGAGAGATGGCTACTTTCAAAATGAAGAGTTAGGGAAAGCTGCATCTCTTGGCTATCTCCATCCATACCTGAAAGACATGGTGGCAGCAAGCAAACTGCATCATGGAGTTGTTAAGCTGAGACAAATAGTTCTTGCAGGTGTCTGAAGGTGCAGACAAGTGGGGTGAGCCTTGGAGAGTGCTAATGCTTTTGCTCATCATATCTCCCCCAGGTTTTTTTCTCCTCAATTTATTCTACTCCTCTGATGATCCTAAGTGATGTCTTCGGCTGCTCTGGCTCATTCAGTGTCAAGCACTGCTGCTTAGATGCATCCTCAGCAAGAAGCCAGGGTAGCATGTCCTATGGGAAGAACCCTTCAGGTTCCTCCTGAAGGGAGGTCAGAATGGCTCGTTGTGGTTCAAGCTATCCATTAGAGAACTACAGTGACCCAAAGGTTTGGGTAATGTGGCCTATGGTGGCCTGGCTTTTGGTGGAGCTATAGTTGTTATGTGGTCTGAGCTGGGCTGGTCGTGGCTCCATAGTTTCAGAGGAGAAGGACTTGATGGACCTTCCCTCAGCCCTCTTTCTTGAAGCCACCTCTGGGAACTGGAGCTCCCTGGGGGTTTTGTCTGCCCATGTTTTCTTCTCAGTGTGTTAGATCCACCTTTGGTGAATGAGGAACTAGTTATGGCTTGATAGGGAGGATGCTTCTTTGGGCTTGTACAGGACAACATTCAAGTTGTGTTTGATGTGGGAAGTTACCTTGCTCATGCTTATGTATATGGGATGAAGCAGAGCAGTGGGCACAGACCTCAGGGACCTGGACTGGGTCTTGCTTAGACCAGGACTGGTCTGTCTTAGCATAGGGGGGAACATTTTGCTGCTCTGTTGTTTTTCTTTTGGAGTTGTATATAGAAGGTAATCACCTAGAGGCCAATTCACTTGTCTCATGCACACTTCAGTAGACAAAAACTTCTTTTCTTTGATGTTAAGTCTCTGGATGCCCCTACAGAGCATCTCCTGGCTTCCCATCCATAGGTGGTTTGCTGTCGTCCACATGGATGCTGTGCCGAGCAGCGCCCGGCTGGTGCGTGTCCTATGCTGGGCTGGGGCTCTGTGGCTGGTTTGCATGTCTTGATTTCAAAGCCATGTCTCTCATACTGACATGTGTGTGCCTGAGAACAAAAACAAAACTCCCCTTGCTTGGGTTGGGCTGTGTCCCAGAGCAGGGAGCAGGGATCTGGTGGTCCTGCTGTGTGCAGGGAAGCTCCACAAACACTCTGTACAGCAGCTGTGCAACCTCGGCCTAATTTTAGCTGTGGGTTATTGCTGGAAGCTAAAATTGTCAGCAAACGTTTTTTGTATTAGCACTTCCCTAAAATATTTCACATGCTGTTTACACATTTACTTACCTCCTTTCCCCTCCCTCCTGCTTTTTTTTCCCTTACAGATTCTGATATGAAGAAGGATATAGAGTCTTTAATAGCCCAGGAAAAAGCAGAAATCGTCGCCAAGTATGAGAAGGTACCAGCCTTATGCACCTCCCTAACATGCTGGCTGGGGCTGAAGCTGTTTAATCAATTACGAATGCATCAAATAAGAACTTCTGCCTCTTTGCAGGCATCGCCCCAGTAGCCCTCATGCAATTAGGCTTCATGCCAGCTCTCCCTTCCTATACATCCCCTCTCACTACATTCCTGGAGTTTGAGGGTCCCATCATAGTGTGCTCAGCATAGATACTGAAAGGTGCTGAGCTTCTGGGGCTTCAGTGCTCCCTTAACACCAGGATGGCTTATGCCCAACAGCACCAGTTTTTCTGATGTATAGCCTTTCCCAGCCTCTGGCAGAGGCACACATGGAATGCTGGATAGGCTGAACTTGGCATTTTTCTCTTGCCTGCCTTGTATTTGGTTCTTTAGTGCAGGTTTTGCTCTCCTGGTTCTGTGCCTTTTATCATTCAGGAGAGAGGAATGTGGGCTTTGGGGGCAGGATGCAGGCACTGGGACATTTCTCATGCTGGGACCAGCTCACGGGTGTCCTTTCTGCTTTCAGGGCAGGCAGGAAGGAGCTCAGATTGACCAGTGGGAAGATGCTGATTTCACACTGTACAAAGTTACAGACCGTTTTGGATTCCTGCAGTAAGTCCTCCTGCCCTGTCCTTTCCTCTCCAACCCATGTGTCTATGGGCCATCCTTCTGCACTGAGCATGACAGGTCCAGCATCTCTCTCATAAGCTGCTCCATGTCTTGGCTTGATCAATCCCAAATGCAGGAGGAAAGACTAAATGGGCCTCCTTCCTCAGCTGCACATGTCCAAACCCTGATGCTTTGAATCTGCTGCAAGGCAGGGCTCAGAAACGGTTTCCTACCACAAGCCTAGTGTTAGAAAGTGCAGGCTGATGCTCCCCTCCCTTGTGTGTCACAGAGGGAGAGGCCCTTGTGTATGCACCTGATGATTCAGGGAGCTATAGGAAGTGATGAGTAAAGATACCTGATCATCTTTGGTTCCCTTAGAAAATCTCCATCCTAACCAAAGCACACATGAATTAGCTGCACACCCTGTGCCTGGCAAGAGTGCTTAAAATAACTGGTTTTATTCTGATTCTGAACAAAAGTTATAATAGTAGGTGTTCCGTGTGCAGGAGGGGGTTTTAAGCAATTGCTGTCCAGAAATTCTGCTTCTCTGCGCTTTAAATTGCTGATCATGTGTGTACTGAAGAGTTGATATATACCCAGGATTTCCAGTTATGTTTAGTGCTTCATTACCCCGCCGAGGAGCTCCTGTTGGGTGGTGGGATTGTGGATGCTTCCCCTGCCTCTTTCACACTGAGGACAGCTGTAGGAAAGGCACAAAGTCCCTAGGACATACCCCCTCAGGTGGTGCCTGAGCTGCAGCACCCCATGGTCCTCCACACCCTTTCTTGCCCATGGAATAACCAGTGATCCATTGCTTTTCCAGCGAGCAGGAGCTGCCAACCCGCACCGCCTTGGAGGAGAAGGTGAGAGCTGCCAGCTTTGTCATCATGGATGTGGCATCCTTACCACTCCAGCTGGGGAGGGAATGTTTTTTTAGGAAACGAGTGAGCAAGTAAGAGCAAAGCAGGCAGCCAGCACCCACTGGTCACTGCTGCTCACCCAGAGGTGGGAACTCTGCACAATGCCCAGCTGCTGGAGCTTTTATTTTGCTGGGTCAGACATCTTCCCTCCTCCACACTGCACTGAAAAGCACCTCTTAAAGCAATATTGGGCTTTTCCCTCTGCTTTGGAACGGTGCTCAGCAGCTGTGGCTTGTGAAGGGGACTGCATGTGCAAGGGAAAATGGTGGAAGTTGTAGGTGACCATCATCTCCATCCTCATCTCTCCTGAGATGAGTGCATGTCCTCTGTTAGGACCCTGCTAAATGGAACTGAATCATGTTTCTGCCAATCTGATACAGCTATAGGATTTGAGTCTAGCTGGACCTGCAAAGATTTTTATTGTCAGGGAATGCTCTTGAGAATGTTTTCTCTATGTTAAGCCTGTGTGTCTTGTCATTTTCACCAATGCTGCTTTTAATTACCAAGTGATGAAATTACCAGTTGCTGCACCCATGTGTGGATTATTCCCATGCCTAATGTGAGGTCTTTGCTTAGAAATTTAAACCTAAGAGAATGGAGTTTTGTGTTTTCAGGAGGCATCTCCTGGGGCTTTTTTTTTTCTTAAATTTGTCTTGTCTTTTCTTGTCCCTTGCACCAGCAAAAACAGCAGGAGATAGAACGCGTGGACAAGTGGCTTAAGATGCTGAAGAAATGGGGCAAATACAGAAACAGTGACAAGGTAAGGAGGAAAAGGGTGTATGTCTGGAAGGGCAGGTGTGATGGACCCTTATGATGAGTCAGGCTTTTGAAAAGTTGATAGGGAAACCAGAGATCTCTGGAACATTGCCTTTTTCTACTTGTTAGTCTTGAATATTTTAAAGCTTTCCTAGAAATTTCTGGGTTACCAGTCAAGGTAAAAGTCCTGTTCTGACTTACATAGCTTTAAAAAAGGTTTCCTAGATGCTGCTGCCATGTTTGCACTTCTGCTTCCCTGTGCAAGCAGGAGCAGAGCAGGGAGGTTCATGTGCTCAGCTGGGTCTCTGCCCTGTGAGAGCAGAGGGCAGTACACACCACAGGTCACATCTGTGTCTCCACCTCTTGGAAATGATGTGGGAGATGTGACTGATATGGCCCAGTTGATGTTCCTTGGGGAAAATTTATTTGTCTAGAACATTACTTAGATTTTGTATTTTGCTCCTAGCTGTGCCTGCAAGAAGTAGATACTACATTGTGTACATCCATCTGTGGAAATCAAGGATGGAGATGCCAACATTATGTCTTGGCTTTGGTGTTAAAATAAACTCTGAACCAAACACCACTGCAAAACGGAGTTGTTTTTAATAAATAGTATCTGTTATATGTTCCTCTCACAAACCTCTTGAAACAAAAAACCCTTTGAACTTAATGTTAGGACCCTTGCTGGGTAAGGAGAGGAGCATTGTGTCTGACCTGCCCTGCTTGCAGCACTCTGCACAGGAGAGGGCTGAAGCCTGGAAGTACCTTGTTGCCGTGGCCTCTGCAGAGCCTTCATGTTTAGCAGGAGTAGTGGGGTGTTTGGCTGGACTGCTTCTAGCTCCTGATGGGAGTCTTTGGGAGAAGCTGGAGCTTGGTTAAAAGGGCTATGTAGAGAGAAATATCTGCATAGCTGTAGGGACAACATCGAGCTGAGCATCCTCCTTGCCCAGTTGTCAGGAGTCATGTCCAGTTCACCCAGCCAAAGACCAGCTGTCGTTTCACCCTTTTAAAAAAACCAAACCAGAAACAAAATCATCTTAATAACAGCAGGGATGGGATGAAGGTGGGCTTGGGGTTTTATAATCCTTCTGTTCACTTCAGGGTGGTTCTAATTACTTTGTTCATCAGTGCTGCTCCACAGGCAAAAATGGAGGCTCTCCTGTGACTTGGTTCTTTCTAATTAGAAGTTAGCATTAATTGGTTAGTGACCTTGTGGGTAAACCACCAAATTCCAGCAGGGTACAGGGAATTCCTTCAGGTCCTGGAGGGTGTTTGGGGTGGGTAATGATGAGTGGTTTTAGCACACCTTGGCTTCCCTGGGTCACACAGTGGGGACAGAGAGGATCCAGCATGAGTGCTGTGGAGCGGTAGCCATCTCTGATCCCTGTCTGTTTTGTATTTCCCTTAATAATTAGTGGGTGTGTTAAGCACGCTGTAGCTAATGTCACTCAGATCTGCTGAATGGCAGAGGGTCAGACTGGCAAGTGGGTTTTGAGGGTCTTTGGGTCAGAATATCAGAAAGCTCTTGTAACAGTCTAAATAACAGTCTGTAAATGGTCAATGACTTTTGTCACAGAGATGGCATTGTCCTGTGCTGGGAGACTGGAAATGGCCATCCCCTCTCCCGGCAAACAGAGAAGCAGTGCTTGACCCCAAGCAGAGAAGGAGCAGTCTGGTGACTGGGGATTAGAAAGGAGCTTTGGTTTTAGTCCTGTCCAGCCTAACACCCACCATCTTGCACCAGGGCAAGTGCAGGCAGGAAGGTCTGTAGCAGCCACACACCATTAAATGCAAAGACCCTGAGAGGCACAAAAGAAGTGTGCCTTTTTTTAATTAAAAAAAGTGATATTAGGTTGCATACTTCACCTGGATATGCAACCCCATGCTCTTGTGTCAGGAGCATGGAAGCTGCTGGGATATTCCTGCTGCCACAGCTGGATGCAGTTCAACTGTGGCATTTCAAGGACCTTATGCTAGGATCACAGTCATGTCAGAAGGCTGTGTGTTTTGTTCTTGCTAAAGTAAATGTGACAAGCCCTTGATATGATTTTTCTAAAGCAGAATGGGTTGGTTTTGTTCCTTCTCTGAGTGCTCAGGCTGCCACATCTGCATTACATGTTTCCTTCAGGTTTGTTTTCACCACTTGGCTGACATGATAGAAACTCAAGTGTCACAAGACAGCCACTCTGTGTTATTTTAACAATGACTAAGATGTCATCTTTGAAGAAATCCTCTTATTGAAAACAAGAACCTTCCCTTTGATGTTAATTTTGATATGCTGTGCTTTATTAGAGGGGGAAAAAAAAATCTCGTTGCAGGAACCACAGGCAGTTTTCACAGGGAAGTTGCCCTTTGACTCTGCTTGAATTATGTAGAAACCCATCTTATTTTGCAGACTGGGACTTCCTGGACTTCAGGGCCAACCTTTTCAGTCCCAGTTTATGTGCTGGACCTGGCAGACATCTGATCATATCTAGTGCTTGATGAAGAGGGACTTAGCAAGCAGGCCTCTGTATTTTGCAGCATCTTAGTGCCTGATTGAGGCTTAGGTTGTTGTCTCATCTTCCGTGTTGTGAAATGTCAGCAGGAGGAGCGAGGTTGTGTACCCATGCAGGGCATTGACCCCAAAGCAGCCACCTGTCAGTGGGCAAGAAAGCATCTTTTTCAGACCCCTGGCATGAGCCATCACCAGAGAGCAGCAGGTTTGGCTTTTTGTTCCCCTGCTTGCAGCCTGTGTGCATCCCTGAGTGCTGCTGATTGCAGTCTGGGTCTTGTGACTGTCACAGATTATAGGAAATAAGTTTGAAAAAAACCAGAGAGACATTTTACTATTCCTTGCCTAGAATGGCCTGGCTAGGAACTGAAAAAATTTCTGGCATAACCTGTTTCAGGGTGAGCAACAAATAGGATTATCTTAATTAAAGTAATGCCCTGGGGCTCCCTGTGCTCATCATTGGTTAGATCTGTCTCCATCTCTGTCCTAGACACATTTTGTAACAATCTGATTTAATTTCAGTAGCAAGATCAGCAAAAAGTGACACCTAGCACAATTCCTCACATGGGTGGGGTTGGAATGATGCAATGCTGCCTTTTTCTGGCTGAACTTCCACAAGGGAAAGGGTACAAAAATAAAGGAGTCCATGAAAGGACTGCATTGTTTTTCAGAGTTGAGGTATGTCAAACCTGCAAAGAAGTGCTAAACTGTGTTGTTTGGGGTTCAGCACAGGGAGGCTCGTGTGGTCTGTCTCCTCTTCACTGCTGATCTGAACCCAAGTTTAACCCCCAGCCTGACTCTGCTGGTGCCATGTAAGAATCCACACAGTTCAGGCAGCACAGTTCAGTTCTGCAGATAAAAAAGGCTGTGCTCTGTGCACTCTCAACAGTGGGATAATATATTCATTATAGCCCTGAAATGGATTTCAGCCAGAAGCATCAGTCATAGGAGGAGGGATATGACCTCTGCATCATTTGCAAGCTGTGTCTTGCTGCTGGCCATGTGGGATGGGACCTTTAGAGAGGGATGTCTTTGGTCATAGATGTCTGGTTTTTAGGCAAAGCCTGCCTTTGTGCAGGGGGGAAGCCCTGCCTCTGCTAAGGTCACGGGAGTGCAGGGTGCTTAATCCAGTGCATGCCAGCAGAGCGGTTTAGGATGAATCAGAGATCTGTATGGACTGACACAGACCCCCAAGAGTGAACAGTCTGCTAATGCCAGGGAGAGCCAGCAGACGTTTGTCGTGCCAGGGCTGGCTAAAGTCACATCTCCTGCCTGCAAATGCCATGGGAAGGAAAGGGGGTTGTGTCTCAGAGCTGCAGGGGAGCTTTGCCTGTGTTTTTTTCCATTTCAGAAAGGCAGATAGCATTTTCCTCTCCTCCAAAGGTAGCCTGGACAATAACTGTAAATGCCTGCCCATGGCCCACCAGCTTTAGGATTTAAATTTGCCCCTGCTTTGCTGGCACCCCATTGGGAATAGCTGCATAGCCTCCAGCTGCAGGCACAACAGCTGAGTTGGGAGCAAGCCTTAACTGTATGGAGAGAAAGCCACGTGTGGTGATGTCCAGTCTGCCAAGCATCCTGCATGGCCACATCATCAGTCTGCAGGCTTCATGGTACTAAAAGGATATTCTCTTTTCCAGGGTGGTAGTGGTCATGGTGGTGGTGGTAGCTTCAGCTATTAGTCCAGGTGAAGATTTGCATAGCTCAGTTCCCCTGGTGCATCACTGGTAGAGGATATGAAGAAGTCCATTCTCTGTGGAAGGATCCACTCTGAGCCCGACAGGAACTGAGGAGGGAGGGCTGCCCCCCAGTTTAGGGTGTTGGAGACATATGCTGGATATATGGAAAGGCTTGAAAGTGATATTGCCATGCATACCCAAAATTTCGGCATTGCTCCTGCAGTCTTTCCTGGTGATCCATGCACATGGCTGAGAAGCTAACAGTGACAGACTCCAAAGTGTGAAGGTGAACTACAATGTGTATATTCTGCTTCAAAAACCAATGCACCTCTCCCAAATCTTTTTAATTTCACTGTCTTTACTACTGCAAAAAGATGTTTTGTCTTTAAAGGCAGTGACCCCATCCCTCTTCTTCAAGACCTGGAGCAATTGGTTGGGTACTTCTCAGAGGAGATTGCTGGTGCAGGAAGATGGAGCTCAAGTTTGTACTTCCACAGTCTTCCCAATCCCATCTACTGCAAAGAAAATATATGGGAAGGGGAGAGATTGAGATGGGGTGATGATGGCCTCTGTGCCATGGTCTTTTTATGTTAAAGCCTGAAGAGGGAAGATGATCCTATGGCAAAACCTGGAGCAAGTTTTAGACATGGTGGTTTCAATTCTTGGCTGACACATCCTTTCTACAGTGTCTTGAACCATTACTTTGACCACCAGCATCTCCCTTCGTGAAGCAGAATGGTGTCTGTCCTTCCTGGCATGCACTGGTCTGTCAGTCTGCATGGGACATGATCTAGGTACTCTCTTCCCATCTGTAAGGCCTGACCGGTCTATAAGAGACAGACGAGTGACCTTGAGGGTTGTTTTTGACTGTCACGTGGAACAGCAATTATCACCACGTGCTGCCTTACCTCTGTCTTTTCATGCCAGCATAAATACCACTCGTAATGGTAACTTCCCTGTTTTCCTTCAAGTTTCACGATGAAGAAAAGTTGCTCGTTTTTTTCTAGGTGACTCACAGCTCTGAGGTTTTATCACTTTTATGTCTGGAGGTGGTGGGAGGAGGAAAGCCCTTGGATAAATAACAGGAAAGCATTTCAGTTCAATTCCATCTCAGCATGTTTTGTACCTCCCCTGTTCCTTTAGCACTTGTGCAGTGAAAATCATTAGAGACATATACTGTATGCCACTGAGGGTTACACTCATTAAAGTACAACAATACCAGCTCTGGAAATTCAAAACAAAACTATTTCCTTCCCACAAACCTGAGTGCCATCATATGCCTTGCCAGCTGTCAGTTAGTCTCTGGAAATAAGTCATCTTTTCTGAATTAGTGTTTTTGTCAGAATTGGTACATACTGCAATTTCATAATCCCGCCTCAGCTTTTGCTTCAAAAGGGTGTGAGTGCTTGCAGGAGCCAGGCTTTTGTGGGCACCTACTACTTTGGGGATGTGGTTCATCTGATCCTGTTGCTTTGTGTCGCTTGATGCATTGCAATTCTTTCATCCTGATTTAATGATTCTTGGGAAATGGGTCTTTCAGCTGTGGGGATGAATCTGTCCCACATGGTATGAAGGTTTGCTGTCCTTAGAAGGACGTGAGCCTTTGGGTATGCAGATGGTGAATTAGTGATGTCCCACTTAAAATGCAGGATGCTGTTGACCAGGATGGTGGCCTTCCATGGGCATGTCTTGCTGGTGAGGTTGCTTTTAGGGGGCAGCTTTTATTTGGTGCATACTGAGGGAGGGGCAGGATCAGGTAAGGGATTTCTGCAGGATTTAGTCCTGGCTATGCATTGGACCTTCACAGCTGGTGCTAAGCAACACCTGGGACAGAGAAAGCATTTGGGAAGTTCTGAGGATGGTGTTTTAAATGTTGAATGTCCATTACACTTTCAGGATCAGGATATGTTACAGACACTTTCTCTGTCAGCAGAAATACTGAAATATTTATTATAATGGAGTGGAAAAGCATCCTCACAAACATCTGGTTCTCCTGGTCCTACAGAGTGATCTTGGCATTTACTATGGAGTTATTTTATATACTTTTTTTTTTGACTAGGATAGTGGTGTTGGTTCTTTGCTGTCCCCTAGCCTGTCTGTTTGAAGCCCATCTCCTGTTTTACCTCCTGGTCTTCTAACTCTTTGAGACAAGGGCCACCATTCCTGGGTTTTGCCCTTGGTAGGCACAACACTGCCATGAAGACAGTAAGGAAATCAGGAGCATTGGTCTGTGCTCATGGGGGCTTTGAGCCAGCATAGTGCAAAGGCTAAGGTCGTTATATCCTTGTGAGAGCCTGACCTTAAAAAGTCAGGTTGGAAATAAAAGAGCTGGTGGTGCAAGGTGGGTCTGAAAGGAAAGGCAAGAGGAGCAGGTGTTCAGCTGGGTGTGCCAAATGCAATGTGGGAGGCCCATGTCCAGAAAACTTTCTGCTAGGATCTTGTGTGTCCCTGGGGATTGCAGTCCTTCTCTTACATCAGCCTGGATTGCATGAAGCAGAACGCCCTATGGCCAAAGAAGAGGGATTTTGAAGGTGGTTGGATGCATTTGTACCAGGCAGCGACAGTAGCTCCAATTGATTGCTTGGTTGGGCACTGCCCTTCTCAACTCCAAGCTCATACCCATGACTGGAAATCTGGCACTTCTGTCCCCTCCCAAAGAATTGCCTGGTTCTGAGGGAGACCACAAGGCAGCATAAATACCCTCCATGGCTGGAGCTTGAGCACATGCCACAGGTCCTTCAGTGTACCCAGGGGTCCTCAAGAATCTGCAGGAGTGCTACCGTGGGTTTTGTAGTGCAGCTGCAAGGCATTTCACAGGTGGGATGAATGAAAGGAAGGAAAATATTCAGAAAAGGATATTTTTCTTTTTATGAAGCTTTTTCTTTTAATGGAAGGAGTCAGCAAGGGAACAAAAGCTCTTTTTTTTTCTGTTTTTCGCTGAAATTTAGTGGGGCTTTACAATAAGAAAAAGGGAAGAAACATCTGTGAGATGAAGAGAATGAAGACTTTCTCTCCTATGAAGACAGGTTGAGGTAGCTGAGGTTGTTCAGCCTGAAGAAGAGAAAGCTCCGAGGACATCTCAGTGTGGTTTTCCAGTACTTAAAGGGGGCTTATAAAAATGAGGGAGAGTGACTTTTTACACAGGCAGGTAGTGATAGGACAAGAAGCTACAGTTTTAAACTAAAAGAGGGCAGGTTTAGATTACATGTAAGGAAGAAATTTTTTACCATGAGGGTGGTGAGGCACTGACAGGTTGCCCAGAGAAACTGTAGATGCCCCATCCCTGGAAATACTTAAGGCCAGGTTGGATGGGGCTGTGAGCAGTCTGGTGTAGTGAAAGTGTCCCTGCCCATGACAAGAATGGTGGAACTAGATGATCTGTAAGGTCCCTTTCAACCAAACTGTTCTACGATTCTTGTGATTCTGTGGTTCTATGATTTTGACTGAGTAGTTGTCTTTGATGGATACAAATACTCAGCTTATCCATCAGACTGGAGATGCCCTCTCCGCACCAGCACAGGCAGAGGAAGTGATTGCTTGGGGTGTCTGCTCAGGTGGCTGATGATCTACAGCAGCAAACGATGGAGAAAATGTGTTTGCTACCAGCAGGACCCAGCTAACCTTGCACGTGTTTTCCTCCCTGCAGATGTGCCGGCGTGTGTACAAAGGAATCCCGCTTCAGGTGCGAGGCCAGGTCTGGTCACTTCTGCTGGATGTCGAGAAGATGAAGAAGGAAAATGAAGGAAAATATGAGGTATGGGCTCTACCTGGCAAAGATGACAGGAGCAAGATGATATGGAGGTTAGATTGGTTGATGAAGCTGGTTTTGTGAGGACTGAAAACGCAAAGGGTGTATACTCTTTATCTGTGGGTTTATATTAAGCTGGCGTCTTTTAGCATGTTAGCTAGCTGCTTTCCATAATATACTGGTTCCATTTTTTCTGCTGGAAGTTGGGAGCAAAGCTGCTGTCAGTGTTACTGCATCTTTAGGGAAAGATGCAGGGAAGAGTGAGGGGAAGCTTTCCATAGGCAGTGTGTGGAAGCCCTTGCTGGACAATTAACTGATTTTCCAAGCCTGTGTTATGATTTATCTTGCATCACGTACCCGGGTGAGGATCAGGGTGTTATTTTTCAGAGGCAGGAGGTTGAGTGCTGCTTCCAACAGGTGTTTCTAAAAATCCCTGCCTATTAAGCAGGATGATGCTAACACTTATTATAGTTAGTCAAGTGTTTATGTTACTGGCGAGGTGGCACAGGGATGGAGGCACACACAGGGGCTGGGGGAAGGCGGACTGGGCTCACCACAGCAAGTACAGATAAGGAGGTTCTCCCAGCACGCAGATTAAAATTGTGCTTCCTCCCTCAAAGCTGTGCTGCACAGGCAGGGAAGCAATCTAAACAAATGAAAGTCGCAAGGAGTTTATCTCTGCTCCAGAGGGGTCTGCGATAAACAGGAGCTTCATGGCTAATAGGCTTTGCTGGATGCAAACCCTCTACGTGCTCATCTTAATCTACCTCTTCTTTGGTGCCACCTGCCGCCAGTAATTAGCTCTCTCCTAATTTCCTCCATGAGAGGCTCAGTGCTGGCATGAGGGGTTTTGCTTTCAAGAAGGGACTAAGCCTCAGACTTGTGTCCTGGAGGGACTGGTTCCAAGGCCACCCCATTTCTCCCTTGGGCATGACCTATGGCACAAAGGCCTGGAGGCTATCATGGGACATGCCACGCTTGCTTTTGATGTAGGTGTGATGCTCTGCCTCCCTGGGGTTTGTTAGCTGCAGCCAGAGGGCTTGAGGGGAGCTTGAGAAGGCAGCAGGAGAAACATATTGGCCATGGGGCAGAGCAGAGGCATTCTGGCCTTTACTCACTGCTTTGTACAAGGTCTTTGGGATGGGACTCCCAGCTTTCCAGCCTCTGCTCTACCACCAGCTTGCAGGACTCACAGAGCTAATGAGATCAACAGAGCATCTGTGGTTATTTACATTAGGGAAAAAAGGAGAGTAACCCATCCTGTGTTTCTTTTTTAATGTCTGCACAATTAGTAAAGCCTCCTGGGTGCATGGAGGTGACAAAGTGCTGTGTGGCCTACCTGCTATTCATGTGCAATGATTAAAAAATACCCAAAGTAAGGTATTTACAGTCTTTGGGAAATTTCTCTGTTGTTCTGGCAGGGAAAACAAGAGGGCCTTTAGCAGGAACATTTGAACTGAAGTGACCCGGTACACATGAATAGTCATATTCTCTCAGGTAGTCTGCCTGCTTTATAGAGGACAAGGAGCCATAAGATACAGAGACTACAGTATTTACAGCAGGGAAATTATGTTTTTCATCAGATCTTCATTCCATCATCACTTTTATCCTCACTTGTTCTGTCTAGGCAATAAAAATAGTCACTCTACTGTTGCTCTTCCATACAGCTGCTTTCAGGGTTGAAGTTAATATTTCCAAGATGCTGTGATTGTCCTGAATGTTGACTGTGGGACACATGTGAGTGCTCATGACCTAATGTTCCTCAGAGCTGATGTGGCCACCTTGGGAGGTCAACAGCAGCCTGGAGGCACCTGGTATCAGGCTGACAAGCATTCATAGGATGGCAGCTGCTGAAGCAGATGATAAGTATCTGTGCAGATGTTCTATTTTCTGTGTCCCCTCTGTGAGCCACACAGAGGCTTAAGGCAAGTTGGGCTTGCTGCTCATCTCTGCTGCCTCCAACCTGCTGGTGAATCTCAGTGTGCCTGAAGACAGTTACAAAATTTATTTTCCTCATGCAATTAACCCTGGAGACATTAAAGGAGGAGGGCATGATCACTGGTGGTATCTAAAGGCTGTGAGATGAGATGCTTAGCTGTAGCATAATGGTCCTTGCCTGCAGGACAGAGCTGAACAGTGGGTTCCAAATGGGACTGCAGTGGGATTTGTCCATGGAGCATCTTCATCTTGGGGCTCTGAGGGCACAATTGGTTGAGATAGTCTTAAACTTTCATTTGAGTTTACATTTTTTTGCGGTGGACTTCAGTCCTTTTTCTGTGTGGTGCTGCCTTAAATGATTAGCCAGCCTGGGGGGAACATGGGGATTCTTGGCTTTGAGTTTAGCTTCTGTCCTGGACTCTGCCAGTTTCTTAAAATTTGTACCAGTCTGATGGAATATTCCAGGATGGCTTTTCTAGTGGAAGCTCCTTAAACCTAAGATGATTCTCTTCTGCAGGGAAAGTAGGAGTTGGAGTTCACAGAGTCTGTCATAACAGTTTGGACTTTATTATGACTGAACCTCTGAAAAGCTGAGAGTGCTGTATACATCTGCATGTTGGTTCCTTAAGGATCAACAGAGCTCTCAGTGCTTTATGACAGACAGCCAGGCAAAGAAAGCAAAATAAATCAGGGTGGAATTGAATTGTAAAGGTTTTAGATTCCAAAAACTCAGTATCTGCATTGGAAGATGGGTGAAGGCTGGGTTGGCAGCTGTTGCTGTGTTCGCGTATGAGTGTGGGGTCATCCCCTTCTCCCTGGGCCAGCAGCACAGACAAGGGGTAGGGGCTCACTGCCAGGCTGCACTTCACTGCTCACTGCAAGGCTTCAGTGTCCCCTGCTCTGGATAGCTCTGTGCAGCTCTCAAGTAGCCACTCCTGCTGCAGGAATCCTGCCTTCTCACTGTGTGGAGGGAAGTACAGGCTGAGATGGTGTCTGACTCCTGCCTCTTGTCTGCCCCTCTCCCTTCCAGCAAATGAAAGAACAAGCGAAGAGCTTTTCATCGGAAATCAAGCAGATAGATTTGGATGTTAACCGCACCTTCCGAAACCACATCATGTTTCGGGATCGCTACGGAGTGAAGTGAGTGTGGCAGACTTCCGTGGCTCTGTGGGCAGTGGTGCCAGTGCATATGTGAGGGATGAGCTGATTGGGGTGGTCAGCAGCACCCTGGCTCAGAGCAAAGCCATCTTTGCCTTCTCCTCAAACCATCACCACACAATGTGACCCACAGATGCTGGGCTGATGATTGTCTTTTCAGAGACGTCCATGCTGGACCGGGCTCAGTCCCAGTTCTTGAGGCAAGCAACAGCCTGTTGCAGTGCCTTGTCCCCCAAGGGTCACATTTGCAGAGGGCTTGGTTTGGGATGGCTGGGATGATGGGTTGGACCCATCAGGATCTGAGAGGGATGAGATCTCCACAATAGATGGGGTTGGAGAGGTTTGACAAAGTGATTTTGTCACTGGGGTAAAACACATGAGGCTGCCTTATGCAGTCTCCAAGGAACATGCTTTCTGGTTCTGTGAGCCCTGCTCCTTGTGAAAGCCTTAAGTACCTGTGGGTTGGGTGTTTTCAGAATCTTTGCTCTCTGTCTGTACACAGTGGTGTGCTCATGAAGCTAGAGACCTCATGCTCAGGTGTTTTAATGTCCTTCTTTCTCCCCAGGCAACAGGCACTCTTCCATGTCCTGTCAGCCTACTCGGTTTATAACACTGTAAGTAGTAAGTTCAGTTAACATGAAGAGTGTTGTGCTTTATATATATTTATATTTATATGTATATATGCAAAGATTTAAAGAAAAGCTTTATATAGATGTGTATTTGTGTTGACAGGTATATTTTTGTGTGTATATATATATGTAATAAACACACACTTATTTAGCCAGTGGTAATTCCAATTTTAAGTCCTAATACTGGCTTGTACAGAGAGCTGAAAGACTCTCCAGGCAGCACAAGAATCTTTGCGAAGTTGTTTCATTCCTTTGTTCATTTTGTTACCTGGTAAATGACATCTAGCAGATTCAGTTTGGGTGAGTGTAAGCTAAGAACAAGGGATTGCCTTTTGGCTTTTCAGCAGCACTAGTCTTCTGGCAGTCTGTCATGTTTCTGACTTACACCAAATGGCATCCTTGTTGAAAACACTGACTTACTACAGCAAACCAGTCATTTTTAGCTGAAGGACAAAGGCAGAATAAGCCAAAATTAGCAGCTGAACTAGTGCCTCCACCTCCAGGAGGGGACAGTTATCCTGGAAGATGCTCAGGGGGTTAGTTAAGGAGCCTCCTTCATGCCAGATAAATACTTACCAGGTTTATTTACTGTTTAATTACTTCAGTGCTCATATGGCTGAAGGAATCCAAAACAGCACTGGAGGCACATGCTGTTTGTCATCCCAAAGATAGATTGGACATGAGGAAGACATTTTTTACAATAAGTGTGGTGAGGCATGGAAATAATTGATCAGAGAAGTTGTGGATGCCCTATCCTGGAAGTGTTCAAAGTCTGTTTGGATGGGGCTTTCAGCAGCCTGGTCTGGTGGAAGTTGTCACTGCCCATGGCAGGAGGGTTGGATGAGACGATCTTCAAACGTCCTTTTCAACTGAAATTACTCCATGAGTCAGTGACATAGTAGATGCTGTAAACATATGGGGGCTGTGAATTTGGACATAAATGGTAAAGACTTTGAAATGGGACAGACCTTGGAAGAGGAGAAGGAAGCACAGGCAGCTTTAGCATTATGGTAGGCTCTGCCAGCATGGCAGCACATGTGCCCCTCTTGACTGTTGCAGGAAGTGAGCTACTGCCAAGGGATGAGCCAGATCGCAGCCATCCTCCTGATGTACTTGAACGAAGAGGATGCGTTCTGGGCGCTGGCACAGCTGCTCACCAACCAGCGCCACGCCATGCATGGTAAGGCTGGGCTGGGGACAGGGGGCGTCTGGCAGAGGAAGGGAAGATTGTTCAGGTTGGTCAGTAGAGCCTTGTTTCTCCTCACATACTTGTTTAATTAAAGTGGGTGAGGCTTAACTGCTTGCACAGCCTGACTAGGGAGCTGAACTTCACACTTGGAGGCAGACAAGTTCTTATCAAAAACACGAGGTTTATCCACCTGAGCCTTAGCACTCAGTAATTAACACTTTCACAGAAGTGCTGTCCTCCCTCCAGGGTACCTTGCCCTTGGCAATCAATTAACTCAAGGTTGAGTTTATAAGAAGTCTCACAGAAGTACATCCAAAAGTATTCACACTAAATGTGGATGTAGTTCCACTACATGTGTGGTGTAGTATTTTACTTCAGACACATTAAAGATCCTTTCATCTTACTTGTGGTTAGCAGTAATCTATGCATAGAAGGTTATTTCATGGGCAGAGAGCTAAGACTTATGGCTTGATAACTTTGGACAGTCTTAAATGTGTGTCCCACTAGATTACAGGGCACTGCACAAGCTTGTGGTGTTCAAACATCTTCAGCTTTTCTCTGAACCTTGGTAAGCACTGAGGTGTGTTTGGCGAGCTCTTGGCCAAGCCAGGTCGCAGCAGGCAGGCAGTGGGAGCTGTGTGGGCCAGCTCCGTGGGGCTGGGTGAGAAGGACCAGCTGGGCTTGGTCTGAGGGTCCCATTGCCCAGATGGTATGAAGGGTGGCCTCTGGAAAGGAAGGTGAAAAGGAGGTAGCTGGGCACCCTGTGGTTCAGCCAACTTCAACAGGTGATGCAAGAGATGAGTTTGTAGAAAATCAGGCTGTCACCATCACTCCTCCAGAGCTTTCATGATTTTTTTTATTTCTCTTGTTTTTTCTTGTTAAGGTTTTTTCATTCCTGGATTCCCGAAGCTGCAGAGGTTTCAAGCCCACCACGAGCAAATTTTAAACAAACTGTTCCCCAAACTGAAGAAGCACATGGTATCTCTTTACTATCAGTGTTCCTATAATAATGCCACATGTAATGATAAAGGAGTTCATATAGTGTTCTGCCAAACCAGATGCATAACTGAACTTATTTCTAACCGTAAGAACTGCTTCAGCTGCAGAGGCAGGCATTTATTAAATGGGTTGCCCAAATCTTGCTGAGGCAAATGGTAATCATTTGCTTGCTGGTCATCTTTAGTGGAGGGACTGCTAAAATTTAAAGGCTTTCCTAGGAAAGCCAGGCAGGAAGGCTTACAGAGCCTGCAGCAGGAGGAACAGCAGTGAGGCTGGGCTGTGTTCTTACACCAGCTGCAAAGCCCAAAGGCTGATGCTGGTCTGTCTGGAGTCTTATTTTGGTAATTATTAGCTCCAAGTGCTTTGTTTGCTGTTGTTTAAAGTCAGGAGGCACATAAGATTTGCTGGGTGTTTTGTTGCTTGGGCACATCCAGTTGCTTTTCTCTCTAGCAGATGGTACAGGCCCATTTGGTGGCTGCAGGAGCATCTGCAGGACACAGTGACTGTAGTCCAATGTCCAGGCCACTGTTTTGCAGCACCTGCTCCCCCTCTTTTTTTTTGCCTTGCCCCGCTCCTTGCATTTGGTGTAGACAGTTGGTGTTCAGTGGCCAGACTCCTAAAGTTTTCTTATGCTACCAAGGGGCTTGGTGGCCAGGAAAAGGCATTTGTATTGCTGTCATCTGCAACAGATCTTGCTTTGTGCTGCAAATGATCCAGCCCTGGCTGTAAAAGTGAAACAGAGCCATGTTGGGTTTTCACTTAATTACAGTCATGGGCAGGGGAGAGGATGGGAATAACTCAGAAAGCTGCTCATTCCTCCTGCTCCCAAAGGCTCTTCAGGCTCACAGGTGCACAATACCAGCCAAAAGCAAAGGCTGGAGCTGGCCATTGATTCCATGGGTTTCTTTCTCTTCCCATCCTAACTGCTTTGTTGGCTTTGCAGCAGAGGTCATGTCAGTTCTGCACACATGCAGAGCTCTGTGCATCTCAGCACTGGGCACCAGAGAAGTATTAGACTGAGGTGATGATGGTGAGGTTTTTAAGAGTTTTCCTTAGCCTGTCATAGCTCCTGCAGCAGCTATGCCATGTAAAGGAGGTGGTGCTTCCAAAGCTGGCTTGACTGTTCTCTGAGAGGCTCACATGGGAATTGCTATGGGAACAAAAATGGTAGTCTGCAAGGAGTGAGTGGTTTTGGGTTCCTGGAAAGTTTTTTTTAATCCCTGGAGGAGGTATTAGGCCAGAAAAGCTTCTCCCAGAAATCCCTCTCCAATGCTATGGCTGGAGTCTGGCCACATCGAGGATCAGGTTCAACAGATGTCTTGGGCAAATGGCCAAAGAAGGCTTCAACAGTGGTAGTTAAAGCAGGGGCTTTGTTGGGAGATGGGAGATGAACAACAGTCACGTCCTGCGCCCAGACCCCAGAATAAGTAAACCAACCAACCAACCTTCCCCAAAGCCTTAAAAGCTGCTTGAATCTCCAGTAACCAGCCTGGTGAAATGCCTGTCTCTCTTTGCTGCCTTCCCCCAGGACAAGGAGCAGATGACTACTGGGATTTACACGACCAAGTGGTTTCTGCAGTGTTTCATTGACCGGGTGAGGATGGTCTGGGGATTTTTTGCTGCTCTGCTGTTTGCATGCATGGTTAATCTGGCTGGGGTTTTTTTGTAAATATCATACTTTGAAGAAGGTGTTAATATTTTATAAGGTGGGATATTATGCACACTCTCATGAGGCAAAAAAAATTAATAAGTGAGAAGCTAAAAATAACTGCATGTCACTCATGACAAGCCAATTCCTGCTGCCTCATCACAAGCAGTCACTGGGAGATGGCTCAGAGTGGGGAGAGCTTCAGAGTGGGGAGAGATCTTTCTCTTGCCCGCTGGCACTGCTGCAAAGGCAATTAACCTTGCTTTGGCTCTGGAAACAACATAGGAAGAAGAAGAGCTGGGGGCACAAACCTCAACAAATAGCAGTGCAGCAGCTGCAGGCAAAGGAGCAGATTGGGACTGGAAACATGTGAAAGCATGAGAAAATTACCCTGATTTGTCCACAGCTAATTTGCTAGTCCTGAGCCAAGACTTCATTTTTAGGGTCAACATTGTGCTTACTGGACTTGAATGCAATGTCCAGACTTGCGAATATTTAGGACATCTGTGTGCTCCAGGCTCAATTTTCTGCTGCCATGTCTTCTTGAAAACAGTGGATGGTGCCTTCTCCTTGAGAGGGAACTCACTTTAGTGGCTTTTGCCATGAAAAGCTGTATAAAATACAAAATCCCTTTAACTGCAGTAGCATGTGCTAAAAGAGCTGCAATGGTCAGCTGTGCCAAACTCTGGAAGAGCCCGTATCCTAAATTTGAACCTAAATGTTACAGTAGGATTAATAGTAATTTCTGTGTTGGTGAGGTGCCTTAGATCTTTGTTGGGAGGTATGGGCTGCTCCATCATTTTGGGTATCAGTTCAATCCTGTTTGTCAGATTGGGTCTGGGTGCAAATGAACACCTCTTGCAGAGGTGTTTTTAGCAGGAAGAAATAAGCCTGTATATAAGAAAGACCCCTTTTTTGGACACCAGATGAATGATTTTTTTAATGCTTAGTGATGCATCACTGGGCTTTCAGACCTATCCTGTAAATAGCCTTTCTGGGAAATCAGGATGGATACAGGAGTTGTTTTTTGTGCTCACAAGGCTGAAAGATGATGGTACTCCCTCCAGGGTAGGGGAATCCACATGCTAGCATGCTTGTAAGGGAAATTTCTCCTTTTTCTGTATTCGTGGATGGGTTTTAAATATTTTCCTGGCTACCCAAGTTCATTAGCTTTAAGGCAAAACCATAGATGATAAAAGACATTTTTGCCAATTAGATGACTTGCAAAGCCTAGCCCTGTTGTGTGTTTTGGTGCAAGCTGATACAGTGATGGCAGTAGCCTCTGTTTCATCATCCCGTTTGTGATTTGTTTGTGTGTTGAAACAGACCCCGTTCACCCTGACTTTGCGGCTGTGGGATATCTACATCCTGGAAGGGGAGCGGGTGCTGACAGCCATGGCTTACACCATCCTCAAGCTGCACAAAAGTAAGGTCCCACCTGACTGCATCCCCTATGGCTGTGGGCCACCCTTGTGCTGCTGACCGGGAAAGCTTTGCTGGCCACTTTCAGCCTGCTTGCTGTGCCCTGTGCTGGCTGCAAAAGGCACAGGAGGAAACGAGATGCCATCGGGGTTGACTTGCTGTGCTCGGCACACAGAAACCACACCTGAAATGCTCCCAGTTGCCTCTTCCTGTGTACTGTGCCCCATAAATTGCTTTTAGGGGCAATACAGACAGCAGCCCATCTGTCTGCAGAGTTTTACACAGTGGTTCAACTGAAAAGTCTGTAGAGGGACAAATAAATCCATTAATGCACTTCTAAAATGATCAAAACCTGGTCTTCTTGCATAACATTAAGGCAGTGATGTTTCTGCCTCGAGATCTTTGTAACTTTGAACCCCTTTACTCCCATAAGTTGATAGCCTTGCTGTGTCACTCTTTTGGCCTTCATCTTGGGCAGGAGTGCATGATGAGAACCTTTGGGCCAGCAGAATGTATGGGACTGCATGTGTTGGCGTCTGCAAACAGCCACCCTGTTCTTCAGTTAAATGAAGAACAGGCTATCCAGAAATAAATCTTGAAGTATACTATTTGTCTACAAAAAGTGGGAAGCTGGGAGGCAGGCAGGCAGATGTTTCAGTTTGGCTGTGAAATCTCACCTCCCTGAGGAATGCGTAGTGTGGGTTGGCATCTCTCCCTGCAACCCGTTCCTGCCTGTATCCCACCCCTGTCTGTAACCCTTGTAAGGGCCAGCAGCTCTTCCTGCATCCCTGCCTGCTGACTGGTGCAGGTTGGCATCCCTGGCTGGTGGTGGCAGCTGCCAGCTGCCAGCAGTGGCTGTTCAGCCTGACACTCGGGGCCTGTCTCATGGAGCTTTTCCTCCTCCTAGAGGCATTGGTGAGAACTTCCAGAAATGGCCCAAAACTTGCATCCTCATCAGCACAGCTGCCAGCCCTGCTATTGTCCTGCCATAGAGGAGCTACTGCTCAGGTGGCATGGATATATACATGTATTGATGCTCCCCCTGAGCAATAGTGGGAAGGTGAGAGAGAGCCAGAAGTGTTCAGGCTGTCTCACTGTGGAGTGGGAATAGCAGCAGAATCCCAGATAAAACCTAAGCATGGTGTAACCCACGCTTGTGCTACCCTGAAATTTGTCTGTGTCACTGGCATTACTCCTTTCTCCCATCCCCCAGAGCGCTTGCTGAAGATGGCACTGGAAGACTTACGTGAGTTTCTGCAGGAGAAAATCGCTGCTTCCCTGCAGTACGAGGATGATGCTGTCATTGAGCAGCTGCAGGTGTCAATGACTGAACTACGCAAGATGAAATTTGACCTGCCCCCACCAGGTGGGTAGAGGGGAAGGTGGGCAGTTCAGCAGGGACCAGATCATCCCGCTGGTGTGGCTGGGAGCCGGGGCAGCCCAGAGGGGCTGGCACCTGTTGCGTGGAAGCATCCGTCTTCCTCACATTCAGGATGTGCAAAAACAAACTGATGCACAATTTGGGTTTTATTTTGTTTTCTTTGCTTCCAATGCAGCAAAGCCTGAGGAGTTTCCAAGGAAACCCCTGGGCCTGGAGCTCTCCCTCAACCCAGTAGCCATAAAGGAAAATGCAGCAGCCAATGGCCAGAATGGCCGGGTGGGTGAGCACACCCCAGACAGGGAGCCCCATCCCCACAGAGTTCCTGGAGCACCAGGAGGAATGACAGTGCTGGAAGTGAGGATTCCCACTTCCCAGGGCAACGAAGCAGCTGAAGCAATGACCGTGCCCGTTTCAGGTGGGCAGCCACTGGATGAGGAGGGTCAGGCGGAACCCATTGTGGACGGGCAGCCATCATCTCTTCTGAAGGCAAGCGAGACACAGGCCCAGCAACACCTCCTGCCAATGGTCCTGCCTCCAGAGCAGCCTCTTCTTGCTCCTGGCTGTGCCGTGGTGGACCATGGAGTCTCCCTCCATGCCCCAGCTGAGCACAGCTCCTTAGACTCCTCTCTCCAAAACAGGCCAGCTCCTCCCGACTCGAGCACCGCTGAGCTTTCTTCTATGGACCATTCAGTGTGGCAGCCAAATCCCACTACCCTGGCAGCGGGAGAACAGGCATCTTCCCTGAGCAGAGACGCCGTGCTCGACACAGCCCCCCATCCTCTGCCAGCCGGCTGCCGGCGGCTCTCCTGCACCTCACAGAGCAATGGCTCCCCCGAGAGCGAGCACGGGGAGGAGGCAGCAGATGACAGGCACTGCAGGGCGGTGCTGCCGGACAAAATGAGCCTGAAGCGCTCAGCATCTAAAGCTGCATCCACAGGAGAGCTCCTTAGCCTGCAGCACAGCGGGTCGGGCAGTGCCACCGGCACCACGTGCTGGCCCGAGGCCGTGGGCGTGCTGCCCTCGCACAGGCAGGCGGGGGGCAGTGTGCCCATCTTGTCCAGCAGAGAGCCAGAGGCAGCAGGGCTGGCCGAGGGCTGCCCCGCCCAGCAGGCACCGTCTCCTGTGGTGGAAGGGAACAGCCCCTACGTCGTTATCAAAACCACCACTCCCCTCCACCTGGCCCATGCTACAGAGCAGGACTTCTTGAACAGAAAGCAGGTGGCATTGCCTCTGTCAGAGACTGGACATCCCTTGCCTACCACCTCTATACCGCCACCTCTTACGCCGGACCCAGAAGAGGTGGAGGTCCAGAAAAGCCTCCAGAAACCATTAAATGCACTGAAAGCCCCACGACCCCCACTGAGCCCCAAACCAAAATTACTGCCGCAGGTTGCCAAATCCCGCTCAGAGAACAGTTTCCTTTCAGGCTCTCCTTCCCTGGCAAAGCTGCCCAAATCGGTGACATTCTAGTGGGGATGGGAAAGAGGAAGATAAGGGAGAAGAGGTGGGTTGTGGAGAAGCACCCTTGCCCCATTTACAGGATCCCCTTCTGTCAGCAGGGCTGTTGGGGTGACAGCACAGCACCATTGCACATCAAGCTGTGCTTTGGTACGAGCGCCCAGTGAGGAAATGAAGCGGTTGCCACCAGCACTAGGAGACACCAGCAGATTGGATTTGCATGTTTCCTATGGACAAATTGGAAAATGCTTTCATTTTTTGTTCCTCAAAGCTCCCCAAGCCTCATCACCTGGGGAAAGAGGCAGGGCTGGTGAGTGTGTTGCGTGTTTTCTCCTGCTCCTGCCTGCTGTGGGAATCCACAACCAAGGACGCAGGCACAAGGTGTTGGAGTCCAAAATGCTTTCTTTAAAATGCCCCATTGGTGCAGCCACAGCATTGCTTTCAAAAGCCTTTGTAGCAATAGATTTTTATTTCATTTCCCAGACGTGCAGTTATAGACAGCAGGATTTCCAGGCAGTGCCATGGCATCCTGGCAGGACACAGGCAGCCCACTGCCCCCTCTATGCAATTCCACAAAGCAGTGTCCGGCTGTATCTGGCTCCTGCCGCCGTGGTGGATGGTGTTCAGGAGGACAGATTCAACAGCTGCTGAGTCCATGGGATGTCTCCTTGGTGTCACCCCAGTGGGGGACTGCCAACAGAGCGGTTCTTTCCCAGGTTCTCAAGGTGACAAGGACAGTGATGAAGGTGGAGCCTGGTCTCTTGGGCGGAGTGCCCTTTCTGCTGGCCTTTCCTTTGCAGGGGCAGTGTGGCGAGCAGGCTCGCTGCCTTTCTGTTCCCCAAACAGGAAAAGGGGCTGCTGACTCGGGAAGCCTGCCTGTACTACCAAGCTGCTGGAGGTGTGATGGCATCTAATCACAGTGCCCCAGATAAGTCCACTTTTGCTTTGAGTAAGTTAAGTGTCAGTGGAAAGGGCATAAGAACTGGGGAAGGGGAGAGCACATTGCCAGAGTCTGATCTTAGCCCTTCTGGTTGAGCCCACACAGAATTAACAACAGGAAGGAAACTTGGACATGATGGGCGCTCACATGTCTGCTTTGCCCTTCATGCACCAAGTTGTAGAGGCCTGTCCATCTCCTCCCTAACCCAAGGTGCTGCTGCTGCACAGCCCAAGCAATTGGCTGGAGGTGTGCAGGGATCTGGGGAAACCCCCCATGGAAAGAGTTGGTCCAAAATTCTGGTTTCAGCATCTTCTTCACCCCTAGACGTGAAGGGACTTCACCAGGAAGGCATATCAGAGAAAAAGCAGGAAGTAGTCCAGATAATGCTGGATTTGACTTTGCTGTCCAGAAAGGGTGGCTGCAAGTGCCACCTTAGGTGGGAGTGCAAGTGGGAATCCTAATCCCTTCAGCAGAGACCCTGGGCAAAAGCTCCTTTAAGTTCTAAGGAGACTTTGAAAACTATTTTTTTTATCTCACAGGCTGCTTCAGTTGCATAACCTGATCTAAAGCCTACCTGAAAGCCCAGCAGAAAACTTCCACTAAATTACTTTGTGGGTTCCAGGAGCTGGACTTGATCCTGGTGGATCCCTTCCAACTCAGCATATTGTATGGTTCTATGATTTATCAGGGTTTATTTTGCCTTGTGTACATGTGGTGGTTTATGTTTGCAGCAGGGAGTGTCAAAGGGAGCACCAGATCTTTGGATGTAGCCAGCCAGACAACAGCACCCTCAGCTTTCATTGGAACCCCAGCTCTGTCCCAGGCCCCATCTTCCACTGAGCCTCCAACTTGCCCATTCTCTCCCTCTGCAGAGCAGGGATAACCCTATTAGCTACCTCACAGGGGTGTTGTGAGGAGTCAAGCTTTGCTGTTTGAGGAAAAGTGCTCTTTGAATGTTCAGTATCTGTGTTTTGAGACACCACAGGTCCTTTCTAGGACAATGGTGCTTGAATTGTTTTAAATTTAGAGTATGTTTTTCCGTAACTGTGCACAGTTAAACGTATTTGTGTGTTAAAATACCTGAGCAGTATTTCAGGACAGATATCCAATGTCTTTTGCTAGCAGCCCACTGGCCACAGGAGCTCACTGGGAAGCAACAAGAAATATCTGAGAGCTGTTGGTCACATCTTGGCTTGGGTTCTATAGCCTGGGGCTCTGTCCTCTCCTTGAAACCCACATAGGACTCCTTCTAATGCATCTGAGCATCACACGTGCAAGAGCTGAGACCTCTTTCCCCTTGTTTTGACCCATTTTCCCTCATTTCAGGCACACAGCCTTTGCACATCATGTTGCTTTTGCACCCAGACTCCTCACCCAGTGTGTGTCTGGGATGTTTTGCAGTATTAACATTTAAAAAAGGTGGTTTGCTCTAATTTTGGAGAGCTGTCAAATGCATAGTACTCATTGCATGGTGCTTGGTGCATGACATTCAACATGAATTTTGATGGAGCAAAGGGTGGGAGTTGTCCTTTCCTCCACGCCCTAATGGGAATGAGCAGCAAGGTCCTTGGTCATCTTCAGGCCTGGGGGAACCACCAGCAATGTGCATTGCTGTCCTTGGTGTGATGAACCACTTGAACACATCAGTGCATGATCTCCAAGGAGATGCCCACTCCTGTCTCCTCCTCTGCCACAACCAGGGTGGGTCTGTGGCAGCAAGGCCTGGCCCAGCCTCAGCTCTTTTGCTGGGAACAGGAAGGGGGAAGGAGAAGGATGAGGGTGGCAGCTCAGCAGGACAAATTACCTGACCCAAGCCACTTGCAGCCCTGCCCACCCTCCTGCAACAGTCTCAACCCCTCAACAAAAACCACTCTTACTGTGAGCAAAGGTGGGAAAGCAGCTCCCCCCCTCCTTGCCCTTGCACCCCTGAGACAACACTTGCCTTGCTGCCTTCCATGTAAAGATCAACGCTGTGGGTTTGGGTTTTCTAGCTTTAGTTTGTTTTTCTTTGTGTTACTTGTTTGTGACAGAGCACTTTGAGTGGCTGCAGCACTGGCAGGCAGCAGGAGCCATGGGACCCAGCTCCAGCAGGGGCTGGAGGCTGAGGTCAGGGTTTCTGGGCCATGCACTTTGAGAGCCTGGCTACCATCTGCTTTTCTTTTTATTTGCTATTCTTGTTTACAGCGTGGAACGCTTCTTCCATGATTCTTTCTAATGTATTATAATTATTACTTTTAAGAAAAAAAACATTTTTATGTCTGCTTTTTTGTTTGTTCAGCTTGGTTTTTTTAAAGGAAGAGTTTTTTGGGAAAAAAGTCAAAAATTCCTTTTTACACTGATCCAAACTGTCCAGAGTGTCTGATGCTGTGTTTTACATGGTTGTAATAATAATGGTAAAAGAAGTTTAGCATAAATTAAGACTCCATGAGGTTTCTTACAGGACAGCAGCTGCACCAAGACTGGTTGCCTTCTCCTGATGACTTTTAGCTTGGTTCACTGGGTATGATTCAGGTGCAACAGGTCCATCCTGCTCCATCTCTGCATTCCTCCCTGATTTTCTACCGTAATCCAGGCATCCCCAGCAACAGTGGAAAGAAAAATGCTCCTTTCTACTTACCACCATCCTCTCCCAGCTAAGCAAAGGGCAGCATCCCTTCTGACACATGGCTGCTGATCAGCAGCACTGCTGAAGCTCGTTTCTTGGCCAAGATTTTGTGTTTGGAGTTTGTTTTCCTGCCTGTAGGCAGTGTGGGGAGGGTTGGACTGGATGGGGAACGGGTGGACACAGCTCCTTGCACAGCAGGTGGGTGGGTGGGTGGGACTCACACTGGTGAGTCAGGGCTGACTCACGTTTACAGCAGTCACTGGGAGTGTAAGGTGGTGCTGCTGACAGCTGAAGATGCATTTTAAAAAGCTGTGAGTGAGCAGTACCTCTGACACACCCCAGATTTCATGGCCAGGGCTTCCTGGGCTTAAGCGACCATGGTGCTGTTGCCCTTGAGGTGCTGAATGTGAGCAGTGTTCTGGCTCCCCTGAGAGAAAGCTGCAACTTGGTGTTAAGCAGCATGTTTATGGAAAACACAGGCCTTCTGTCTCTGCCAGAGTAGCACAGAGGGCACAAAGACTGACAGCTGATGGAGGGGCCAGAATTAGCTAAATGGCCCTCTAGGATTTAAGAGCAATGCCTGAAATCAGCATCCCCATGTGTCTGTCACCTGCTGAGTGCTGTAGGCTGGTTTTTCTGCTTCTATCACTGCCCTGCCTCACCTAAGAGGTCAAACAGGAACAAAAATTGCTCTCCAGCACCCTTAAATTAGCTCATTTATATTAACTGGTTAAAACATGGTCTGCATTTACACAGGAAAAAAAAAAAAAAACAAAAACAAAAACAAAACCGCAGCACCCTGGTACAGGAGCACCCTGAGGATGCAGCTCCTGGCACATCTGTGCCATTTCTCTCTGGATGCCAGCACAGGGATGCAGCACTGTGAGCAAGGGTGAGAACCCCAGGCTGGAGTGAAGCAAACCAGCAGCAAATGAATGCTGTAGATGTGTAGGCGTTGAGGCTTCTGCTTAAATTCTAGTCGTCTTATCAGCCAGGGACTTCCACTGCCTCTTCCTCTGCACTTGGTATTTGCCAGTGTTATCTATCCCCCTCTTCCTGGTGGAGCCACTGCTGTTGTCACAGCTCTCCAGCTCCCAGGGCTGGTCCCCCCAAGGCAGAACTGCAAACTCCCCAAGCTGTGCTCAGCTCTGGTGCCCTGGCAGCCCTCTGTGGCTCCTGTCCTTCCTGGCTCAGAACAGCCAAATGGGCAGCGCCAGGAGCTGGGACAGGCAGGAGACCACATCTGTCCTCGCTGCTCACTGGCTCTCTGCCAAGCCCCAGCTGTGCTCCTCACCATCCCTGGCCACCTCCCTCAACATGGAAAGCTCATCAACCCCTGCATGCCTCCACAAGGCTTCAGCCAGTCGGCACTGAATAATTGATGCTAAGTGGAGCCTGGAGCAGAGCCAAGCTGAGGAAGGGAGTAAGGCTTTGTCCTGGTTTAGGCTCTGCTCCCAGGATATAGCAGGGGAAGAGAGATGGGTGTGCTGTGTCTGGCAGCCTTGTGCCCCAGCCAGTTTGGCAGAGGTAGTCAGTTTGTCTGGGCCTGGGACTGTTCCTCCTCTGGGGCTTGCTGTGCTGCTCACCTGCTGCTGTGTCCTGCTGCCATGGCGGTGCTGCTGTACTGCTCTCATGCTGCTCGTGTGCTGCAGAGGGGCTGTGGCAGTGGTGGACGGGACTTGGGGGGCAGAGCAAGGGCACCCACAGCAAGAGCAAAGGAGTTGCACATGGCGCCAGGCCCATCTGCTTGTTCCCCTTCCCACCAGCTGCTGGTGGCCAGGATGGTGGCTGTCACACCATCCTCGAAGCAATGTCACCCCCTTCCTACAGCACATCCCCAAGCATAGAGCAGCTTACGGAGAAAATAATAGCCCAGCAGTTGAAAGAGGCAGGTCTGACTACTGCCCAAACCATCTCCCAAATCCTACAGCCTCAGCAGCTGAGGAGAAACACAGGACATACATGAGCATTCTCTTCACCTTGAAGGATGTGGGCACTAGGACAGTGCAGGAGACAACCAAAACAGAACTGAAACATCTCACCAGGAGATGCAGCAGGTGGACCCATCCCACAAGCATGCTCACTCACTGGCAGGAGTTACAAAAGAGCCCAAGATGGGGATGGAGAAGGCTTTGAAGGCACACAGAGAAACATGAGTCCAAGGGATTGGAGTCACTAAAGCCTTGCTAATTTTCCACACAGTAAAACAGGCTCCTCCTAAGACAAAGAGAAAGGTAAACCAGGAAACTTCCAATTTTGTCCAAAACTGGTATGAGCTCCTTTAGCGGTACCTGTGGCTACATGGGATGCAATATCACAAGCCCCTCTTCCAACCATCCCATAAAGAGCCTGGGCCACTCTGGTGCCCCGGAGGCAACTCAGCCTGGTCTCACATCAGAGCCCTGCTCCTGGCACATCTAAGCCTACTGACTTAGATAACCTCAGACTTGGGGAAGCTGGATCTTGAGTGGCTTTGCTTACCTTTATGGTGAAGGCAAGAAGTGATATAAAAGTACTGCTTACGCTGGAATGGTCTGCAGCAGTGGCTGTAGTCCAGAAGGGAAACCTGGTCTCTTCTACCCAACCACACTGCAGGTGAGGACAATGAGGCCATCGTTTAGCCAAGGCTGCTCTGTACAACTCAGCCTTTCATTCAGCTGCCCCCACCACCACCCTCACATCTCAGGTCTCACTCCAGCACTGAGTCACTGCTGCCAGTTCCTGCACAACCCAGGTCTTTGCCAAAGCCCTCAGCAAGCACCATGTTGTCACCTGCTTTGGAGTCACCCTCTCTGCTAGCTTAGGAGAATGCTCCTGTGGAAGCCCTCACAGACCAAAACACATTACATCTGTTCCAGCACTTGATCAGCATCTTTAAGGACTTGTAAGCAATTCTGCCAGTTGACTCAGCTGTGATGTCTCTGGAGCCCCAACCCCTCTGTAACAGGGTGCAGGGCATTTGAATGATCTGAGAAGAATATGTATTATACATCTGTCCTGAGACATCTGGATCTGACCAGACTAGAACAGCTCATCAGCTATTCTGTCACTTAAGTACAGGTTCAAAGGTGTCACTCCTCCACATCATGGGATATGCAGTCTCAGTCAGTAGGATGCTAACTGAAGCCTTCTCACAGGTGGTTTTCACAGTGGTTGGAGATCCACAGCACAGCACAAGTTTAGTTCAGCTTTGCCATGGCCAGCTGAAGAGATCACAACAGCCAGAAATGAGCTGATGTTCTCAAACATAGCAACCTTTGTGGACTCTTCCAGCTTCAGCTGTGCAACAGGAATAATCAAAATAACTGCTCACCTGAGCTCGTGCCAGTGAAGCAGAACTGAGATACACAACAAATTCCTTGTCATAACAGAAACAACTGCTGTCTGAAAACTCCATCCTCCAGTCCAGGTGCTTCTAGAACACGTGTGCCTTGAATATCTATGGGGAAAATCAACTCCAAATCCCTCAATTTCTTCTCCAAACCTACATTCACTCCAGTGAAACTGTAATCCTGGTATTACTTTCAGACTTGACAAGTTCAGCTAGCAGAGAACATATTGTGAGCTCATGTACTGACTTCCCACCTGTCCAGGGCCAGCAAGATACTGTCCTGTCCCCAAATCACCAGCACCAAGGCAGCATGTGAAAAAAGCCAAGTCCAGAGTAACAACTCCACCTGACAGAAGTGATGCAATCTGGTTTTTTGCCAACAGCAAAGATCAGACTGGATCACAGCTGCTGTATCTTATCTGTTGATTCTCGTCCTGGAACAAAGATGCAGTACAACATTAATACACAACTAATACATGGTTTTTGGAGAAGAGCTGTGGTGTCAAGCTTTTAGCCTTCCTTTTGTTCCTAACCTACCTCCAGCTTTTAGCATGGACTTGAACAATAACCTGAGCCTGGATTTCTTGTGACCTCCTGATTACAGCAAAAAGCTGACCAGCTGCTGTGATGGTCTGTTACTGGCCAGGACTGTTTGACAAGCTTGAAAACGTTACCCTGAGTGCAGAAACCTCTCTGAAATGGAGATGCTCCTATTTCAGCTTTCTGCTCCTCACCAAACTCTTGTAAGTAGTTGGTATTCTGGCCAGTGCTAGCACACCCTCACCAAGATGTGCCAGTTTCTTGCAACTGTAGCTGTTGCCCTACCCTGTGAAGACACCTCGGCCCTGGTGCTCCCTGGAGCTCCTCAGCTTCCTTGACTGCAGCTCCCAGTCTTTGACTATGGCATTTGGCTCCCGGCCAGAGATAAGAGGAGACTCTCAGTGGTTAGAGCTACCCAGTCCTTGAGAGAGTTCCAGAGTGTTACTTCTCTGAAGGCCTCCAGCTAGACCTATCCCATCCTTCACCAAGGGCCTGGGGAACAATGGGATAAGTTCTACTGCAGATGAAGAGCACCATGTAGTAACATTGCCAAGGACCCCCATGTCATCCTCTAGAAGGACGAAGTACTCCTGCCCTCTGTCCTGCGGCCAGTCGTGCACAAGCTGATGGCTTTAGGAACAAACCTCATACTTCCAGTCTTCACACTTTAAACAACTCAGAATGGGAGGTTTTCTGGGAGTCTCTGGTCCAGTCCCACCGTGTAACACCAGGTTCCAGCATCTTCAGCAATTCTCCAGCACAGGGACAGATGCTGCTGCAAACAGCACACCCAGCTAAAGGCAGGGCACTTTCCCCTTTTGCAACTTCTCCCACTCCAGCTGGTATCAGCCCTTCTCCTGCAGGAACAGGGTGCCAGGCAGCTGCAGCCAGGGTGAGGGCCGTGCCCCACAGCAACTCTAAGGAGGCATTTACAAAAAAGCAAGCCATTAGCACAAGTCCTCTCTTGCCCAGGCCAAAAGCAAAGGTAGCACCCCCAAGGAGCATGGGAGTTGAATCCCGCTGCTTTAATTTTGCTGCTGCCTGGCATGACAAAGCATAGGGAGTGGGATGGGAAGTTGCTCACATGGATGCTTGGAAGCCCTGGGTGGGCTGTGGCTTTGTGCTGGGGGTGACCAGGGTTTCTTTACTGGTTTTGCCACATAAGGCATGTGACTCACGTGCCGCCCTCGCCACTCCCAACCCAGACCAGCCTTGGCTGCCAAACCCAGCACCTCTTCACGCCTAGACCAGCCCATGCAGAACAGCTCCCTGCTGCACTCAGCTGGATCACCTTCCCTTTGATGCTCCTAATTCTGGATGCCAGCTGAATTAGCCTGTGCAATAGCTTAGAAGAGGGAAAGACAGTGCAGCGGGTAGCTTGGTACTCACTGAGGGCAATGCTTTGTCTTGTGGCTGCAAGTGAAAGGCAAAAACCCCAAAGGAGCAGAGCTGAGCAAAGATGGGGTTCCCAACAGATTAGCCCTTATCAAAAACACTCTTACCTACTCCTAAACCCAAGGACTGGAAGCCTGAATCCTTCAGTCTTAGTTGCTGAGCAGCCAGACAGCTTCTGCAGTGCAGGAGAGCCCTTCTCGATGTGCTCACCAATAAGGAAGCCGTGCACAAGCAGAGGAGGATTTGCTTACCTGTCCATACTGGAGCAGCCAGCATGTGCTGTACAGGTGTTAGCATAGCTAGGTGCTGGAAGGGACCAGAAAGTCCTAATTCTGCCTCTAGAGCACAACACATGATGGAGGTCTTGTGCTAGAAAGAGCTGACAGGAAAGGAATGAGGGAAGCAATAAACTGATACCAGCTGAGGTGAACCCAGCTCTCAAATCTCCTCCCCTATACTTCTTCCCTTCCAGGCATTGCATCTGAGGCCGTAAATCCCATAAGGACTAGGCTGAAAGCAAAGCACTCAAGGGGTGCCAGAGATGGGCTTGAACTGGTTGCACTCTTCCGCCCTCCCAAAATTTGAGGCCAGGTGGCATGGGGAGGACAAAGAATTGCTGCAGACAGAGACAAGCTGTCTTGTCCCTGAGAGCTTGTCTCTCCCACCCCAATCCACCTCCATGATCTACAGAACAACCTTGGGCTGTGGAGAGCAAATCTCAGCACCCCTTCCTCCCGGCCATCCCACCAGCAATCCTTCTGGAACACCAGCAGCAGCAGCCTCTGGAAGGACACATTCATCAAGGTGGTTTGTTGAGACGATCAAATAATAATTTACTGTGATTCAATCTGTGGCTTTGTACAGTTGCCAGGGTGGGAGGAGGCCAAAGGATGAGGGGATGGGGATAAAAAAAAAAAAAAGTTGTTTGCCGCAGGCTTGGGTGAAGTGCGAGATAGTCCTTGGAGGGGCTCATGCTCCCCCTGTCCTCTTTCTCCTCCTCTCCCCCCACCCCATACTCCTCCTCTGAATCCATTTGCTTCTTCCTTTGCTTCACCTCTTTCCTTGCGCACTGCACAGTGGGAACCTCACCAAAACACGGTCCAGTCAGCTGAAACAGAAGAGGACACTCATGAGCACCCATTCCCCATCAAAACCAGTGGGGCTGTTCCCAGTACTCACCCCTCACATTTTGGGATGACCCTGTTAGTGCCCACAGAGCAAAAACAAAAGGCTGCACAGGTCTTAGAGGTGTGGGCCTGGCTCAGGAAAGCATCTGCTGAAGGGAACAAGTCTTGGAGTCAGTGTACTGATGGGTGAGCCTCAGGCACCTCACAAGACCTTCTGCCTCTTTCAGAACCTCCTTGTGGGAAGGGGCACTGGTTGGCAAGATCTTTCCACCTCCTCTGGGAATGATGGGAACCACAAAGTGAGTCCAGGGCAAGTGCAGCCAAATTTTGTTGGCCACACACCCACCCTTCTCCTCAGCATGTCTCGGCCTCACTTCTCCTTTTGTGACTTGATGTTCCTCCCTCTCTGCTCTTGGGCACTGCAGCTAAATTAAGCTGGGATGTCTGGTTTCCAGTTTCTGCCTGACCAGAAAAAGACATAGGCAACTCGCATGGCATGTTTTCTTAACAGAAAGGAGTGTTTCTAAGTGACCCCTTCCCAGCCCTTCTTGCCCAAGCTGGTGCTGCCACCGGGTTCTGAAAAAGGATTGGGCTCCTGGCAGTCGGCATAAGGGAGCAGCAGTGCCTGCCAAGCCCATGCAATCAGCTGTGAGCCAGAGCAGGAAACAAGCCTTGAGCTCATATCCCCATCCGGAGGAAATGCTCCTGAACATCTGGAGGACACAAACATCTGGAAAATCTCCCCTAGCAGTGATAAGTGTGCTGGGCACAGCATTCAGCTCGGCCCCCAGCCGACCTCACGCGCCTCAGCTGGGAGCAGAGGGGTGGGGTTCTGCAGTGGATTTTTGCTCATAGGAAGCAAAGGTTGCCAGCACTGTTTTGTTGGGTTTTTTTTTCCTTGGAAGTAGGGGGCAGGAGGAAGAGCTCTACTGTGCTCATGGCGTCTAGCTCAAAAAGCATCAGAGGAAACCCACTGCCCATCTCCGCCTCCACGAGACCCTTGTAACACCATTTCTGGATATAATGCACTTCTCTTTAGGACTCCAGGTGCTTGGGAGACTCTCCAAAAGACATTGAGGCCAATGTTCATGCACACATTTGTCCCATATCCCAGTCCCAGATGTCCTTATAGATCTCCCTGGTGAGATCAGCCCAAATTATCCCTCTAAATTTCTACCATGGAAGGAGTTGGTTCCACAAACAGGTATTCCCAGGCCTTTCACTTAAGGCCAGCTAGCACATGCAGGGACAATAATAGGAACTCTCCCTGACTGCTATCCAGCAGTGTTTTGAATAAACTCATAATTAAAAAAAAAAAATCGAGGAAAGAAAAATAAAAAAACCAGTCAAGTGAACATAAACAATCTGAAAAACGCTGTTTCTAGCTCCAGCACACACAATCTATAAAAGCAAACAGCCCCCTTATGGCTAGTTCTCAACATTGCATCAGTTCCAAATATCCCAGCGGATATATCTGCTCTAAAGCTTTAGGATGAGGCAATTTATGTGAGTGCATTAGGAGGCAGTGCACCCACCCAGCTCTTCATCTGAACCCTTCTAGAGCCAGTCTGGTGAGCATGCAGTGATCTGTACACCTTCAACATCAGCTTAACTCCTCTTCCAGAGCAGCAGCATAGGAAGAAGCTTCCCTGGGGAAAGCATGACAAAACATGCTTTTTAAAAAAAATTTCAGTTGTACAGAATTTTGTTGCATAAAGTGAGGGGCAAAAATAAACAACCCTTTCCTGCCACACACTTCCTCAGGAAAGTGGGAATTCTGACTTACCTATGTTTTGACAGAAAAATGCTATTTCAGTGCGAAAGGTGTTTCATTAAAAAGTACCTGCTGCTGAAATTAATCCTGCTGCATTTGTTTGCAGGCAAGTGCATCTGCAGTCACCTCCTGCCCTGCTTCCCCCACTGCACTCCATGTCCTGCTTTCACAACTCACCATAGTCACGATACCACACATTTACAGTTCATGCAGCCGGGGCCGCTCTCATCCGGGGGATTCAGCTTGCGCAGTTTATGCTGCCGGATCTCCCGCACCAAGGTGTAGAAGGCATCCTCAACGCCCTGGGGGAAAAGCACAGCTTGAAGCAGCTGCCCACTCTGAGGAGGGACAGTGGAGAGACGAGAGGGCTCTGCTCCCCAGCAAGGTGTCCCTCGCACTGTCCAGCAGTGCAGATTGCAGAGTTAAAGGTACAGAACCAAGCTGGGAAGCCTAGCAAGGACCTGAGTGTGGCCCTCAAACTGAGAGCAAGATTGAATGAGCAACTACGAGGATAAGGAGCTCTGAAGTCCCTGAGATTCATCAGCTCTCAGCAGTCTGAATGAGGTCTACCACCCAAGAGAAAAGCCACTACTAGACCACTGAAAGTGTCAGTTGTTCCATTTCCACCTTTGTGCTCTGGGAGCCCCACATGGTCCTTCCCGCAGGTATATTCTGCCTGCATGTCTGCCAAAATAGACCATGGATGACATCAGCCAAGTGACCTCAGCTTAGCTATGTTGTCAGTCTGCAGTGACTATGGAGGTTATTCCAGAGCCTTAGAGAAAGCCCTGAGAAGGCATGTTCTCTTCACTGCTGCCACAGCATGACGATGCACTTCTCGTGATGGAAGGCTCAAGTGTGGACAAGGAACATCCTGAGGGAGCATTTAGCCTTGAGGAAGCAACTAAGCCCAGCCCTAACACCCATCTGTCTGTAGGGTGGTGCCTGCCCATTCCTGCCCCTCCAGGGCAGCAACGGAGGAAAGAAAAGGGAAAAGAACATTTTGTATAAAAGTCTCCTCCTACCTGTCTGGTTTTGGCAGACGTTTCTATGTAGGGGATCCCGTAGCTCCGGGCCAGGTCCTGCGCTTGCCGGGTCTCCACTGTCCGAGCAGGGAGGTCACATTTATTTCCCACCAGCACCATGGGAACATCATCTGAGTCTTTCACCCTCTTGATCTGCTCCCTGCAAGGGGAGGAGGTGTGAAAAAATGAAGGGGCAGCTCCAGAACACTCCCCACCAGTTTCTTTGTTAAGATTTGACAGCTACCCCTCGCTCCTGTTGAGTACCTCGTGTTGAGCTTTAAGGAAAATGTAAGTGACTACAGCACACAAGTTAGTAAACAGCAAAACAGTTAGGGCACTTTTGGAAATGAAAACTAAACATTCTTCTGCTCTTTAAATGCAGCTATTTACAAAACAACTTGAATTATGACAATCTATATTAAGACACAAGCTTAAGATAGTTTAAGTGAAATAAAAATTAATTCTCAAGCTGTTACCTGTGCTATTTCCAACATTTTAGATCAAGTAACCCCCTCCAAATGGGAGGAAAAAAATAAAAAATCACCTGCAACCAGAATTTGCTGAGCTGATAAAGCAGCTTTTGGCAGCCGTAACCTTTTCTGCAGATGCACAGTCAGTATTTGCTCCCTTTCAGTTTAGTTCAGGTCACTCAAAGTTGAGAAACCAACTGGGAACTAAAAAAGCTGTAATGCTCACTTCTTCATTCCAACATTGGATCTAAAACTAGGTGGGCGAGGATGAGATTTACCACTTCTAAAAATCTTGAAGGCCATTATGACCACAAACAATCAATTCAATTCCCTTCTGACAGATAATAACTTCCTTTGCTTAATAAATCATTTAACTTCAGATGCAAACCAGCTTTTTTTTTTTGCTCATGGGTCCAGAAGATTTAACATGGTTTTAATTTAAGTAATAAAAGATTTAAAATGCCAATTTCTGCATTTTAATTGAATGCAAATCTCCATCCAAAGGCAGATGGACATGTATCACACAGAAAACAATCAATCTTTTTCTTATGTAGTAGAACATAGAAATGAAGTCTGACTATATGCATGATATGCCATAAAGCCATTTAAATGTTCTGTGTAACATCCTGATCTGCAAATGCAAGTACTAAATTTAGTACACAGGCAACACTTAGCTGAAAAGAGATACCTCCAAATGGTTACTAACCAAGGAGAGCCAGCATTTCTCTGGGGAATAGTCTTTTAAAAGTGCAAACACCAAGAGCACAGGCTAAAGGAGATGAAAGCCAGTGATTTACATCATGATCATGATGGCTTGAAATCGAGCCATCCTACAAGCAAAGCAAGTCACAGGCATCAGCCCCAGCATAAGGATGAATACTGCTCAATCCCTCAGGTGCTTTAGGAAAATCCCAGCCTTTGTCCTTTGGTTCAGCTAAAATAAGCTAAATTAGTGCACCTGTGCAGCTATTACACGGAAGAGCCTTTTGGATGAGACTGAAAACATCCCAGCAGCTCCAAGCAGTACCTCTGACTATGGAGCAAGGAAGAGATGTGCCTGTTCTTGGAACACCAGGATTATTGGGACCCTGGTTTATGATGAGGGACTAGGATACATAGTCTCCTGTGAGCAGTGGACAGAGCAGGGACAGTCAGAGCCATCTCCTGCATCCTCTGCAAGTGCCTGCCATTGTAGCCAGACCTCCAAAAAAGGCACAAGCAAAGCGATCCCTCCCTAAGGTAACATCGGGGTAAACAGGGAATATTCCTGCTGTGTTTACATCATCCCTTTGACTCTCCAGCTCTGCAGGGGTGACATCAACAAGGAGGAGAATTGGGATGGGTACTGGGACAGGGTCCCTGCTTTGTCACCACTTCCCCATACATCATCTTGTGCAAATCACCTCTCTGGAGCCCTGACTGCCCTTCTGCTCCATCTTTGCCCTGATTGAAACCAAGCTCCAGTGAGGCAGGACTGTCTCTCCCCGTGTGTGTGCAGCTGGCAGACCACAGCCTGGCAGTGACAGTGGACAGCAGGGCAAGCAGCTCTCCCTGTCCTTCTCAGCCTCCTCTCCCAGCTCTGGGGCCAGCAGAAGCCGCTGAGATCGATTGCACTAACAAAGCAATTCCACTAATTAGGGAGGGAAGGGAGGGGGTCATACAGGATCAGCTCTCTCTTTAGTCACTATAAACACTTAAACATTACATTACCAGGTCCCCAAAGGCCGAAAGCCATCCCTTTGGAAGGGTTTTACTGGAGTCACTGACATTAGCCATCTGCTCTGTCTCTTCCCTGGGGAATGACCACTTGAGCTAATTGTCTTTGCTGGCAGTCTGCTTCCACCATGGGGACTGATCTAAAAGGGTGGGCAGGAAAGTGCACCAGCAAGGCCTCCCCTTTGCACAGGGCAAGAGAGAAAGGGCTCTTCCCAGGACACTGACCTGTACTGGTGAATATCTTCAAAGGACTTGGTGTTGTTGATGGCGAAGACACACAGGAATCCTTCCCCCGTTCTCATGTACTGGTCTCTCATGGCACTGTACTCCTCCTGCCCTGCAGTGTCCAAAATGTCTAACAAACAGGTCTCTCCATCGATGACTACTTGCTTTCTGTAGGAATCCTGCAGGCCAGGAGAGGAAAAGGAAGGAGGATGCATTAAGGGAGGGCTTGGATCTGGCTAAACAAAGGGATGCAGTGAGTGCATCCCTGGTAAGATGTCAGGTCATATTCTGCCTGTGTTCAGCTTCCATTAAAGAGACAACTCAATCTGTTTCAAACATGGGAGGGAAAGCAAAAAAACCCCAAAAAATAAAAAGGAAAAACAACCAACCAAACAACAACAACAACAACAAAAACAAACAACCAAACAAAAAAATTAAAAAAAAAAAAAACCACCAAAAACAAAACACAACAACCACAAACCACAAACAAACAAACAAACAAAAAAACCCAACAAAACAAAACAAAACAAAAAAAATGGAGCAGCTAAGCAGGTTTCTTCTTGTCTGTCAGAACCACAGAGAAGACAGCTCCCAGCTTTCTTTCCCCATTCCCAGACCTGCCTTGGGCAGACCAGGTGCAGCTTCATCTCTACCACACTGCATAGCCCTCAACAACTATTTCCTAAGCATTGATTAGTTTCAGCTCTAATTTCTTCTGCTGGAAGAGGAAGGACAGCCAGGAAAGGAGTTCTGGCCAGGCAAGGCTTCCAGTCACTATCTGTGATCTTCAGGGCTGGAAGGTGTTTTGGATAACCTGGAAATCCAGCGCCATCAATGCATCTCAAATCAGGCACCAGAGGCAATATTGCCATCAGTAAGGTTTCAAACTGGGTTTGATGGTAAACCTCCTCTTTAAACATGAGAAAAAAATAAAATAAAATCACACTGTGAACAGTTTCCCACAACCAGTCGGTGCCCAGAGGGCTCCAGGAGAGGTCCTTTGAAGTTGAGGGTTTTCCCTGCAGCAAAGGCAATCACAATTTATCACAGATGTGAGAAGGTCTGGAAATCACCCAGAGCATCCCTCAAAAAGTTTCATTTTCACAGGAGGCTCCTCCCCACTATGCTTCTCCCTGTGCTCAGTCTCATCCACTGGGATGCTGTGGGGCAGCCCCTGCACAGAGGACATCCCTCATCCCTCTTCAACAGCCATCCCCTGTGGACAGGGCAGCATTCTCAACTCTCAGTAAGAGAAGGAAGCCAAAATGAAAGGTATGAAAAAGGTACAAGTCAGCAGTACGACCACACAGTGCTATGCAGCCACTTGCAGAGGCTCTGGCTGCAGTTTAAAATTAATTCAGATGTCTGCTGCTCTTCCAACGACCACAACAATGTTATCAGATGAGCTTTGCAGGTCTGCAGACAAACAGCCAACACAGCAAAGGTCACCACCAGGACCAGCAACAGCACAGAAAGGGAATGGGGCCAACACGGCCTCTATCCTTTGGTTCATTACAACAGCATCATTTGCTGGGGCTAATTAAAGTCTTTCCTCACCTTGCAGAGAGAGCTTTGAAATCAGAGATGAGATCTGCTCTGCCACGACCTTCTCAGCTGTGCCTTCCCAAAAAGTGGACTGCTGACCCAATAAGAATAAGCATGGAGTGAAAGGCTGGCTTCCAGCCAACTGTTCTGAAGACAACTGGCAGGCTGCCCTGCAGGAATGTGCTCCCATTTCTAATCAATAATGTATCTGGAGCCTCCTTTGTGCAAGGGGACCTGAGTGCCTCCTCTGCCCCATGAAGCATCCTCCCACATCTGCACCTTGGCTTGGGACAGAGGACCAGCCTCTCAGCACACACATTCACAGTTAATTGCCAAGTCCCCAGTTCCAGGAGGTCTCAATAGCATCCAGCATGCTGACAGAGAAGACATCCCACATCTCAGCTCAGGTCATCAACAGGCTATCCATAAGGCCAGCCAGCTGGCTTACAAGGCAGAGATATAAAACTATCTTGCAGAGGATGCTTTGCAAAGGAGGGGGACAAGCTCTCCCCCATCAATGCTTTGTGTACAGCTTCATGCGACCTCCCCCTCCCCAGGAAGCTTAGGATGGCAGCTCAGCTGTCCCTGCCACACTACCAGGTGACATAGCTGCAACTGCAGGGCTAGCTGCCACCAGCCCAAACCAGCAGCCTGCAGCCATAGTGCTCCTCTGCCGCCCTGCGTGTCCCACCCCACCTTCAGCACAGAGGGGAAAGCACCCAGACCCAGCTGTGAAGTGCCAGGCAGCAGAAACAACATCTGTTTGGGGTTCAGACTCAAGATCCCAGGGGGATGCTGGGAGCATCCCAGCTGTGCTGGGGGACCAGGCCAAAAGGCCCATTTGCTAAACACAACAGTTAGGATATTACCAGAGGTTTGGGAAGCTCATTTATAGCTAGCTGCTAAGAGCTGGAAGAAGAACCAAAAAATTTCTCAATAAAGTGAAACTCTTTATTCCATCCCTGCTTATTCACCGTGAGACAATGCCAGTGGCAAAAATTTCCTTGATGTCTTGGGCCTCCTGTTTCCAAAACAAAGGTCCTAAGGCTCCTTGGTAGCCCAAGCTGGCCCATGCTGCAGTGGGGTGGACAGTGTTGAGTTACACAGCCAAGCACTTGCACTGGTGAATCAAGAGGGCAGGAGGGGAGCAGACACCTAATCAGAGTCTCTGCCCCAGACAGGGGATAAACCTCCACCCCTCCTGCTCTGGGCTCAATCCATGTGGGTGACAAGCAATGCCTTTGCTCCATGCACGTATCCTCTTTTTCCCTCCCTTTTATTCTGCTCGTTTCAGCACTGCTGTGCTGCTTGTTAGCTGGCTGAACAGTCATAGTCAGCTCCTGGGCACGATCCAAAGCAGCTTAGTCACAGGAAGGTGCTTTGTTGGTCACATTTGAACGGCTGGCAGGTAGGTCTCTGTGTCTTAAATCCCCATAAAATGAAGCATAATTAAAAGGAATCACCCTGAAATGAATCAGTAGTTGGCCGGGGAAGCAGGGTACAACCAAGGGAGCTACAAAGGCATCAGGGCTGGTGGGACGTGCAGGTGGAAAAGTACCAGGGCTGAGAGGGCTGAAGAGCAGTTTGTGGCAGCTTTCAGAAGAGGAGAAGAACAGAATGGGGCTGGAGTGAACAGTGCAGGAGAGAGCAGGCATCTCCCACAGCACTGCAGAAGTGGGTAGGGTGAGGAGTGTGTGCTGGGAAATGCCATGCAAGGTTTACATTCCCTGCTGCCTGTTTATATGGAGAAAATTCCCTGCAGGGTACGTACAGGGAGCAGGCAGCTGGAGACAAAAAACACAGGATGCCAAAACCCAACACATCACTGGGTGAGAGTTGCCTCTGCCCACCTAAGGTCCAAGAGAGGATGCATCCATGCAGACGCATCTCCCCAGGGAGGTTGCTCTCCGTGAGCAGCTCTTTTGCAAAAACAAACTTGGAATGGGTTTCTGAGAAAAGTATACAATGCTACTGGGGACAGCCACATGAGAGGAGAGGAGCTGGGGACAAAGGCAACTGCATCCATAAGCAAGGAGACTCAGGAACCCTAAATTAAATTCCAGTCTCTGCCAAGGACTTTCTAGGTGACCTTGGCCAAATGATGTAATAGCAGATGCTTTTTAAGTGCTTTCTCTCCTTCTCGTCTGTAGGATTGTAAGACTATTTCTGCCTTCCTACCAAGCCTTGTCTTGCTTATGTAAGTTGTAAGCTCTTCAGGGTGGGGACTAGACATACAACACCTACCAGAATAGAATTCTCATCCCAGCTAGGGCCTTTAGCCATTATGATAATAATAACTGCAGCAACCACAGCTGCATTTATACGCATCTGGTAGAGAATCCCTTAGGACTGCAGAGAGGGAGGTTATTGTCCAAGAGGCATGACAGAGCTGAAATTTGCCTTCCCAGGGTGGACTTTACTCCTTGTGCAGAGCCCTGGCTGCTGCCTACATCTCACCCAACAAAGGTGTTAAGTCATGCAGAGGCTAATTAGCATGTCCCTAACTACAGTGAAAGCAGACAGAGAATGGAATATGTTTTTGAAAAATTGAAGAAAATAATAACAGCACAAAGGATATTGAAGACTGGATCCCCCTCTGCTCCCATATGGCCTATGAGGACCACAGGGTCTCTGCCTGCTTCTTCAGGAAGAGCGCTCAGCTAGACAGGCCAGTGCTGCCATCCACCCCAACTGAGACACAGACACCACCCTTTAACTCCTTGTGAAGAAGCGGAGGCAGCACTCTGGGAGCCACAACAGTTCAGCTGCTCAGCACGACTTGCTCAAACTGTGAGGCATGCATAATACAACCAAGCTCTGATAAAACCCATTTCATCAGTAAAGCTAAAAACATCCTACAGAAAAAGGATCAATACATTGACTCTGATTTCATGGAAGGAGAAATGGAAGCACAGGTACAAGATGGCTCTTCAGTTCTAAACCTTTAATCTCTCCCTATGTTGTCATCTCATCAGAAGGGAGGACTTCTGTGCTGCCTGTCAGCCCCTGCCCAGCTCTGCCTGTCTCTGCTGCCTCCCATGTCACCTCTCTTCAGCAGACACCATTATCCTTCTGCAGAAGATGTTAAGTTGGTCACTGCGAGCTCTGAACACACATGTAGTGACTCAGAATAGCTCTGGAAAGCAGAGGAACACCCCTGCTGAAATTGAGACTTGAGACCAAACTGAGCATGCTCTGGATTGGAGACAAGGTGGAGAAAAACCAAGAGGAAAACATGCAGACAGACAAACCCCATGCCTAAAGCCACTTACCTCTATTGTGGGGTCATACTCATCAACAAAATGGTTCTGAATGAGCTGTATCGTCAAAGCACTCTTCCCAACACCACCTGCTCCCACCACCACCAGCTTGTATTCAGTCATCTTCCAGCTGACCCCAGCTCAGGACTTCCAGGAGCACCACCACCTGCAAGGACAAACACAGTCACTGTGCTAAGAGAGGTTCTTTTAAAATGGGCAAAATAATCCATCAAGCTGAATACAAAAACTGTTTATTCTGTGGTCTGTTTCAGTCTTTCAGCCTGACCGTCTGGATGCAAACTTCACAGGTTCCTTGAGCAAACTTCAATTACTGGTCACCAAACTTCAATTACAAATCACCAAATTACTGGTGAGAAAACAGGTACAGGCTGGGTACATCAACCCCTAAAGTAACCAGTTTAAGAGGTTTGGTTTTGCAGAAATGCTCACCACTGTCCCCAGTGTACCTTATCTCAAGATGACGATCCAAAATCTTTAGATACATCTGAAACCCTTGACTAATGAGGTTGGGATGTCAATTCCCAGGAGAGCAGGGCAAAAGGTCCAGCCCTGCCCAAATATGCTGTTGCCCCCATGTCTTCACCCTCAAGGCTGCGTTAAACCTCAAACCACAGGGTAGGGTTGAGACAGTGGCACATCCACACCCTCTGCCTGTCCTCCAGCTAACAGTGCTGCCATCGTGAGAGGGAGGACTGCAGAAGGGGCATCCCTGCTCCCTGAGCTGCATTTGGTACACCCAGTGGGGGGTAAGAGATGCTGTCACAAAAGGTGCTGACTGACAATGATCAGGGTCAGTATGAGCAAACCACATTTCCGCAGTACTGTGTACCTCCCATGGCCCTTCAGCAGAAGATTCACATCCCCCCAGCTCCTCCCTTAAATTTCCGCTCCAAGTCTGCTGAGAAAGAGGAACTAACTCAGGAAGATTACAAAACCCCAAAGGTTTAAATAGAAATCCACCCTCATTGGACTGCAACTGAAAGTCACTCCAGGGTCAGATACTCATTCTCAGCCACCATCTGCAAGCTCTGGGGAAGCCACCCAAAATGCAGCAGGTAGCAGGAAGACAAGCTCACAGTTGACCTTGTCAGGTGCCCTTCAGTGTTCACAAGAATTAGAACCCCCTCCTCTGCACCCCCCACCTCCATCTCAGCCAGCCACCCTCCTCCCCAGGTTTGCCAGCCCTGCTCCCAGACTCTGGAAGCTGCTACGAACTGTGCCGACAAAGGCTGCTCTGGACCCAGACTACACCTGATGCATTTGCTAACACAGCAAAAATCTAATGGCAAGGAGGCTGCAACCTTCTGCCTTCAATCCCCACCTGACTGCAACCCTAAACCACCCAGACAGTTCCATCTCCCTTTCAAGCAGGGAGCAATCAGACACAACCACCTCTTCCTGAAGCCCCTTCCTGAGCTGCTGTCTCTGTAGCAGAAAGGCAAACAAAGCTCATGCCCCTCTCAGGATCCAGAATTCTAAAGAAGGGCAAAGGAGGGAGTGCAAAAGAGGAACCAAGTAACAAATATGATGCCAAGCAGGACCTCTGGTTTGCTGTGCTGGAGAAGCAGCTAAACATGATGGAAAAGTGGTGATGGTGGGGGAAAATGAGGTGTAAATAATGTCATACCCTAGGTGCCTTCCCAAAAGTGACACTGCTTCCCCTGAAAGTCCAATGTGCCTCTGTTCTGGCAGCCAGGGAAGAGATGCAGATTGAAAGCAAGGCTACAGGAAAGAATCTAAGTGATCTCACTAATTGACTGTGCACACAGTTACTCGGCTCCATTAATGCACGCCCTCACATATAGGGTATTCTCACATGCACTGCTTCTCAGGGACAAGATCCCCATCCCAGGCTTCTGATCTCTCTGGGAAGAGACAGTTAGGATGAAAAGGGGAAAGAGACAGTTAAGATGGAAAGGGCACTGAGGACCAAATGTTGACTGACCATCTCCACCAGCACAGCTGTCCAGGAAGGGACCACTCCTGCAGCAAACAGCTGAACACAGAGGGGTCCTGAGGGTCTGAACAAACTCTGCAACCAGCTCTCACCTTCCATTACAGAGCAGAAAGATCTGCAACCCCCAGCAAAACACATGGACTTTGCTCTGCATCTGATGCTGATGATGAAGCAGTTGCCATGAAGATGCTCAAGGAGAACAGCACAACTGCCCAGGCCTGTAGGACTTGCTACACAGTGAGAAAAGCTTTGACTCAATACAGGGAGAAGACATGAATTCTCAAGGAAGGGGTTCTCCCTGAAGACCACCCCAGTGGAAGGCACTGCCTACTCCTCTGGAAGCCCCCCCAGCCCACACAGCCATAACAGTTTTATGGTCCACACTGCAGCAGCAGGTAGAGGACAAGGGTGACAGTCACCCATGTCAGCTTGAGTATCTTCCCCTGCTCCAGACCCCAGATGAGCTCCACTGCACAGCACAAGGGCAGCCACACACCAGCAAGCCCTGCACATCACCACCTTAACAGAGAGCTTTGAGATCTGGCTCCACAGAAACACAGACCCACATCTTCATGCCCCTCACCCACCCAAGAAGCAGGGAAAATAAGGGGGGTGAAGGAGCTATTGCTACTCACTGCTCCTGGCCAGCACATTGACAATTTGCATCCAAGAGCTCTGCAATGATGGTGTTTGCTCACTGACACCATTCCTCAAAGGTGCTGTCACCTCAGCTAACTCCACACTGCTCTGCCATCCTTGCCCCTGCAGTGGCAGGAGAGATTCTCCAGCTTGCAAAGGAGGGCAGGTCCAGCCTACCCGACTGCTTCATACCATTGCTGCAAAACACATCCTAATGCAGAGCAGAGTGTGGGGAATGATGGACAGCTCTGGGCATGATAGCTGCCCAAATTAACGTGTGCTAAAGTCAAGGCTCAGGCAAGCTTGCTTCCCTTACCCAATGCAAGTTCCAGCTGGGCAGCGTGCAGACCCAACTGCACACCACAGCATGGGCAAATCCCATGGAAGAAGCAGCCTGGTCAAAGGCTGCAGGGAAAGCAGGGATTTCCATATGGCCAAACTCTGGCACAGAGTTGGGCAGCTGCTCCTATCCTTAAGCTTATTAACACCACCTCATAATTCCCCCATCACACTTTTTGCTCCTGAACATGGGAAAAAGCAAGGCTGCTCTTGATGCACCCATAGTTTCATCACAGGGGGAACATCATCACCACCATAGGGGCTGGTTCAAGGAGCAGCCATCCCAAAGGCAATGTTTCTGGCTTCCTGTAAAACAGATGCAGGGAAGAGAGAGTGGGGGTCCTGTCAGAGACAATAACAGATACCCCAGTTTTCATGCTGGTGACACACCGGATGGAGGTTTAAAGCCTGTTGGTGGTTGTGAAAGCTTCTCCTGATACGAGGATTTCCAGTTTGTATTGCTCAGCAGCCAACAGAGAGCCCACACACAGCTGACCACAAAATAACAGAGGGAAACAAAAAAGCACAGCCTCCCAGTCCCACACAGAGCAAGAACAATGTTTCCTCCATATTCTGCAAGCTCTTCAAGATCTGAAAGTCTGATCCAAGTCACCATCTAGTGTTTCCCTATCCAAATTTATCACCTCTGCAGCACTCCACTACTACACCCCCAAATGCCACACAGGGCTGTCAAGCAACAGTTGAGAGACAGCAAGGAGGACAACAGTTCCAGGAGCACCGTCTGGAAAGAGGAGGGCTGGGATCCACGTGCCAAGCCAACAGCCCCAGCGTGGAGCTGGAGCTGCTGCTGTATTTCCTGACCTCGTGGATTTTCTCCTGTAGTGAGAGGGCTCCTGGCTCCCGTTCAAAGCTGTCTAGGAAAGCCTCGCCGAGTGCTTCCGCCTGGCAGCAGCAGCTGCTCCCAGCCCAGTAGCCAGAGCCACACAGCTCCAGTAAACAGGAGCCATCTGCCAGCCTTGTGCAGGAAGCAGGGAGAACAAGCACCCAGCCTCGGTGGACACCAACATCCTACCTTTGTCTCACAGGGAGGGGATGGAGGTGTGGGTGAAGGCAGAAGGCACACCACCTCTCCTGCCTGCACATGCTGGGTCACAGCATGGAGGCCCTGCCTGCAGAAACAAGGACCAAGATGCTTGGCAGAAGCTTCACAGGGCTAAGACCTAAGTCTGAGCATCAAGGCTACAGGTGCTACCCAGAGATCCAGCTGTGTCCTGCAAAAAACAACCTGATCTTCTTCAGGGTCCCTATTCTCTAGCCTAGAGATGTGGTTTGGGGGACCTGACTGTGAAGCCTCCGGAAACTCATTCAGCAAAGGTGAAGAACACAAGGGGCTTGGCCCTGTCAGTACCTCCCATCTCACCACCACAGCTTCAACAAGAACTCAGCCATCAAGCACAAGGGATACACAGTGGGTTTCCAACACATCCACCACAAGGGAGCCTCTGACCCCCTTCCAACAGAATAACTGAAGGAGCTTTCTCTGTCCCCTAGCTCCCATCATTTTATTTCTCTCCCGGGACAGACAGCAAGCCAACTAAACAAGTCAAGTGACAAGATTTTTGCACACCACCACTGTATCAAGGCCAGCCATGCCAGAAGTTTTACAGCTATTCATTATTGAATATTCACCATCACTGCAGCTGCCCACTGGGATTCTCTGCATTTAAAGGCATAAAAAGTCAGCTTCAGCTCTCCAAATCTCTTTGGGCTCATCTCAGAGCAGGCACCCTTTTCCTCCAAAGCCCTGTGCAGTGGAGCCATATGACCACAAATGCCACTGTGTTTGAGTCTATTTCCCTTCAGCAGAGATGCCCTGCAGGCAGAAATGGTCTGCAGTCCTCTAGGACGACAACACTCATCCCAGTTTTTTACTAGCAGTTATCCACACCCACACATCAGGAATGCTACTCAGTGATTTTTGAGCATTGATAAAGCAAACCTTGTTGGCTCACCCCAGTGACTGCCCAGTCTCCTCTATTTGCTCATGCACAAAGACTGTCATCAACATCACAAAGGGATGCGGAAGGACTGAAGGAGTCTCTCCTGTGGTGTGAAATACCATCTTTTGTCGTTACTCAAGGACCAAAATGCTGATGTTCTCTGTAGCCTGTCCAGCCTCAAAGAGATAGGGAACTGAGGCTGGCAAGTTGATGCTCTGTTATGAAGCCTATCCAACACTTCGTTTTAATTTACTTGTTGCTTTTTAAATCAACAAGTGAGCTACAAATCTAATTAATTGTGCCTGTTGTTGGCTTGCTGGCTGTATACCTGCAAACTCAGACATTGCACCTCACAGATGAAAACAGAGAAAGGAATGCCAAAGAGAGAATAGAAGGTGCAAATACTGCCCCTGCTTTGGAGAGATGACTTGGAGAAATATCTTCTGTTAGGGGGAAAAAAAGGAAAAAAGCTAAAAAGGAGCAGAATGGTTTCTTCCATCTTCTGCCAGCTCTTCAAGATCTGAAGGGAAAGGCAGCCTGTCCCAAGGGACTGAGCACAAAAATATTGCTGCAGAGGAAAAGAAGAAAAAGGGTAAGGAATGACAACGTAGGAAGCTCAAAATACAGATGCACATTCAAGGAGAAAACTGTGAGGAAGAACAGCAGAAAGCTGTGGGCAGATCCAAGGCATAGGCAGGTCTGGAAGAGAGGGACTGCCCCTCCACAGCAGCCATAAACATGTCCCAGCAGCAATGTGCAAGCCTCAGCCTTGCACAAAGTCTTGAACAGGCATGGACTGGTCACTGCACCAGGCCCAGCCCTCCATTTCCAGCCGAAGAACCTGCGGCAACACAGCCCCTCTGCCAGAGACTACCCAGCCACAGAGGGCTTGGGAAAATATGGAAGGACAAAGGAAAACAAGACAGTATCACTCTCTCCAAAGTTGCTACCTGTTCTCTGCTCCCTGGTTCCTGCTTCAGCTGTCAGACAGTCAAGTAAAAGATAAAGCTATGAAATCACCTGCTGTTGGCAATAAGGGAGTGCAACTACACTGTTCTTGCTTTCCCTCTCAAATAATAAATATTCTTAATAAAGTTCTTTGTTGGCAGCTTATTCCAAGAAAAACAACTGGTAGGTAGCTATAACTACCCAAACCAGGAAACAACCTAAATAAGTAAGTAACAAAATAAACCCAGAGAACCAGCTACCCAAGAACTTCCCTCTGGATGAAGGATTTGCCACCCACCCCACTCTCCACACCCAGTACAGGCCACCAAAATTACTATTTTCCAAAGAAAGATCAGCAAGCCCATTATCTCAGAAGCTTCTAAGTCAGGACTGCTCATGCCCATGTCTCCAGCACCATGAATGTGGCACAAGGAGCAGTGCGCAGTCAAGAAAACCTGGAAGGTACTGGGATATGCTAGAGAATCATGGTGGAACCTTCACCTCCCACCACCATCACCACTCTTTGTCTCCCTAATACCAAGTTGCTCATCCCACCAGTCTCTGCAGAAGAACCAATCTTCCAAGCTAACTTCCACAGAGGGAAAGCACACTGCTCTGCACGTTAATTGCTGCCAGCCCAGGGAAAGGGTGAAAGAAACAGGCAAACAAATGATACGTCCCATACCATTGCTGAACACAGACTCTTTAAAAAAAAAAAACACATGCAGATGGGAGAGACAACCTGTGCTAGCACCCAAGCCACAATTCTCTGCATCTGGCAGGGCCAGTAAGGTGAAAAAACTGCAGACAGTTTTAAAATTACGCTTGTGATTTATGATTCAACACTTCGGTGCTCTTTGAGACTGCATGAGCAAGAGTAACCTGCATAAGGAAAGAGTAGACTGGAGTCGTGTCTGAAAGTTGGTAAAGATGGATAACAAAGCCTTGAAGAGCCCACAATGCAGCTCAGGACAATGAGGGACACTTAATAAAACCTGAACTCCTATCCTGCAATCAGGACTTAGGACCTAGTGTTGAATGTAACATGTGGGAAAGCAGTGTGAGGGAGAAGCAGCTCTCACTGTCGAGATGGCTGCAAATTGCCAGGACTCCTCCACTTCATCTCCTCTCCAGCCTCCTAGGGCTGAGCAGGTGGTTCAGAGGCAGACATTTCCCTGCCTGGGCTGGCAGCCCTCCACCTCACCCTGGAAAAGAGACTTCTCTCAGGCCTCCCAGCCTTTTACAGAAAAACAAATGGTACTCTGTACAACAGAGTTCACGAGAAGAAGTAACTTTTAATTTTCCTTTACATTAAAATCCCACCTATAAACATTAATTGGATGGGTGAAAGGCAGTGTGATGTATCTTGAGTATATAAAAAGATGGACTGGTACCCAGGAAACTTTAAAACAAGACCCACATTATGGATGACAGCAAATGTTAGCTGTTAAAACATGTGGTACACAACCATGAACCCAGGCTCTGAACAATCTCTTGGCTTGCCAGCCTCAGTACCAAATTGTATTGATTTTCCCACAAGATATAAGGTGCAATGAAGTAGAAACTTGGAGCAGATGAGTATGCAGCGCCAGTGTAAGTGGATCTCTGTAATTACAGCTATTAGAGAATATCAGGCTTTGGGGAAAACACTGCCCAATAATGGTGTGGAATTACAAGAGATGCTGTCTTCAGGCTGGTTTCCTAAGGTACCTGGTATCTTCTGCCTGGTCCTCTTGGTGGTGAAAGGAGCAGCTGCAGGCAAGCTGCCGGGGAAAGGTCCAGCCTCTCCCTTGCCCAGCAGTCCTGTTGTCATGCTAAGGCAGGTTGCAGCCATCTGGCTCTGCTGCAACAGCACAAGAAGGGACAAATTCAGATCTCACTACTAAGCTGCAAGTGATGGAGCACTCAGTGCTAGAGCTGGAGGCGGTGGCCATGCATGAACAGAAACACCATCCTACTCACTGCAGAGTCAGGCAAGGGGATGCAAACAAGCCAAGGGACTGGCCCAAAGCCACCAATGGTGGTAAAGCTGGGAACTAAATTCAGACAATGTGATTTCCCATCTGGGGTTTTCACCTGAGAAAAAAAGCTCCCAGCAGAAGTTTTGGATGGGAAAGCTGTTGGTCGCCTGCTGAGTCTTTGTGTTGGGCTGCCAGAGCTGGCAGCTCATCCCCAGCCCAGCTTCCCAAGGCAGAGACAATTGGGGAGGCAGGGTACATCAAGTAGGAAAGCACAGAACGCTGTAAGAGGCCCTGCTCTCCAATTATCCTGATGAAATCACAACTGGGTCATGGGCACAGGCAGCCAGCAAAGAGGCAGATGCTCTGATCTACATATAAGGACCCAGAGATGCAGGTAGGGCTGGGAGCAGAAAGGCAGGCTCTGCTGTTTTCCTCACTTGAAGCCCAGCTACAAGACAGGGGGAAGTCACTGGTATAAGGTGGCCACCTGCAACACTTAAGAAAAGGACCAATCCCAACCTGAGCACGACTGATGCACAGCAAAAAAAGTACCCCAGAGTCAAGAAATGGACTCTCCCTACAAGCTTTCCGTTCTCCTCCTCTTCCCTATCCTTCATTATTCCTCCCAAACAACTGTTAACAAAGAAAAATTAGGAAACTGGTTTCAGGAAATGCATATAAGCCATTTTCACTGAGAAGAATTTGCAATGGGAATAGGTATGGTTGTTCAGCTTCCTGCTTGCTTTAAATCCTTACACATGTATTTTACCAGCAAATACATGGATAAGAAAACAGGGTAGTTGCATCTGGGAAGTTTCAAGAATTGTTTTGATAATGCTTTTAGGTGTTTGTTTTGGTTTTTTGTTGGGGTTTTTTTTTTAGCATTTAATGGTTAAAGGACTTTTTAAAAGGTCAGGTTTTGGAGTAAAATAGGATTTATAAGAGTATTGGTGAACTCTAGTCTCCAGGAATTGAATGGTTCACACAGCACATGTCCTATTGCACTACAGCTCCTGCAGCAGAAAGTTCCAGACAGCCAGTGGCATTGGGTTTGGGTGATAAAAGGTGGAAGCTGTTGGCCAGCTGCAGAAAAGCAGACAAATGAATATCCTGGCACAGCAGGAGCCCAGTCTGCTCCTGCCCATGCAGCACTCACCCTCTGGATGGCTAATGAGCTTCCACAGAGAAATAGAATCCTCTTGTCTGGGAATGGTTCAAGTCCCCCTAGAAGAAGGAATACAGAGCAGGAATGAGAGGGATTCCTCTCTGCAGGAACAGGCAGTCCTGGCTGCATTAGACTCAGGCAGATCTCATGATACACTTTGGTTAGTACCCACGTTAGCTTCCCCAGCTTCCCTGGACAGCACTTAGGATCTTGTACTGAAAGAAGAAAAGCAGAGCCAACCCCCATCCATCCTCTCTCACACGTGGTATTTCACAGGCCCCTAATCATATCTTAGAAAATTTTATCTTTTCCAGGGAAAGGCGGTACAGCATTTTTCTTCCTTCTCATTTTTCAAGACAGAGGGTAAAGCAGCAGAGGTGCAACAGCATCTTCTCCACAGGTGAGTTGTGGGTGAGGGACAGTCCATTTTGGGATGAGGGACAAAAAACTGAGTTTCCTTCTCATCCTTCCATTCCCAATGGGACACCAATAAAATCTCATTCAAAAACAGAGCTCAAAGGAACAGCCAAGACCAGATATTTCCAGACTGTCTTTTTATTAGTAAGCCTTTTAATTTACATGCTCAAATATAACGATCATCCTCCCATGTTCACTTAGTCCTTGGAGGGCCTTTGCAGGCACAGACCCTGATTTATTAGCAGGGTAGGGATGGAGGGGAAGGAGGCACCACAGCAAAAAGCAAACCTGCAGGGCTTGGTTTAGCACATCTGGGAGAAGCAGCTGGAGAAAATACATTAGAAAAGAAAGAGAGGGGGCATCTTAAGGAGCCAAAGACAAGGTGGCAGAAGAAAGAGGAGATAAAATGAAGTAAGGAGACACCAGCTGCTGGGACCCTGTCCCTGCTCTCCTTCTCACCAGGATTATTAGCAGGGTGACACAATGTTGTAGCAAACATGAATATGCATCAGTCATTATGCAGCAGATATTCAGGGGCACGCTGCTGATTTATGGACCTGGCAGCTGCAGCACCAGCCAGCTGCAACCTGGAGGGATGGGGACAGTGAGCACTGCTGGCACAGAGGTCCACAGAAGACCTCCAAACCCAGCCCTTCAACAGCCATGGCAAATGAATTCATCACAACCAAGTCCATATCCATGCAAAGCCAACAAATGCTTTGCGTGTGCAGTGCTGGGAAACCACCACATAACCTGATGGAAACAGACATCCAAAGGTTACAGTGCAAGATTTAAGTTTGGATCAGCAGAACTTTGTTAAGTTAGGGTCCTGAATTACCCAAACCTCACTTTGCTGCTCATACTAAATCTCAGCCACATCAGGTTTGTTAATGTAATGCTCATATCCCCCCTCCTTCTGCAGAAGTCTGGATTTTAAAAAAATCCAAGCAGCATTGCTGTGGGTGAGGTAGGGGCATCACTGTCACACCACAGACCTGCTACAAAAAAGACTGGAGATATGAGGATTGCAGCTCTCTGTACTGAAAAGGAAGAAATTTCCCTTTTGGCTCCGGACCAACAAAGGGACACTGTTCAAGGACTCATCCTGCTTGTCTTGCAGGCATCACACATGGACACAGGACATATGCTCCTTCAACTCTGAGTGGCCTCCACACAGGTTCATATATCCCACCCCTCAGCAACACGACTGGCACAGCAGATCAAGGAACAAGGAACTCCACCCTGCAATGAAGAACCCACAACAATTAAGTGACTTCCTGACGGTCACACAGGAAACTTATGGTAAAGCTGGGGATTTCTGTTCCCCCACATTCAAGCTTTTGTTATAAAACATGTGCTCATCAGGGGCTGTGGCTGAGTGTGCAGGGGACAGGAACACAAACCCTTCTCCACCACCTCGGTCGCAGCCTCAAGCATCTGCTGGCAGACCTGCACAATCAGCAAAAGCCAGGGGGGTTTCCTTCCAGAGCTTCCTTGGGAGTCCACAGCAACGATGACAAGCAGGATTTGGGTGGGCTCACAGCCAGCATCTGTAGGCCAAGTAAGGCTGAAAAGAAACCACAGAAATGCAAGACCAAGCCTGTGTCAGATGTAGTTCCTCAACACTGGAGCCCAGCAAAAAGATTCACAAATAAGCAAAGCCCTTGAGAAAAGAAGAGTGGTTGAAGTCCCTCTGATAATGCCTAGAGGTTAGGTGTACCTCCATCTTTGTAGAAACCCTCAACTTAACCCCAGTCCCTTGGACAACCCTAGTAGAGGCAATGAGTAGATCCAGATCTGGCTTTGACATGGCCATAAAGCTCCAAAGACCCTGCCCTACCTCTTTGACTCAACTTAGGTGTTGCTCTACACAGATCAACAATTGATGGAGAGAAGACCAACACTGAGCTCTGGTCCTCACTTGAACCAGGCATAACAGAGTGGGCAAACACTCCAGTCACATGTACCAGATTTGCATGTTTGAAAGAGGTACAGACAGGAAGCAAACCATGCCCTGAGCTTCAGGGATGAATGACATCTTGCTGTGGAAAACAGTGTCAGAAAGTCCATGAAGTGAATGAACAAAGAGATGCAAGGGAGCCTGGACACAATCCCCTAACTGCAAACAGAAAGGAGAAAACCTTAAAGTCTTTAGACCATTAATGTCTTCAGTAGAAGATGTTAGCCAGCAACCAGCACCTGCATGCATTTGGTACTACCCTGTCAAGCACCTGGTGAACAGACACAGCTGACATTCACAACATTCTGTCCTTAGCACCTGACTTATCCTGAGAGCACAGAAAGAGATCCTGCAAAGTACAACCCAAAACATCTGCAACATGAGCTGGAAGAGTCACAGCTTGGAAAAGTAAAACGGGGCAACATGATCCTGCAGGTGCCCTTCTAAGCTGAAGCATCCTTTTGTCAGGCGTGACAACGCAACCTCCATCACAGATCAACCTCTGCGTGGCAAAGTCCCCTGGCAAACCCCATTCAGCAGGACGAAAAGGTCATGCACCTCAGGGGGAAAAAAACCAAAAAACAAAACCAACCAAATAAAGAAAAAAGGGACTTCTGAACTTTGAACTGTAATGCACTATAATTACTGTGATGTAACTTCATTAGGGCAGTGTAAGTGATGGCTGGGCATCAAATACATTGTAGGGGATTCTCATGCAGCCCAAAAGTTTATTCTACTCTTTTCTCTGGTCCCAGAGCAGGGTCTCATTCTGCAAAAATATCTGAAAAGCAAAACTTTGTGGGGAGGACGCTACACCAGTTTCCTCTTTGAAAAATGTCTAGTTCTGGTTGTCCCTGCTGGCATACAATATTCAAATCTTTATCTTCTGAGGCCACTGACTTCCCTAACACCTTGCAGCAACTAAGATGCCAAAACACTAAACATCACTTCTTTTTATATGCATATACATGGCTTCCCATCTTCACTCCTGGTGTCCATCTCGCCCCATCCCTCAGATTTTCTGGTCCTGCTGCTCAAGCACAACTCTGCAACACTGGGGAAGCACACATTGCAGAGAAATTTAGAAGCACAGCAGCATTCATAGGATTTATTCTTGGACTTTATAAGGCTCATGCAAACAGCTCTGTACTTGACCTGAAAAAAACAACCACAGAAGGCAAACTCAGAACTTCAAAGATGACTTCTCCTGACAGCCCTAAGCCCATCTGTGTGTAGTACGGACAAGGAGCAAGTTTTTATAGCTTCCCAGAGGATGGGAGAGGACAGCCCAAGCCAAGGAGTAAGAACCAGATACGTGAATCCCACAACTGAGGTCTCACCTTAAAAAGGCAAAAAGTAGAATCCTTGCATTGACACCACTAAAATCAACACTGGTTGAGGATCTCCACTGGTCTATTTTAATTTTCAACCTTAGCCCATTTGGAGCACTTATCCCTCTCTGCATCTCAAGACAGCAGTGATGCAGACTGACATTACCTTTGAAAGCACAAATATGCCTTTGGTCAGCCAGGGAGACACACAGAGTGCCTACAGAGCAACTATAAAACTCAGCCCTCATAAAGCAGAAAGAAGGAGGTGGCAGAGTTGTTTCCTCCTCCCTGGAGATCTGGCTGCCATGAGGAATTGCATATGATGCTGGCACAGAGAACTTGTTCCTGGGATCAGCAGCTGAGTGTTTTCCCAGGACCCTCTGCTAAAAGGCTTTCCCATACCACTGGTTCCTAGGCATACACAGAGCCACCCTAAGGAGTTTCTGCAACAGGGTAGCAAAAGTAAGTCTGCAGTCTCTGGGTTCATCCAGCCTTGTGTGGGTACAGGTATCTGTTAGACAATACCCAGGGATCACAGCACAGGAACTGCAGCACTGAAGATCAAGCTTACTCATAGTTCTTTGGCTTTGGTTTAACATATAATAAATAAATAAATCCAAAATCTGCACCTCCCTTCAGCCCACTGGGAAAAATCCAAGCATCTGCCTTCAATTCCCCTGCACATAATAATACAACTTAATTATTACAAGTAAAATTATTATATTTTCTATATACTGATAGAGTGTGTGTGTGAAGATCTGTTACACAACCTACATCACTCTGCAAATCACTGACTGCTGGGAGTATTTCATGCTATCACCCTTTGCCATCAACCCCCAGTAAACAAGTCCTGACCTTTTACTCAACTGGTCATCCCTGCCCTCACAAGCACTGAAGCTCTGATACTTAAGCCATGATCTCTGGGAAGAGGGTTGAAAACTGGACCTCAGGGTACCTAAAAGCTCATACAACTACCTTCTGGGCTACAGCAAATACCACTAAAAGCAGCTTCAGGCAGGGCTGGGGGACATAGAGATTGGATGTGCACCAAAGACCAAAGTTTGTTCATACTGGTGGCTGCATCATCCCTTTTCACACCTTCAGACTTTTTTTGGTCTGCTATTATAAATATGGACTACAACTAAGAAGGTACTGTTCAAGTAGTGGGAGCCTGGTCCTATGCATGATCTGAGGTTCCTCTCCAATTCTACTCACCCACACCCACAAAATTTGCCTTTTGCTGACCATCTGAGACTGCAAGAGTGTTTGAATAATGCTAAATGTCACAGGGCTACTTTCCCCAGTGGTTTGGAAAAAGCAAGAAATGGACAGATGATGTGAACCAGCACTGTTAAAGATGATCCAGTCTAATAAGATCATGCAAACTTCCTGGCTCTTGTCACAACCCCATCTGTCTTGTGGGCTTCGAGCTGGATTAAAGAATTGTGCACAAGCTTTGAAAATGATCCCCCTGAGCAAAGTGTCATTTGGAACAACTACAGAAAATCTTCACTTTTGGACAAGAACCTCTTTCAGAGTTCTGGTGGTTTGGGATTTTTTTTCTTAAGGGAGCAGAGAACCACAATAGTATGTGCAGTCAGAGGCTCTACTCTGTGGATCCTTATCTCCTTAGATCCTTGGTATGACAAAATTTTCTTTCCTTAGAAGAATAACTTCAGAGCTTAAACTTGAACCCTGATTTTTACAGTCTTGCCAATATTGTGAGATCTCAAACATGATCATGTGCCTTCACAGGAGCCTGGAAGAGACAAGCCACCAGTTAGATTTTGAACAGGGGTCATGTGCTGATGAAGCTCCCTCTTCATTTAAGGGCAGTGGAGCTCACCAGCGTTGTTTTCCAGGGCTCCTAAGGGACATGCAGCAGTTTCTCACTCTTGAACATCATTCACACCTAGCTAGAAATACACTGCTGCTTGGTTTCTCCCTTAAAATTCTCTTATTTTCAGAAGGCAACTCCCTGAGGACCATGTGTGTCCCTACAATGAACCTTCAAGGCCACAGCATGGTATAGTGGGTACAGTTCCTACACAGCTCTCATTGTTCCCGCACAGGAACTTCAACTGAAGAAACAAAATGAAATTAAAAGAAATTAATCAAGTGTTTGCAAAAAGCTTTGTCTAAAAATGGAAAAATCCCACAGAAAACCACCATCTCACATGCCAAACCAGCCAAGCTTAACCTGAAGCAAAGCAAAAAGACAAACTGCACTGTTTCGTAGTGTGAGTGTAGTAACACAAGATGAAAATTCCTATTCCAACAGCAAGGAAAAAATAGAGCTCAGAAGACTGAAGGTTTGTCAACTTAGCCTCACAATCCATCCTTAAAAACTTACAGTAGAGGTTATCTCGCTCTAAATCAATTCCCTCCATCAAAGGCTGATTAGGCTCTAGGATCTACCATCATTGCCTTTCACCTGTAGACCTAAGATAGGACAGAGAGAGTGAAGACCTGCATTGAAGGAAAGTATATTTGAGGTTAGTATTTCTTGTCCAAATGGAGACTTTTCATAAGCTGTTCCAAGTGGTGGTTGCCATTCCACAGGCTTCATTTTCCCTTACTTCCTCAGTTTTGATCCAACTCAGAACATACTATGTCAACTCCAACAGGAAATCTGACTTAAGCTAACAGTCAAAACCCCCATCAGATACAAAAGTTCATGTAGTTGGCCTTTTTTCCTCCCGTTCACGTGGCTGCATGGTCGTAAGACAACACCAGTGCAATTTTGCCAAGGTCATTGTGAAACACACAGCCAACAGCCCAGGCTGAGTTTTATAGGGTGACAACTCCTCCAAACCACTTTAAGCAAGTGTTTCCTTCATTCTACAGCCCCAAAGGAATTGTTGCTTTTGCAGAGCACAAAACAAAATGCAAGTTCAGAGAGTATTCTGAAAAATACAATGAACACAGACTTAATGAAGTTCATTCAAAGGTTTTCCACCATACCTAAACATGAAGTGTGCTCTCTAGATCTAAACTAGATACCTTTTTTTGAACCCATGGAGGCAATTTACCCTCTAAAGTAGCCACTTTTCATCTAGTAGCTCAGAAGAGAACACGCAAGATATCTCCATGAGCTGTGTGGGTGCCTGACACAGCTGTGACAAGCACACCTCATAATGCCCTCTCAAGACACAGCTGCCATAGCTAAATGAGACAGAGAAAAGGTATTTACTTGCAACAGGCTCTCATTCCTTTGACAACATCCCATGGTGTGAACTTCCCTGCTCTTGCACGGTCTGGAGCAAGGCAAGGACTCGCATCTCCCAGTCACTGCCAAGTGAGTGTGGGAATGCAGTGCGAAAGAAGGATCCTGCGTCTCGGCTGGGCTGGCATCCCCTCCAGCCAGACCAGGCTCGCAGGCTGGGTACCCGCAGCACCACGTACTGTCTGTGCCTTGCCTGCAGCAGCTGCAGCGCCAGCGGACAAAAGCTCCCACAACCTCTCCAAAGCTGAATTTGCAGCAACACGTTGCTGCTTAAGGAAAAAAACCACAACATGCTCATTTCAAAGTAGCCAGCTGGTGAGGAACAACAACACGGAGAGAGGAAAACAAAACACAAACCACTTAGCACCACTTCCCTTTCTTTCTCTCACACCGAGTTGAGCTTATATTAATCGCAAAGCATGAGAATCTGAAAAAACACCCTCCTTGGGCAACCAGGGCCAACCCCAGGAAAATATTTGCATCTATAGGATGCGCAAGTTGTGCAACCAGCAAAAGACCAAGACAGATAAGGCAGGGACCTTTCATTGGGATCTACAGAAACTCATAACTCTGCAGTGCTGACTCAGGCTAAGACAAGCTACTTTAGTTTTCTCTCCCCCTCTCTAGCCTTCACAGGGGAAATACTACCAGCCAAATTTATATCTAGTCTGAAGCCACTAGACAGTACTTGCAGAGCTGAATCAGAAACCAAAGCAGCCTTTGGTGGACTACAGGAGGGAACTGGGTTTCCTGTGATAGGAGTTCTCTTCCCACCCTAAAGGTGAAATCTTAAGGAAGTTCTTGGTGCAATAAAGTTGCACCAAGGAGCACTACCCTGGACACAAAAGGCAATTTGATGGTATTACACAATTTCCCATGCCCAAGGCTTGATATGGCCTTCTCTGCCTAGATTTAATGACATATATGTTATTAGGGAGTTAGGAAAATTAGTTAGAAGGTCATACAGTTACAAAACCTTTGTGAAAGGGAGGGATGGGTGCATCTTGGTTTCTCCCACCAGCTTTCAAAGACCCATATGTGCACCTGTTCAACCAGAAGAGCAAACAGGTGCTCCAAATCTTCCAGAGAACTGTAAACCCTCTCTTGCTGACAAGGCAACCAGCATGCTATTGGTGGCAAAACTGAGCAAGTAAAAAGTACTGTTTTGCCACAGTGCATCCAGCCAGCAGCAGGCTGATGCCAGCAAAAGGCTGCCCCTAAGCACGTACCTAGGGACACACAGGAGCTGCAGGGACCCAACGCTGTGCCAGGTTGTCTCCCTGTCAGGACGCTCTTCAAATACAAACCCTGTTTACCATACCAAAGGTCAGAGGGAAAGGACAACAAGGAAAATATCAGAGAAAAAACATACAGTAACTGCAAGCCCTGATGTACCTTCCTTACTGAATTTGAAACTACCCGAAGGTTTTCATACTTGCCCTCTCTCTTCTCTAGAAGCATGAGATGAAAAGTACAAGTTTGTGGTGGACATATGTAGCCAGGAAAGACAGCAGGGAGAGATCAGATGCATTGTGAAGTGGGGAAAATACACCATATAATGGAATATAAGGTACTTTTTGCCTTTTTCTGTAGCACAGTATGGGTGTTTCCCACCTAGACCCACCAGAAATCTCACCTGTAACAGACGCCTTGCTATTGTAAAGTTTGAAGTGACTGCACTGCACACACTAGACTTCTACAGACTCTCCAGAGCACCATTTAATGGGTGTTTGAAGTGATGGGAATTATAGCATGAGTATCAACAACAAAACAAAACTGGGGTATAAAACTGACTCTTTTTTTCTTTAGGGTTGTAGCACTGAATCATGCTGACAACACAGGCACGAGATGGAGGGTAAAGACTCTGGCACGGCACCATCCCCTACTGAGCAGGCTCACAGCCAGCTGTCGGCACAGGGACTCAGAGGCCGAGTTCAAGCTCTGTGCGCTCTTGCTGCGGACAGGTTTCTCACTCCCAAAATGCCCAGTGTACTGCATTTCTGCCACTGGGCTAATTCTTCCCCAGCAAAAAGCATGATGGAACAAGTGCTCCAAATCAAAGGGGAAACTCAGCCAGTCAAGAAAATCCTCCCCAGGCTATCAGGCTTTATTCCTTTCAGTTGGTTCAGCTTCATTTTTCTAGTTTCTTCAAGAACAGGTCTAGGTCTCCTCCAACCTGCTCCCTGCAGACCATGCCAGGGTCTTTAGAGAAACCATAAAGATTCAGGTCAAATGGGATACAGATCTACAGAAACTGGCTCCTTCATCCTCAAAGCCCCAATATGGTATTTAGCAGTGCTTCAGTGTTAGGCAAAAGGCTCTTTTTCCCCTAACAGAAAGAGTTTTACCTATCAAGCCTGGAACACTCAGATGTGCAGCCCTTTTTGAGGCATTGGAGGGTTCCTGCTGCCCCTGCTGGTTTGCAACCTGAAGTCCCCATGCCATTGTTTCCACTCTAGATTTAGAGGTCTCATGTCTTTGCCCACTGTGATATGTTTGGGCACATGCAGGAGGTCAGGAGCTCCTGAGAAGTACCTGAGTAACCCCTGACCTATGTTAGCAGCTACTTGGCCTCAGTTTGAAAGGATGAAGCAAGGACAAAACTGTTCCATTCATACCTACGCTCTGCCTTCGTTTGGTTAGGATATACCTTGGTCCAGAGCTGGGACAGGCTTGGAGCTCTGTCCTAGGAACACCTCTGAGAGGTGTTTAACTTGGTCTTCCAGTTACTGTCTGGATGACATCCCTCTCCTCCACTCTTGGCCAGCAAGGAATCAAAATGAAAGGTAGCTCCTTGACCAAAGGAAGATGAACATGCTTACCAGATGAGACAGCCAAGGACAGACCACATTCAACAGTCTTGCTTCCTTTTTGTGCTACATGCAGCTAGTCCAGGTGGGGCTCATCTCACCTACAGCACAGACATCTCTGCAAGAGTCCATCATCCAGAGCCTCTCTATCATCAATGAGCAGAGACAGGCACAGTCTGTCTGACCTGTTTCAGGTATCCACCTGCATTACAATGATATAGAAGTGCTCATTTTCTCTACTCCCTGTATAGGGGGGACTGAGGGGCTGGGATGCTAGATGCCAACATCTGGACAGGGAAACTGCACCCTGATGTTCCCCATCTAGCACTTTACTGGTAAGCTTTTCAGAGAAACTGTCTCACCCTGCACCTAACATGAAAGCACTTCAGTCCCTAAGGCCCGAGGGTAACACTACACTTCAAGTGGGAGATGGGAGGCCCATGCCCTTAAGTGTTTACCACCAAGAAAACTTCACAACACCTTCCCTGTAATGATGTTCCAAGTGGATCCAAATAATTTTGGGGGATGACTGAAGAGAAGGCAGAGCTGCACGTCTCAGCCTGCCTCTGTGTTAGCAGGTGAAGAAAGGAGAACATCCCAGGCACCAAACACTTTGTGCCGTGAGAACAGCATTGCCCAGAGAGCCTGCAAGGCTCACTCTGTGCCCATCAGGAGATGTACGATGACAGGCAGGGAAGGATGAACACATGCAGCAGGGCTGGGTCAAGGACATGGGAGAGGACTGCAATTTCTTCTAGTACAGAGACTTGGGATTTACAGGCCAGCCTCAAGGACTCTTCTCCTTTTCATGACTTCTGATATACAATCCTTTGGGGCAGGCAACATGGGAGCTTGATGCAGACAACTGCAAAATAATGAGACTAGGGGCAGGAAGCCAAAGCAGACAACGCATGTTAAATGGAGCTGTCATGCTGCTGGGCTGGCCAGGGGAGAGATGGAAGAGCTATTCTGAGATTTGTGAAGCCATCAGCCCTCATGCTGAAAACAACAAAATTAAGCTCAGACAGGGATTGCAGGCAGAATAACTTCCCTGATAACAGGATGCATGGTGAATAACGTGCTACAAAGGGCCCTGAAATCAAATAGGAGGAAAAAAGCAAGCATGGAAGAAACTGCCCAACACTCACGCACAGTGGGACTGAACTGAAGGGTTCAGAAGAAAATGGGAAGTTTAATTCAGCTCCCTGAAAGGTGACTTATTGTTGGCAGAGCTTTTTCTTCCACCCCAGAAATCAGTTGTCACCAAGCTCACAGGCTCCTACCTCAGCTTTGAAACATTATCTCTTTGCATTCTAATCCCAACAGTACTTGCTCCCAATGCCCCAGCAGAGCAAGCCATGCTGAGAAAGTGTGACTGCTGGTTGTCCACCTCCACACAGCAGCTGCCAGTCACATCCCAGTTCCACAACACAACTCACTTGATTATTTTGATCTGTTCAGGTGGTAGTGTTCTTTTTCTTTTTCTCCTCCTCTGGGATTTCTTCTGAAATTGCTCTAAGCTGCAAATTGACTAAACTAATTCCAGGTGCAGAGACTTTGAAACAAAGGAGATGAAAACCTGAACTGACCTGAGAAACACTGCACTGCCCACCAGCCCAGCCACTGCAGTCAATAGAGCTCAACCAACTTCAGCTGAATCTGAACAAGACCTCACAACCCTGTTGCAATGCAATTGCAGGGCTTGCCAAAAAAACGTGTACTTAGCAGCATGCTCTGAGAAAGCCCAGCCCTCTCCTAGGCACTCAGCTTCCCACCTCTTCACAAGGAGCACACTTCAGATAAGCAACTCTATACATCTTTTTTTTTTAAACTGTACATCTTCCACTAAAACTCAGGAGGGCTTTCCTTAGCCTTCTTAAGAGCATCCTTGTTTTCTCTTTCCAAGGCAATTGCCTTGTTTTTCCTTTAAAACAGTAGAAATTTCAAGACAGCTTTCACAACTCAGTTTGCATCCATGGATTGGTGACTACAAAATCCAACTAGTTGCCCTGGGCCTTAACAAATCCCCAGCCAGGGACCTGCACCTTATGTGCTGTAATCCTCCCCCATTTCATCTCTAAAGCTGGCTAGTACCAGAGGCTCTTCCCTACCACCTCCCTCAGAAAATCTCCACCAAAACCTCCCTTGTTGCCACAGCAAGGACTCGGCAATAGCTGCCCTGTTTAGAGTATTTGAACAGGCTACAGTCCCATTAGAATCAAAGGAGGAAGACAAACCTAAATCCCAGGAATTACACCTCTGCATGGGTGGTTTCATCTCAGCTGCCTCCCTTTGCTCACCTCCCATCCTGAACAGGTTTATTATCCACGCCACGGTTGCTCTGAATTACCCCAGAGGTGAGCATATTTCAGGAACAAATTAAACTGTCACGATACATTCCTTTCTACACTGTTTTTAAAAACATGCAAACCCTGACTGCCAGAGAATTGTTTTGGAAAGATTAGATTAGGTGCCTCGGAAACGGCTTTGGAAAAAAAGTAAAGGGTTTTTGTTTCTTGAAGAAACTCACCTTTTTTTTTTAAAAAACTACTTTTTTTTTTTTTTTTTTTTTTTTTTTTTTTTTTTTTTTTTTTCCTCCCCTGGCAATTTTGTTTTATTTTTTAACATCAAAGATTTGGTCAATTAATTGCATCTTGTTTTTTTAGATCTTTCCACAAGAAGTGCCTCAGTTAAGATGACCAACAGGGAAATTGCTTATTTTGCAATCATCTGCCACCAACACAAATTAAGATCCTAAAGCCCTCAGATTTTTAAAACAATCCCCATCCAGAGGTCTCCAACATTTCTATTCAATTGACTACCTCATAACAAGACACTCAGTTTTACCAGGGGATGTCTATCCATTTCTTTGGACAGAAACCCCACTTACAGCCTGGAAGACTGACATGTTGCAAAGGACTGCCATCCCAGCCCTCCACTCACATCACTCCTAAGACCAGACACCTAAAATATTAAAATAACAGTCAAGACAGCCTTGCTTGAAATGATCTTTCAAGCAACAAATGAACCCACCTTCTCAGGGTTCATTGTGATAAGAAAGCATTTCTCTCATCAGAAAATCAGATTAGCAACATGTCAACAGCTGGGTACTGAATCTTTTGGCACTCATCAGTTACCAAAGGAAATGGGAAGCTGACCTTGCAGTCAAAGTGTCAGGCTAGGACAGCAATTTCTGTTCCCAGCTCTGCTCTAGGCTCCTCCTCTTAACGTGAATTTCCATTCCCCAGTTCCCAAATGGAAAACAAGGAGTTGTAATAATCCCTCCTTTTCCTGCCTGGTGTGTGCCCCAGCTACAGGCACTGGTAGATAGTTGGCAATTTCTGACTTTCTAGCAGGTATGGGGGCAGCCAAGCCCGTCATAGATTGGAAAAGGGTGGCTGCTTGAGATATACACCAAGAGGAAGAAGAACAGCAGAGGTATAAACTGATGTCTACTGAACACAGATGTGTTCATCACAGAAGGAACGTGAAGCAGAGGACATCTTGTCAGGCCCCTGATAATCAGGTGCAGTAATCGTGCAGATCAGACAACTATAATTTCCTCATGAATCAGATTTCCACCCTCATCCATCTACCTCCCTGCTTTGCCACAGATGTGGAGAGACCCTGTGAGCCTCAACAGTACACAGCCTCCTTGTTTCTGTGGAAAAGCAGGGGCTGAAGCACTTTTCCAGGTCTAAGTTTGACTCTCTAACACCTCTGTTTCCCACCTCCACCATGGTCATCGTAGTCATTTTTTTTCCAGTGCATATGTTTTGAGAATCAATACCTTGATATTTGGAAATTATAGGGGCCACCGGAATAGCTACAGAGCCATCAGCTGCAGCAGCAGAATGGAGGACATACAGCTGTACTCTTAGGAGGAGAGAGAGCAGATCTGACCCTTAAAGACTTCAGTACAGCCACCACACACCCCAGGAGAATGATGAAGCAGGATCTTCTGAATCCATCAGCAGTTATGCTGACTGCCAGATGGGAGGTGACACCACCAACCAGCACAGCAATGTCCTCCCCCTGCCTAGCCCCCAGCACTTATCCTCACCCTGCCTCCCACATCAGCAGAGCAAGAAGCCAGCACATGCTTGTCAAAGCAGGTCAGGGAGCAGACCACTCGCCCAAGGCTGCCTGCGTGGAAAGTGGGACAAGGCCTCCAGAAAAAGCCGACTGGCCTCTTACAATATCATGCAAATCAAGAAAAGGCCGGGAGAAACAAGACCGGGAGAAACCTTGCATGACCAAGGTTATACTGTAAGGTTATGTATTCATCCTCTGCACACAAGGGAGGGAAGCAAGGGGTGTGCATGCACACAGCAGGCAGGAGGTACCTCATGCTTTCACCAGCGTTTGCTAGGTTTGCATTCTACAAAGCAGAGTTGTGCTGTTCACAGCAGGAGCCTAACAGAGTGACACCCAAAAGGAGCCATTGCATCTACGGACAGAGATTCAAGGGGAGACAACAAAAAAATTAATCACAGAATTAGCTTATATACAAGTTGGGATCAGTACCATACAAGAATCAGAGATATCATCAACTTACTTAATATCATAAACTACTGTTTTATCTATTTATCATACCAACCAAAGCCTGGTTTCTCAAGCCCAGTCTTTTCCCGGAGGATGAATTCCAGTCCCTCATATAACACTAAGCCCCCTGCCATCCAATGGAAAGCCATGAGCAGGGAAGTAGCATGGCTATTACAACCACTACAGAAACAGAGAACCTAGTGCCACACCAGGAATACTGCTCTGGCTGCTGCAGTGGCTATGTGGGGTGGAATGAAATCCATCATTTGCAGGCTCTAAATTTATATAAATTCAAGCTTATTCTATACACATGGTTTGAAGCAGGCTGAATAGAGCTGGATGCAAGGCACAGGATTGCTGAAGATAGCAGAGAGTGTCAGAGCACTCAATGTGATCCTGGAGCAGGCCGACATGATGGCTGCCTGTTATCCCAAAAAACTGCTCATGAACAGAGCTCACTCCTCAGCAAGCCTCTAAACAAGATCCTGACTTGGCCTCAGGCAAAAGCACAAGGCCAGACTCTTCTTTGGAGATTTTTCACTGGTTAGTCTTTCTTAGGGAATATGGCTCCATGCAGTTCCACTGCCAGCCAGCCATGCCTTGGTTCAGCCTTGACCAGCAGGAGAGCCAACGCACCACCCTGCAGAACAGCAGCCTCCACAATGCCTTCTTCCACTGATCTCCTCCTCGCTTCTCTCTCTCTCCCAGGGAGAACAGGGCAGCCTGCAGCAGCCCCCAGTGTGCACACCTGCATCCCTCACTTCACTCCTACTCCCTGGCTTTTTAGATCTTGCTCCTCTTCTTCTCCCAGTAAGAGCACAACATCCACTTCATTTCACAGGCCACAGCTTCTCCATCACGTCTGCTGTTATCTCAAGGATGCTAAACAAGCAGAAGATGTACAGGCATCTTCCCAAAGACATTGCAGCAATGCCTCTTTTTTGTATTCGTCAAGTTATTGCTCCCACACACACATTTAAACTCGGCTCCACCAGCTCTTGAATTTAACTTGCATACGAGCAGTCTGATCTATAATGGATTTAGCTATGCAAAAGGAAAAATCCTCTTAAAGTTTGGCCCACAGCACAGCAATATACAAGTACCTGGGCTGCTGCTGCCATTGCCTCTGCATTATCAGAGTGCCCCTCACCCAGGGCATCCTACCCCTTTAGCAGATAGGCTAAAGATATGCTGGTTATCTGCTAGGTCAGTATCCCTCCTGAAGAAAAGTCCAGTGAGATAAGCTTAGCCAAGGCCAGATTGGGGGTCAGGACTCCCTAGTTCACAATCCTGTGGCTTTAAGCACAAATTCATCTTTCAGCACAGAGATCAGCTGTTCCAAGTGTGCACACTGCTGTCAGATGGGCACCCCAGGCAGGTCATGCATTAAGACAGCGAGCATGGAAAGACTATTCCCTCTGTAGACATTCAGGTCAGTTAACACCACACACAGGAAGCGGTAGAACCATATCCCACTGGTGAGAAGTTGATAACTGGGTTTTGGTTTTACTGAGCTGGTAGTTAAACAGTGCTGGTCCCACATGACAGAGAAATAGGTAGCAACACACAGAATAAAATGGATCATCTTGAAGTATTTACCTCTGGATATCTGTAATTATAAACCAAACATCATCAGCTTCTCTATCTCCCTGCAGTAAATAATTGACTGCAAAAGAATATTCCTCTTGGCTCCATCCTCCCCAGTCAATTCTGCTTTGCAACAATGTGCTGCCTGGATTGCTCGCTCTATCAGTGCACCCCAGTGTTACCCAAACCCCCTCAGAAGACAAGAGAGAGGTGGAACTGTTCACTTCAGTACAGCACAGACCTTTCCTTCAGGGTACAACAGGGGGTATCATGGCATAACTCCCAGCACTTCAAGCAGACAGCTATGTCATACACAGCTTAGCTCATGCACTGCTGCAACATCACTGCAACCGTCAGCGGAGGCGAATCACACACTGAGCACTCCCATCACACCCCTTTGGACTGCCTGAGCTTTACTGCCAAGGCAGAGCAAATTTCCTCCCTTGAAATACAAGGTTTTCTATTCCTTTCCATGTTTTTGAAATATCCTCCCCACCTCTAGATTTCTAATTTTTTCTAGGGTAAAAAAGAAAAAACCACCAAACCTCCCCAAAAAATCAAGTTTTCTTTGTAACAGAAATTTAATTTTCTAAGAGACTTTAATTTTTGAATAGTAGATCAAAGTTGAATATTGTGACTGCTCAGTCACACACTATAACCTGCACAATGACCTCTTGCCACCTACCCTCATCAAACCTGAATTTCATACAGACTCTGCAAGTAATAGGTAAATCAGAAAACATTCAGAGCACTCATTCCTTTTGTCCTACTGAAAGACACCTCCTGGCTGTAAATCCAAAGGGGAGGAAGGATAATGCCAGAAGGAAAGCAAAACTACCTGGCAGTAAGGCTGGGTTTGGTCAGACAGCAGATGGAAGCAGGCTGCATACAGATACACAACCAGGGAACAACACAAGGGCTGCCATTTGATCCCGGTTGCTTTCTTAAGATACAAAGTCAAATTCAATTTTGAAAGAGGCATAGAGAGAACACAAGCAAAAATGAGAGCTGGGGAAAACCTCCAGAATTGCAGGAACACCCTTCCTGCAACAGCCAGAAAAATATGGGGAGAGGCAGAGAAGCATTACCACCAAGCAAACATCTTCATACTCACACACAGACTGGGTTCAGTTTTACATTTTTACGGGTTTAAACACATACCAGTTTCAGCTGAGCTGACTATGAAGTACTCAATAAAAAACTCCACCAGGAAGGTAGAAAAAAGAGGAAAAAAGGCTAATTTAGACTCAAAAAGCATGGAAAGAGAGGTTCAAGAAAGAGGCAGAAGAAAGAATGGAAGGAAAACCATGACATAAAAGAGATAAATGAAACAGATACCAGGGACAGTTCAGGAAAAGATATACCATGCAAAAATGGAATGAAAACTGGAAGGGAAAGATAAGAGAACGAGGAACATGCCATGGCAGATCAGTTGAACAACAGTTGGCAAATAGATCATTTATTTAATCTCATCCGTATTTGTCAAATAATTTGTTTAATTAGCACTCTTTTGTGGTCTTCAGTCAGGTATAGAGCTGATCAAATATCGTGTCAAATATATTATTAGATTAATACAAGTAAAATTCAAATACATTCAACATTTTTATCTGCTGCTTAATAAACTCTGGTTCCAAGTTTACAGTTCAAAAATGTTAAAATCAAAAGCTGGGAATAAATTACAATTAGATGAAGATTACTTGAAGCACAACCATTTTGCTCTTCCTAGACTGACAAAAATACAATATACTGTATAACTCATCCTAAGAGACAGAACAGAAGACGTTTCTACCTTCACCACCCTCCCACAAGGAACCCCTCTCTATAGGCAGTACTTTTTGTCTTGATTTTATTTTGCTGAATGTTTCCCCAATATTCAATTTTTCTACTCCATAAAGGTTTTTCACCCCAAGAAAACCTGGTGAGCTCCAAGGGCAACCTAAAAGAAAGGCAAAGTTGGAGTGCACTGGTAGCAGGAGGGAAGGCAGTGGGAGCAATATCCAGCCTGGAAGCAAATGATTATGTTTGAGTTGAGCTTTGCTCCTCTTAAAGGGAAGTCAGGTGAAAGATGGACAAAGATGCCTCAGGATCTCTACTCTCACAGGGAAGTTTCTCACATTATCAGCAGCCTTCTCCAAACCTCCCTGGGAGAACCAGGAAAAAAAAAGGTCAACTGGCAACTTTTCAGCCTGGTTTTATGCCCCCTCCCCCAAGACAGTAGCAAGGAACCCCTTGAGAATCCTCAGACTATGGGGTGAAAGGCATCAAATGAAGACCACCTCCACACATGTGGTGGCAGGGCTGCCCTGGGAAGCAGAACCAGGCTCAGTAACAAAACCCTGGCCATGGCTTTCTAGGCTGACATCAGAGGAACACGAGGCTACTCCCACTGCTGTTCCACCTTCACCAGGGGCAGCAGCCAAGAATCAAATTCACCACAGGACAGAACCACAACAAGGGCAACTCCCTGGGGCCCGAAAAGTGTCCCTCAGGTCATAAGTCCTGTTTAAATATCTCAGCAATATCCCAAACTGAGATAATTATTGCTAATTACAAGATCATTTTTCTGTAAACATGAAGGGTATTACCACGCATACTTCATCTCTTTTTAATTAAAAGAAGGAAGAGGTTCGCTGAGATAAAAAAAAAAAAGGACATGCTGACAGCTCCCACCCAAAAGCAGACTTTTCTGCAGTGATAACACCCATCAGCCTCCAGACCCACCGAGAAGACTGAACAGGGAAATCAATCAGCATCAGCCTCCCCAGTGCTGAAATGAAGCAGTTGGCACATTATTAATCACACAGGAAAAACGTTTTACGAGGAGAAGGAAAGGACCAGACACATAGAGGGGGATACACATGGATTCAGTCATGGCTGTCTTAAAAACACTTGGGAAAATCACACAGATCACCAGCTGTAGAATTAAAGTACTTCAGAGCTGTGAAGGATAAACACATCAGCAATTCTTACTACAGCAAATCTCATGTCCTTTCCTCCATTCAAAACCAGTTCCTGCTCCAAGCTGCACATCCTACCCATGCCAACCAGACTGAAGTATATTGTGACATTGCCTCATCAGGAGTTCGTACCCTTTCTGCATTTCAAAGACCTACCCCGGAGCAACTTGCACATCACAGGCTACAAGAGATATGACTATCCAACTTAGAACACTGAAGTAGTGAATGGCTTGACTTGCCATGCAATGGCTTAACAAGCCATTCCTGCTACATAGTCCTGTTTCCAGCTGTCCTAAGCATTTCTCCAGCCACTCCAGAGTTCACCAGTCCGCTCTGACTTCTCACCGTCTCTTGTCTCCAGGCACGCTCCACTGATTGAGGCAATTTAAAATACATCCCCAGTCAAGACCTGTATGGGCCAAGCGAGCCATCAGATGCACCTTCACTTGGGGTGCAGACGCTGCGGCCCCGGACGCCGCGACACGCTTTGCAGGGCAGGGGGGCGCGGGCAGCCTCGGAGCGCCGCAGAGCCCCGGCGGCGAGCGTCCCTAGGAAGGAGGTGTCACCAGCTCCGCAGAGACGCATGCTCGCAGAACGGGGGACCTCGCTCACTTGCTCACAGATGCACACAAATATCTGCGCCTCCGCCACCTGCCTGCCCCCTCCGCGCCTCGCCCCGGGCCTGGCGACGCCTGGCACCGCCATGGAGCCGGTCTCTCCTGGGGGGTGCCAGAGCCCAGCAGGTACCCGCTTTAGCAAAGAGTGGGGAGTCTGGTGCTCCCCCTTCGAAGCATCACAAGAGCAGTGTGAGGGATGCAAGGGGATGAGGGAAGACGGGTGCAGTGGGCTGCGCCCTGGGCGTGCGAAGAGGAGGTGAACACGGCTGCAGCTAAGGGGTATACAGTAGAGCGGGAGGGCAAAGGGGCAAGGAGAAAGGACTGCAGCTTGGGAGGGGGAGGACAGGAGGAGTGCCCAATGGGTGCAGAAGGAGGGCAGGGGATGGAGGGCAGAGTGAATGGAGGGCAAAGGGGGTGCAGAGGCTGTGGCTCGGTGGTACCCCACCACCCTCCCACCCTGGCGGCCTGCCGGGGCTGGGGTGGGAAGGCAGCGCCCAGGCAGCAGAGTCATGGCGCGGCCAGGCGAGCAGGTGGGTGGCCGCGACCGCCCGCAACACCCCGGGCCCCACCACCGCCCACCGGGCCGAGGGTCCGTCCCTTCTCACCGCGGCCCCCGGCACGGCGGGGGCAGCCCCAGCACAGTGGGGGTACGAACTTGGCGGCGCGGCGAGCAGCCCCGCTAACAGGTGGCGGCGGCGCTGCCGACCCCTCCCCGCCGAGCCGGTGGGCGCGCCCCCTCTGCGACGGCGCGTCCCACCCCCCCCGAGCCAGCGCTAGCCCGCTCCCGGCGGTCACTCACCGGCTCGTTCACCCCGCCGGGCGGGATGCGCGTCCTGGAGAGCGGGGCGCGGAAGTTTAAAGCCGGATAACAGTATTATTCGTTTTTACCCTTCCAACGTAGGAAAAACCAAACTAGACGAGCCTCCCCCCACCAGGCGGGCGAAACCCCGCTCCGCTCCTCCCCGCCGGGGGCTTCAGCCGCGCGTCGGCCCGGCGGCGAGGGGAAGTTTCCACCGCGGTGGTGGAGGCGCCCCCGGCGTGCCGCGCCCGCCCCGCATTGNTCCCTGGGGCGGCGGCGGCGGCGGACGCTGCGGGGGGGTGGTCGGGCGCTGCCCTGCCCCGGCGGGTGACCCCTGCTGCCTCCGCGCCCCGAGCCGCCGGGATCGCGTCCTTTCCTCTCGGGGACCCGTCTGCGCTTCCCGCCCCGCGGCGGCCCCTCCACAGGAGCGCGCCGCACCCGAGGTGAGGGGAAGGCCTGGCGGCCGCCGCTCCCGCAGCCCGCCCTTCCCCGCGGGACTGCCCGGGGCTGCGCTGCCATTGTCGGCGCCCCACGAGGGCGTTCTGGGGAGGAGGACCAGAGATCCCTGAAATGTGGTGTTGATTGCTACTCACAGTCCTGCCTCTGATAACCTGGTGCGCTGAACTCGGCTCACAGGGTGCTTTTATCTGGCCCCTGGAAATGCCTAGAAAAATAGATGACTCCAAATTATCCAAGTGCAATTAAGGCCACAAAAGAAGAGACACCTGAATTGACTCTGCATGAGGCAGATGGGGTTCAGTTAGGCTTAGCAGCAGAGATACGCACTGTCTGAGCAGAATTACTGCAATTTCAGATGAAGGTCCGAGTGTGTCGAAAGGCTCTTGTGTGATCCTGTTTGGGTCCCACAAGGAGCACCGCTTAAGCAAAGCTAATAAATATTGATGGATTCAAGCTTCATGACCTGAAATCGGGTTCTGTCAATGCAGTGCGTCCCGTTTTGTCACAGTACACCAGACATTTTCTACTACTGGGCACCGTGATTCCTCTATTACTATTTGGAAACTGGATAGTGGATTGCATAGTCACTGTATTATCCAGCAGCTTGCACAAGTAATCAAGCTTTGATGCAGGATACAATGTCAAATAAAGTACCCAGTCCTGGTACTGGAAAAGCACTGTTCTCTCGGACATATATTTCAAGCACACTTTCACAATTTATTGTTTCCATTAGAAAAGTAGCTGGTAATCTGATAATCGATCTAAAAAACATTGTTCTAGACACTACATTTAACCCATAATAAAAAGAAAGCTCACGCCCTGCAGAGCTTGTAGCAAGAGCAGATTAAACGTGTTCTAAGGATACCCGCTGAGAGAGTTGTGCAGGTTCTCTCAGGTCTCATGAACGTGTTGCACCAGCACAAACAAACCGGCCAGAGCACTTTTCCAAAAACCAGCATGCAAACAGACAGGTCCAAACAAAAAGGCTGAAGCTTTAACCTACCTTGAAACTCTTCCCTTGCTTCTAACAAGCCCTCCTGACTCTGAATGACCTCTGAGTTCTCCACAGAAGCGAGGGCCGCCGCTCAGGGAAAGCCCGCATCTCTCCCGAGCGAGCCGAGGGCAGAGCGGCAGCGCACACAAAGGTGATGGGTTTCTCCACAGGCAGACACATGCACGCACCGTGCACCGCCTCTCCGGGCTACCTGTCTCGTCTTGTTTCAGCCATTTCTAACGAGCAGGCAGGGTACTGGAGCATGCAGAAATCTTGCTTTTTGAAGCACCTTGAAAACAGGCTTGTGTTTTTTGGTACCTCGGTGGCCCAGAAGAACTTGTCAGGGAGCAAGCACCAAATAGGTAGTAAAATGGGCACAGCTAATGGGGGTACCTCAGTTTCATGCTTCTTGGGCTTCTCAGTGAAGAACCAAGAAACACCAGAAGAGGAGACTGAAACTGCCTCTCTCTTGCTCATTCTTCAGTGCCAGATCACATCAGGCTGTAAGATACCTGAGGATTATTTGTTTGCAGACTGCTGGAAGACAGAGACGGAATCACCTATTGGTGAGTCATAACCACACAATCGCAGAGGGGTGATGGCACAGACTTGCAAAAACACAGAGAGTGGTAATAGCTTAAAAGTGTCTTCTTTCCCCTTCTACTTTCTGATAAAAAATATTGGGACTAGATCCTCAGCTGTGGCAGAGCAACGTAACTCCAACGCTTTTGTCAGAGCACAGATTTACACTTTCTGAGGTCATAGCCCGTTCTGTTTGTAAAAAATTGTTCTTCCTGAGCAGATTATTCCTTCCTTTCTCTACACGTGAGTTTAATTCTTGGAAAATGTCTGGCTTGCGGTGCTGTAACTGTTGTTAGCCTTGCTTGACAGGTAAGGAAGCCTAATCAAATACTGGGTCCACTCGCATGTAGAGCAATAAAAAGGAAAGTGAGACTATCTCAGGTCCTTGCTGCCACAGTAAAACTCCAAAAACAAAATGTCTGGTGGCGTTGAAAAGCTGTTCCATCATTCCCATACCTTCAATTTTTCATGATTGTTTTCACCAGACTGTATTTAGCTTGCAGTTGGAAGGCCATAACTCAGACATGCTTATCTTGTCATGACCTTTTGTAGTAACACTCTAAATTCAGTTTGTGAAGGTACATCACTGATTTTTGTAGGTGCTGTGACCCAAAATTAACTCCGTGATATTTTCACTCCCTCTTTAACTTCTGCAAGAGAGGAATTGTAGACGAGACATAAACTTAGTATGTGATGTACTGACTTACCCCAAGAGCTTACTGAGCAACGGAGCTTGCACATCAGCTATAGATCAAGGCTACATTTTTTACATTAGAGTCTTTTTTGGAGTGATTTCTGCTAGAAACACCCAAGTTGAATTATTCTTTCCTTTTCCCTAATAAAAAACTCAAAAGAACATGAAAAAGTCTTCTTGTGATCATCAAAATTATCAGCAAAGTAGGTAACAGTAATTTTTTTAGCTTCACAAGGATACATACTTAAATACATTCAGACATGCACCATATATTTTTGATATACTGAAGGGTTCATCAGTTCTCAGCAGACACAGAGAGTAGATTAGTGATGTCAGTTGCTATTGTTGTTCCGGGTCTCCTGTTGCTTCACTATACCTACCAGTTCACCTGACTTTTACTCATGCAGATTGCTTTCTGGTTCTTTCCATGACTTTTGAGCTCACCCTAGTCTGTTTTCCTGGATGCACACTTCTGTGTAACTGAAACTTTCTTGGAAAGAGTTTGCAAGGAAGGCTCCGTCACCTAACTTCCTTTAACAATGTCTCTGAGAGCATACTGAGAAAAGCAGAGATCCCTGTGAGTTTTGCTTCCCCACTGCACCATATTATTCATGATTTTTAAAATTTAATCCTCCTGCAGATACTCTAGACTCAAGAAACTTGCAAGTCCTCTTCTCATGCTGGGATGTTTTCTTGCTCATCTCTCCCTGAGCTTAGAGGATGAGTAGTGTCATGTCAGAAAGCAAACTGATAAGCAATTGACTTTTTAAAATTTCTGTCTTTCTAGGGAATGCAAATTGTTTCCTTGTAGTATCTGACAGAGTAACACAAGTAACTTGCCATGGCAACCAGCTTATGGAACAGGAAAAAAAAAGATCATTACAAGGTGCTTTGTTACTATAACAGGGAAAGAAGCTGAGACCTTATCTCAGTTTTGTTCACTTGTGTGCCTTGCATCATCTAGGTAGCAGAACCTGTCAGTAGAAGTTTGTGTTTGATTCAGTGCAAGTCATTGGCCTTGTGGGCCTATCTGATACTTGGATCAAAGCTGAAGTGCAGTCAGAAGGAAAGAAGGAAGTGTTCAGAAGAATTGAAACAAGGCTGGATTCTCAGAAACACAAAGACAAATCCATTTCCTCAGCAAGCTGATGCAACTCTGAAGATGCCAGTAAGGGATGAACCAATTCTGAAATTAATTTGGCTTGCATTCTCTGACAATCTCCATTATTTTATTGTCCTCTTTTATTTGTTTTAAGTGAAATCTTCAGATTTGAGTTTTTTGGATTTACCTGGGACAAAGGATGGAATAGGCTTGCAAAATCTGTCTTCAAACCCAGTCTCTTTACAGGGATATTTCTGGGAAGGACAGACTCATTGCCACACAGCTTGCTTGAGTTAGTGAGTGAACTTAGAAATGGCAAAGTGAATCAGCTAAGGACAGAGAGGAGAAACCCTCATAGTTACCACTTTGGGAGGTAAGAAAAACTGAGCTCAGAGGAGGACAATTTTGAAAGCCGTTGTTTGTGCACAGAGTCACAGAGGCCAGTGGAACCCTGTGCTGAGGATAGGCTCATTTGTAGATCTGGAGTGGGTCTAGGATATGCCTTACTCTGGAGCTGTTTTCTGTGGGACAGATTTGAAAAGTGAAGGAAAACCTGAAAGTTTCTTAATCCCTTGACTACTGATTTGAGTCACAAGTAATACAGCTCCAACTGTGTGATGGAATGAAGTGTATGCTCCGCCTTCTATTTTAAAAACACTCTCTCCCAGTTAAAATTTATACTGTTCATGCACTAGTACTAATGCTTGAGAAACAGTGGCCAGCTTTCTGAGCTACCTGGGGCCTAGCTGAATTCACAGGTAAAATTCTCGTGACTCATGGACAATTCTCTTCTAGCTTCCTGGCGAGTTGTAGAGGAAATGCTGCTAGATTACAAACCCTTACAATAGGATGACTTGGAAAGAAGCCTTTGAAGAGAAACTCTTAATGTATCAAATAAATCAGTGTGAGATGCAAAGCTAGAGTTCACTCTTGACAATGAATTCTTATACTATGAGTGACTGACTATAAAAAGACTTGGGAAAAATCTGAGTCTACTGCAACACAAAGAAATGATGAGATAAATGAAAGTCATCTCAAAGGAACCATGCTAAAACTGTTCAACACTATAATTTAACACAGTCTCCTAGAGACTGGGAAAAGTCAGCAGACTAATCCTTACTGCAGGTCGTACCAAGAGAGACACAGCCACAAGAGGCATCACAAGTGTGAAATGCCACAAGTGTGTGCTGTCATCTCAAGGGCCTGGGAATTTGGTGATACCTAAGACTTGGAAGCAGCAGTCCAACTGAGAGACCACACAGAATAAAAACCCTCTGGCTGCAGAGGGTTTTTAAGACAGACACTGAACTGGAAAGATCTCCTGGAGTAATCAATTAGCAAAAGAAAACATTGCGTTAATTAATCTATCCTCAATAAGTCAACAAAATCTTCCTCCAAAGACATCACATTGCTTCAGATGACCCCAGCAGTGAGTGGGACTGCTTTGTTTATAATCTCGAAAATAATGGCATTAATATTGGATTAAATTCTACTAAATAAGAGTGCTCAGTCTTCTTTCAACCAAATAATTTGAAATGTTGCAGAAGATTCTGTGTGGGCAGAGCAAGGTTGTCAGCTCTGGGTGGTTTTCTGATCCAGGACAAGATCTTTTCTTATGGATTTCTTTTTTGAAATAAGCAAGGCGGCATCTTGTCAGGTGCCTGGCCCAAGCTTCACCAGAGCTAGAGAGAGGAAAGATTCCTGTTGACTGAAATTAATTTTTCTAACAGTTGGATTTGGTCAATTTTGAACTGAGAATAGAAACTTGCAGAGAACATGCTCTGGAATTGCAGAAATTAAAGGCTTTGTAATCAGAGCTTGGAAGTGGAAGGAGATCTATGTTCCATAGTTTAAAAATACAGACAGCTGCTGATTCCTTTTTTTTGCTATTGAAAACCCCATAACCCAAACACACACACAGACACACACAGACACACAAAAGACATAATTCAAAGACTGGTCATTTCCCAGTCAGGCTCCTTCTAGAGACACTGAGGGAATGAACAACTATCACATCTCCCTAGATGTGGTATGCAATAGTTGGTAACATGAGGCACTCACCCGAGTGGATGATGGGATGGTTGGAGTTCAGATTTTGCTGTGTGGGGTGAGCAGGGGGGAGAGATGAGATTTGAGTTTGATCTCTGAGTATTCACACGCAGTGTTGCTTTCTACAACTGCCTGCTAATTTCAGCCTGGTCTGAAGCACGCTGCCCTCTGCAGTGTCCCTTTTGTTCCTGTGGATGTTTGCTTAAGCTCCCCAACAAATGTTCTTTTTGACTATTTGTGCTTTTTTTCAGGGTGTTGTAGCTGATCATATGGTGAGTCTGGAGCCTGAGTTACTTAGAAATGACACTGATTTATTCATGAAATGGCCCCACCTCATGAAAAGTTGCCAGGATTGGTGAGGTCCTATGTCTCCTTCCACTTTCTGCTGAGCCTGCCAGTGTAGATCAGCAAGGGTCAACTATGGTAGGAGGCCTGGTAATGCAGAAATCTGCAAGTTGGGAGCCACACTGATTTTCCTGGCAGTGGCTTTTTGGCATATGTACAGGAACTTTTGTTAGCTGTCAGCCTGAATGGAATGTCAATCATTCCCTTGGAGCCTGATCTTCAGATCACTGCACTCTGAGAGAAGGCTTTTGCCTTTGTCTTCATACAGCAATAACTCAGGCCTTTCAATGCTGGAAGCCTTATTTTTTGTTAAGAATCCCTTATGATATTTATTCCCCATATGATTTTCTTTTTCAAACTCTACAGAAAAGTTTGAACACTTTGCAACTGATATGCTACCAGGTTTTTTTTATGGGACAGTTTGGCTCACTTACCATGCTATGGGTCATCTGTCACTTTGGCTGGCAGGAGCCAGATTTCCAGAGTGGAAGTGGGATGAGTTGCTAAGGGATGTCTTGTGCTTTATATCATTTCTGCATTCACTGATGTGCAACAGATTTATCTGTGTAGTTCAAGGCCTCTCTGTACCAGATGAGTTTGTACTGAAATCTCAGACCATCCCACACATTCTCCTGGAGAAGACACTAAGATTATTGGTATTCCTTTTAAAATGGTCTTCTTCTTCATCAGCTAATGCTGATTTTCTTCCCCTCAGCATCAAAGAACAATTGCTAACTATATCTCTTTCTTACAGAAATTTCAAAGCAGTGTTGCCCAGCATGATTCAGGCATACACACATGGTAGAACTAGATAGAATTGAAGATATTGTGTTTATCTGGTTTAACTACTGGTTCCTTTTCCTTTGACTGTTTTTTAATATACTGGCCACACATTGTCTCTAACCCTGCCATGCAGCCCTCCTTCTCATCATCACAGTCAAGCTGCTGAGCTTTTTTTTCTCTTCTGTTAAGAACCTCACTAAGTTCTAATAGAAGGTTTTCCTTCTGTTTTAAGGAGATGCTNAATAAAATAAAATAAAATAAAATAAAATAAAATAAAATAAAATAAAATAAAATAAAATAAAATAAAATAAAATAAAATAAAATAAAATAAAATAAAATAAAATAAAATAAAAATCATCCTGTAGACTGGAGAGGAGGACGGAATCCAGCCTTCCCACCATCTCTCTGCTTCTTAGTGCTCTTGACACTCCAGGGTATGCTCTCTTCCTATCCAACCTTAGTAAAGCTTGCTTATCTGGTCCCTTTCCGTTATAGACAGCTGTTTTCCTCCTGGCAGCCTCTTCCTTGTGCAGTGTTTCCAGCTGCTCCTTCATCCCTTTCTGTGAGTATCTCAAATACCCACTGCTGCAGTATCAAAAGTCTGTAGGTGACCTCAGCCTTGATGTTATTTATAGCAAAGTTAGACACTGTCCTGCAGTACAGCTGCTCATTGTCAGACCTAGAGATCCTGAGTTACAGGGCTCCCTGGGAGCTTATGGTGATAGTGGTATTCCCACATCAGGTGAGATCCAGGTTAGGTACTGGAAGGTTTTCTTGGCAGTTATACTTTGCTCTTGTGTCACTAGGCTGTCCTGAGAGACCCCTAGTAAAGGTGAGGGCATAGTCTTCCTACACAAATGCCTTTAAGAACAGCACAGGGCTAAAGATCATCCCTTCAGTCAGACATGACATAGTTGATCTCTCCAGGGTATTTCTTCACCCATTTCACACAGATTCTCTTCTTGCTAGCAGTTACCCTTTTTGTTATTACAGAATGTTCCCACACTGAAGCCATAAAGTTGACCACAGCATCTTGGTTTTTTGTCTGCAGTTGGGTCATCCTCTTTCTTCTGCTTCTCCATCAAGGAAGGTGAAAAGCAGAAGAAGACCTGCAGTCACTAGCATCTCACAGGACTGGTGCAGGTCTGTTGTATGTCTCTAGGTAACTTTTCAGGCAGATGTTCATTAGCTCAGTGGTGTGACTCTGTGTGCATGTGTGTGTGTGTATGTAAATCACCCAGCTACTCTCTGAGGGCTTTCAGGGGGCACACGCTACACATTTCAGAAATCAGACCTCCAGCAAGATTCCTAAGCTGAGATGCCCAAAGCAACACATTGCAAATTTCTTCCTTGGTTTCAGTCTCACGACTTTGTGTTTCCCACTTTCAGTCAGCAGGCTTCTGTTGACTGAAAGTTAACCTATGAAAACACTGATCACAAATGTTATATGAATCCAATTGATAGATGGAATTTCAGCCATTGACTATGATAGCTTATGTTAATCTAAAGATGTTGTTATATTAACACTGAGCAATTTCTCAGTTCTCATGAGCAATATGCTTTGATAGGGGTAGAAGGTGTTAGCTGTATTTTCCCTTCAGTGAGCTGTTTAATCATTGGAGCTTATTGGCAGTGGGATTTGGGGGACTTACGTGACCACAAAGTGAATTAGGAGTAAAAAACTACTCTCCCTCTGGATTCTCTGGGATAGTGCACAGGGGAGGGAATGAGTTCAGAGCTGCTCTGTTTCCCCGTTTAAGCAGCACTGGTGTGCTCCAGTGAGGACTAAGCAGGAAGCTGCTGCCTCCTTAGTTAAGATCTTCCTGGTTTTCAGGAGCACACTCAGACTGGCTCTCCTGCAGATCAGCACATGCAACAACATGTTGTAGCATGTTTAGCTGCACGTTCTTGTTGGCTTACTGAGGTCTGATCCAAAGCTTACTGCAGATACAGGGAAGATTCATGTACTTCTTCAGTGGCCTTTGGTCTACTCTGTGGAGGCAAAAATACAGCTGTGATAGATACATGGGTGAGTGAACCCTACATTACCACCACATTTCACTCTGAGGAGATGGCAAGAGGGACTCTGCAGCCCAACCTTGTGGATCCCAGAGCAGTAAAAGCAACATGAATCCTACTTAATAAGTAATTCAAAAGCACTTTCTGTTTTGTGAATCATCTGCATCCCAGACTTTCTGAGGCTCTTGGGTAATGAGGCAAGAACAGTGCAGCTTCTGTAGTAATTTCTACCTGCTCATTGGGCTGCAAGCCTGCTCTGGCCCTAATTTTGAGCTGTTCTTTTAAATTGCTCTGCCACTAAGCAGTTCTCATCTAGAGATCTCAGACATGAAGTAATCCTCCCAGCTTTTCTATAAAAAAAGCCAACTACCATTAAACCTGTTTTACAGGTGAGTAGGCTGAGCTCCAGTCTGCCTGAGATCACAAAGTGTATTTTAGGGCCAAACTGCCCGGGCTGACATGTTCCTGCAGCAGGGATGACCACCTTTCTTAGAGGAATAGAGTGCCCAGGTGAGGGAGGGCTGGCCTCTGTTTATGTACGTGCTTTGCACATGACTGTGAAGCAAATAAACCCCACTGGCTGCACAACTGGAATCCAAGTGTCCCTCTGATGAAGATGCAAGTGTAGGGCAAACTAAAACACCGTGCTCGGCTCTTTGTGCTGAGCCATCCGGCAGGTGAGAATGCACAGCTCCGCCTGATTGCTTATGCCTGAGTCACCTCCTTCAGCATTTGCCACTGCCTAGCATGTTAGCATGCTGCCTGCTGGATAATAAATGACTTCATCTGCTGCAGCACTGAGGATACTATTAAAAATTAACCCTGGGAAATGATCCTGTATATTTTTTTTCAGTCAGACCCAGACAAAGGGGAAGAGGAGAGGAATGCTGTTGAAATGGGATTTGCAGAAAAGGCAAGTGGTGAATTTTTTGTAATAGGGATGGTTCAGGCTTCAGTTTAATCACTGCAGTTGTTGAGAATTGATGATCAAAATTCAGAGGGCCTAAGGCACTTGATAAATTTAAAAGCAGTTCAGGTAGAAAAGGCATATTGCAGAGGAGGTCAAAGAATGGGATAAATGGGGATTACTGTGCTGACATGTAATTTATGACCTGTTTGCAGAAATAAATGAATTTATCATGTGGATTTTATTACCACTTGTAAGGAATGATGCCTGTAGATGAAACACTCTCCAGTTTTGGTTTATGTATTGCACGCTTTTCTCACAGTGTCACACTTAGAACCACACCCTACCTATAGAAGCATGCAGAGTATATTTACAGAAGTGAAGGATTTGTATTAAATATCTCAGGAAACAGAGCAACTGACAGACAGATATTTCATTTTCTTGGCTTCTCTTGCCTCCAGCACCCACACAGTATCCATCAAATTGTCTGGAGTCAAATCCTCACAGCCTGCATTTGAAGCTTGGGCAAGGAGCCAGGCTAGTTTAGAGAGCAAAGTCCTGTCTGTCCGCACACACTTACCACTGTCTGTGTGCTGCAGTCTGGAGCAGGGGAGCTCAGCCTTAGGCTCAACAAAAAATACCCCCTTAACTCCCTTTGCATCGTTCCAAGAAAGGGATTTGGTCTGAAGCCTGCAGATGCTCATATTAATGATCCCATTGTTGACACAAAAATTGCACCCTGTTCTGAGACATCATTCAGCTGGCTTTGGTACAGCAGAAAGCAGCACGTCCCATCCTGAGCCCATCCTGAGGGATGTCCCAGCTCCTTGAGCTCCTCCATTCATAGATGGTTGATACCTATAGATGGTCTGGATGGAACACAGGCTGTAATGCCAGGTGCAGTGACTGTGCAAGCAGACCTGCCCTCTGGCTGGCATGCTTTTTTCCGGAAGCATATGCAGCTGTTGATTTCACAAAGGTACTGTGATATGACAGCACCTATCCAAGGGCCAAGCTGAGGTCTGCATGTTTGTCCTGAGTCACCTGCTCATCTCCATGTGGCAGAGGTATTTTAAAATGTTGGGCTTAAGCAACATTTCCTGCTGCAGCAGGAAAAACAAAACAAAGTTCCTTCATGAACAGTGTTACAAATTTGCCGGGTGAAAAGTACTGATAGTGCTATGTCCAAATTGGAGACAATTCCTACTCTAAGATCTTTCCTTACCTGTGATATTTCAGGAACCATGGTTTAAATATTCCTCAGGCTAATTCCAGCATTTTATTTATTGTCTCTCCTTTTTCTCTCCATCCAGATAGAGCTTTGTCATTAGCCCTAGACCCTGGTACCTACCTACAGCTCTTGCTGCAGCCAAGCAGCATCTTGGAACAAGGATTTTAATGATTACTGACCAGGAGTTACCACAACAGTTGTCATCAACACCACACCAATTTATAAACATGGTCTTTGTGGAGGTTTTAGAAAGCCCAACAGCTTAGAGTTAGTTTGGCACTTCTTTGCTGACTAGATGGTGCATGTTGAAATCACTTCCTTTAACTTCAATAGATTTGAGATCACACCCATGGTGGGTTATTTATTTCCCTCCCCTTCTGCCCCACACCCCCCAGGTCTCTGTATTTCACTCTCCAGGTTGCCAATGGCTGTGTGTGGTGCTAATGTGTTGTGAGGCAAGTATCTCAAAGAAGAAAGAAGTGACCTGTGCAATCAGGTGTAGGTATATGCCCAGATGCCCAATTCTCTAGAAAAGGAAATTGTGATCTATGCCTGGAAAATCAGCTTCCACAAACCAGGAGTTAACCAGTAAACAATGAATATATAGTTGCATCCTAGACACCTATGTTTCCACTGGCTTTTAAGGAGAATGAGAAGGAAAAGTATTCTAACACCAGCTCAACCTGATCTGCTACTGCAGGGAGGAATCAACTGATATCTTAGATATTAGCCAGCTGCCAGTGTTTGGTACATAGGATTACTTGGAATGGTCTGTGTTAGTACATCCACAGCATGGCATAGGAAGTGACCATTGTTGAGCAGGACAGGGGAAGGTTGCGTGTATTCCAAGGAAGACAGGTTCTGCCAGTGGTGATGTGTCAGGAGTTGCTGGGGGGATACACATTTTGCTTTGTCAAAAGTCCATCTCAGTTTCTAACAACAGTGGGAAAGCCTAGAAATGAAAGGTCTTTGCTCAGAGTGTGAAGGAAGTGAATGAAGGTGAGTCACAGTACTACAGGAGCTTCATGGCTCCTACAGATAGCAGTAGTTTGTGGACATGGGAACATTCCCATTCAGAATTTCTGCCTTTTGAAAGGATATTTTTAGCCACATGCACACCACCCAGCTCAGGCACGAGCAGTTTCTATTAAACCACTATAAGGGTTAACCCAGGGTCTCTTCTAAGGTGTTTCAAAAGAAGAGGATGGAGTGCTTAGCCGAAAGTTCAGGCATTCAGGCCAAAGAGCAGTGATAAAGTGGAGGTTTTCACGGCCAAAGAGCTGGCCTGCAAACACAACTGGAGTCTCCTGTGGAAGACAACATGCTATGTTCACTGCCATGTGCTGTCACCAGCCAGCAAGGCTGCTGACAGATCCAGCCTTGAAAACAGTCAAGCAAGGCTTTTGAGGTAGGTGTGAGATTTGTCTGGACTGGGATGTATATTATTGTTTTCAATACTTGGAAACTACCTGAGCATCTGTCTGGGTCTCAGCCAGCATGCTGAGTTAGGTAATAAAGCTGAATTTTTACTGAAACTTCTAGACAGTGCATAAAACATACAGAGGCATACCAATAATCCATCTTTTCTCATCACTAATCTAACTTAGCTGCTGGAATGTAAGTACAAAGTCCTTTTTCTAGGCACACATTATGCAAAATCAGAGTCAGGGCTGTAAGGAGACTGCCTAGAAATCAGGTCTCTCCTGTCATTTTGGGGACAGGGAAACATTCTTCATTCTCTAGGAAGATAGGATTCCTTCTAGTAGTCTAGAGGAAGTTATACATGGCAATGACCCAAATATAGATGAATCCCAAGGCTTTCCAAAGAAGCCATCCATAGAAAAGGCTACCTGAGCTGTTAAAATTCAAAGGAAAATCCCAGTAAGGTATGGTGCATCACTTTTCATTCCTGTATAGGATTTGCTGAACTCGACTCCAGGCTGCCTGCAGCAGAGGCAGATGTGTAGGGTCAAGGGTTCCTTTGACAGAGCAGAGAGGACCAATTTTGCCTTTGCTCAGTTCACTCACTAATGCTGAGCCAGAAGGTAGCACAAATCATCTCCTAGACTTTGGAGCTGAAACACCCCTGGGGATGGGCAAGGCTCTTGAGGCAAAAAGAACACTTTGGCTCTTAGAATGTTAGGACAGGGAGCCGTGTGTTCCAGGCTACTGGTGCTGGCCCTAGGATTACATGGTTGAGCACAGGGATGCGCAGGATATGCAGTGTTTGTTCTACTCTGGAGAACTGTCTGGCCCTGTTTATCTACCTGCTGATCTCCTCCCTCCACATCTGCAGACTGCACTCCAGCCACTTTATTTCCTGCCCTGCAGGAGAGGGATTTGTTGAGGACTTTTGCCAGAGCTGTTGTCTGTAGCGTGGCTTGCAGTGGTGCTGTTGCTGTGATGGCTGAAAGCCCCGGTGTACATGAGTTGCATTCAGAGTAAGCTTTGAACTGTGCAAAGGGCATGCAAACTAGTGGTGTAATGGCATGCAAACTGGTGCTTTGACCTGATTAAATTTTTTCAAAGCCCCAGTTTCTCCACTGCTTCACGTCGTATGTTGTCACTTACACTGACAGGAATTGAAAATAACAACCCTTTTCTGATTTGGTAACATTTTACCGGTGGCTTTGCATTGGCATAAAAATCAAGTACACAATGGAAAGCTGCTGGTTCCCAACTGAGGACAACTAGATGAATTTCACAGCTAAATTCTGCTTGGAAAAACAAACCTAAAAAGTGCAGTGAGGCCGCAGGTTTCTTTACACTGCAGCAAGCAATGAAAAAGAACAAATGTTACTCCTGAAAACTATGGAGAGTCATTGACCATAACTCCCTTCCAACATAAATTCATTTTCCCCTTAGTTTAGTGTTGAAAACAAAGTTGTAACTCAATCATTGACCATGGAATTCATCCCAGAAGAAATGCAAGGACCACCAACAATGTGGTCCAGGTGTGGATTATAAATATTATCAGGAAGAGATGTTCTGTGTCCCAGGGGCATTAATCCTGCAGCCAGTGCTCTTCCTTTTATATTTTAAGCCTGCCATTTTTAAGGCCTCTCAGCAAGACCTTCTCTTGCAGAGGATTCCTACCACACCAAGCACTGTGATGCCCCTAAACTAAATGAAGCCTTATAGTGGTACTACAGTTGTAACAATGTTGGGTTTTCTACCTACCAATTCTTTGGTAAAAATTACCATCTGGCAGCCACAGAGAAGCTTTGGACTTGTCCCATAATGTGGGACAGGATACCATACACTGGAAAGGCAGATGTGTGCAGACAGCATCCTTGAGCTTTCCAAAACCAGGATATAGTTTGACCCAAAAGAAACTGAGAAAGGTAGAGGGCCTTGAACAGAGGCACAAAACTATAATAATTTATACACAGGCATTTCAAGTTACCATTGATTCATCTTAAGTCAGGAATTATATAAACAAGCATACTTTTCTGGCTCTCAGTATTTTTTTCAGATAATAAGCTTTTGTTTCCTTTTTCCAGTAAAAATGTAAAGGGGGAAAAATATTATATTCTTTATTAATTTATTTATTTATTTACAAGTTCTCATTAAAATTAAGGCAGAAATAGGAAATAAGCTCTTCTGGAATTAGGTAGTCCTGGCTCAGTGGCTCAAATATTAATACAGTGCCCTATCTTACCTTTGCTACCCTGTGCCTTTCATCCCAATCAATCATCTTGACTGCACAGTAATGCGACTACTTCTGAGTAGAATCACTTGGTCATGAACCAGAATCTGCTTTTCTAAAGCAATAGAACAAAGGAAGGAAAGATCCCTCTGCTGTGACATCTGCACAGGGTATTGCTTGAAAGTAAGTGGGACCCCACCATAGTTCTTCCCTCCCGGCAGAGCTGAGTCAGGATTTAAGCTAATGAGATATCCCAACACAATTGAAGCCTGTCTTAAGCTTACCTTTTCCCTAAGAAAAAGGGAAAAGGTAAGCTTCCCTACCACATCAAGGTACTATTTGCTGGTTTTATTGCCTTCTAGTACCCTAAAAATTTACCAAGCCAAGGAGGGTGTTCACTTTCCTCAAGCAAGCATGCAGCAGTGAGAGGAGATAGGTTCTGTCACTCAGCTCTGGCTCAGGACCTCAGAAGTGTGTGGTCACCTTCAAAGGCCACACACGGTTTCTGTGTCAATTTGATGACATCAGTAGTTTGGTTCACTTGTTTATAGAAGCAAGGGCAACACAAAACTATGAATGCCTGTCTTTCAGTGAGTTAAAATACTCTATAAAAACTGTTATCAAAAGTTTTTCCAGGTCTAGTTCAGTTTGAAAAGATACAGCTTTGTACAAAATGCCATATGTTTCCTGGCGAAGCTTTTCTTTCTGATTGCAGTTTATGAATTCACATAAGCCTGTGAAAAGGAGCAAAAACAAATGCCCAGATTCATTGAATCAGAGAAGATGTTTTATTAACTGGATCCTCTCATTGCCCTTTCTTTTCATGCCAGGTGCAGTGACAGCAAAATAAATTCAATTTGCAGACTCCTGTCATCCTCTGGATCTTTGGATCTGTTGTTTTTCCCTCTCAGCCTCATTCATTGCTTCTAAGGGTGAACTTCTAAACACCTGCTGTGGTCGAAACTGTTCTTACATCATCTCCTGAACACAGTGACTTCAATCACATGAAATCATGAGGTTAATGCCACAGTTGAGACTTCAAAGCTGTTTCTGCAGACCTGAGCTGATTTTCTTTTGAAAATACTACGATAGCTGCTAGTTCTTAACCAATAGAAGAATTACCAAAGTTGTCAGTGTTCTGTTTATCATGCAATACAAGAAGATGGGAGAATTTTCTAGCAGAACTGGAGTCTAGGTGGGGGTAGCAGTACCATCGTATGAGTTCTCCACTTAATCTCAGATTAGTTTTGATTTTTATCTTTTTGTATAAAATGGAGATTAATATCCTTGTTCTGTATTACCTACTTGAACCAGATGACCTTTAAAAGGTCCCTTCCAACTCAAACTATTCTATGATTCTATGAAATTGTTAGTTGTGGTAGAAAAGGGATTCTCACAGGAAAAAAGGTGGTTACAGGGCTGGCTAATTAGGGTAAGAGATCAGGCTGCAAGGGGAACTATCTTCAGAGAGACACTTTGAACCAATCTTTCAGAAGGAGGAAGACACTGATATATATCTAAATTACTCTGATGGGGTTATGGGCAATAGCAGAAAACCTTCCTCTGACCAGAAAGTCCCCTCTGCTTCTGTGTTTCTGAGTTGTAGTACAGTGAAATACTTAAATGTTAATAATGCAAGTAGCAACAGTGATTATGTGTTGATCAACAATATTAATTAGAGACTGGGTTGATTGAATGTTGCTTGTGACTGAATAAAACCAGAAGAACAGACAAATCTTTTGTAAAACAAGAATCCCAAAGGAAGAGCATGTTTAACTAGGCTTGGCTTTCAGAGGAGGCTTCACCCAATTCCTGTTCATTTGGGTAGCACCAATGGAATTAATTCAGAATAACACATTTTATGGCATACCTCTGAAGATGAGATCAGAATCAGGTCCACTGTCTCCAGGTGGGTCCAAGATATGCTAATTGTCAATATTAAGATTCTAAAACTTTCTTGGATAAACCGAAATACAACTTTTCTTTCCTATAAATCTTCATGAGTGTACAACATGGTTCCTGGATAGAGATCACATCACAGTTATTAATTTATGGATTTCTCACTGACCTTAGCTCAGCTCTGGGAATGGTGCCAGCACGATTACAGTAACTCTGAGTGAAGAGACATAAAGCTTCTGTATCTACCCTGAAATTGTGCCAGAATTCTCTCTTCCTTAGTGATGGAAACATGCATTTCTTCAATTGGTTTCAAATAGTTCAGACTGCATTGGCCATAAGTAGATTATTTCCAGCAAAGCAAGGAGAAGAAGAAAACTACCATGCAGATGTGTGCATACACAATACAAGTACTCCACAGATCATGTTTGGGAAGTATGTCCCAAGAAGATGTATGTTGGGAAACTGAGTCAAGGTGACTTGAGCTAGTTACCTGGGGGGAAAAAATGGCAGAATTGGGAACAAAATTCCAGGGGCAGATGCTTGATTCAGTATTGTTTTCATTGAATCACACTACCTTCCTGGAGCATGTCAAGGCCCATTGCCTTCCTTCCTGTGAAGATGGGCAGCTGGACTGCAATGACACCAGGTGGAGCTGAGTGCACTCATCACCTTGGAAAATCAGGCCCCTGGTGATTTTCTCTGATGTTAATTGACCGTCAGATCCTGCAAAAGGGGAGTCTACACATTTCCTGACCTATGGTCTAAGTGTTTTCCAAACCCTAGAGTAAATTGAATGTAGTTGCAGAGGAAATGCTGATGCAATCCACCAGCAGCTGCTGGTCTCCCACATCCTCAAAAAGGAGGTGTGAGGGGATGAGTGCGTGCAAGCAGTGTAGTCAAAACCCCAGCCTCTTCTTCATGGCAGGCAGGACCATCTTCCCTATAGACCTCTTGCCTTCCTGCTTCCAAGAGAGACACTGCTAAAGGCTGCTCCCAAGAAAACATCAGGGACCATCCTGAATGTAAACCCCTGAAAAAGCAGGCTTTTCATGTGGGACCACTGGGCATTCAAACACATTTTCCTAGGTGCCTGATTTATGAATCCTGTATTGAAATGTGGGAATGCAGACATCTTCTAAGTGTGAGTGAGAATGGTAAGAGCTGCACTAAAGTTGCACCCTTGACTGAGATGTTTGATAATGTCACCAACAAAAGCTGAACCACATCTGTTGGATCCAGATTATGATAAACTTCATTCTTACATGTCTAATCTTTTGACAACTCTGGTCTGGATATTAATCTTTTTATCTGTTTGGTTTTTAGTTTTGTTTTTTTTAAAATGCAGAATCATTTGGTGAAACCAGCCTTGTTATCTGCCACAAGCTGAATTTTTTGGTCTTTAACACGCTGTAGGCATGTGCATGATGATGTCATTAGTTTTTCATCGACCAGCGAGGGTTTTGGATGTTGTGTGGAACAGAGACTACCCCAACCCCTCCTTCCACCGTGTGATCACCTCTCACCCAAATCCTACACAGGATCCTGCTGCCTTTCCCATCCCGTTCCCGTCCTCAATGCCGTGCCCACCCCTGCTTCTTCCCGCTCCTTGCAGTGGGAAAAGTGCCTTGCCACTTTTCCCACTGCAAGCACGCTCCTCTGCTATTCCCAGCCGTGAACCCTCCCTGCCTCGGGAGAATCTCCAGACTCTTCTCCCCGTCCTGCCGACGCGGGCAGCGGGCGGGGCGGGTGGCGATGGGGAGAATGGAGGGGCGGGCCCAGGGGCGATGGGGAGGATGCAGGGGTGGGCCCAGGGGCGATGGGAGGATGGAGGGGCGGGCCCAGGGG
>VZTR01008191.1:402373-429148 GCA_013400775.1 Chaetops frenatus | reverse complement strand
AAAAAAAAAAAAAAAGGTCTGTTTTTATTGGTCTTTTCTTAGCTGGATTTTGAAAATTCTTCTAAATGGTGGATACTTAAAAGTGCTGTGAAGACCAAACCCATAGACTTTTTCTCTTCTGCAGCTTTGGACTGTCACTCAGTTCTGCATCCATGGGTTAGAATATGTTTGTTCATCTTGAAAATATACTGATTCTGCAAAACCTTGCTTGGCTGATGTTCTTTTTTAGTGTGTCTAATACCACGCCTAGCATCTGAATTTTTAAATAAATGCTGAATTATGCCTTTTAAATGCAAGGAACATAAATACATCTTCCAGTGACATCTACATTTAAGGCAGGATCTGTGTGTGTGACAAGCACAGATATGTTGGTTCCTGTGTACCTTGTCATTAGTGATCCATGACAAGACCCCTACATAAGGACAAGAGGATTTTAACTAGACCAGCCTAATTTCTCCCTAATTTAAAATCTGGAAACTGTTGGATAAAAGCTTGTGTCCATGAAGGGTCAAATTTGGTTTCCTGATCCCTGGCTGCCTTGATAAAATGGTGGGGGACCTACTGTTATCTAGTCCACTGAAACAATTGTAGATGCATTTGGCAACCTGAGAGAGAAGGCTTTGGTACCCTGGAGCTCTCTTTTTCCATAACCCTTGTTATTCACCAGCTATCCCCACATCATGCTCTCTGCTTTGCTTTTCTAGGGCTCATGGTGGGGACAGATAGCAAAGAGTCTCTTGAGACATTTTCTTACAGCAGGAAGTTCACCTATATATGAAAAAAACTCCTCAATCTGTAGCATCTTGCAGTTTCATCTAAGGATTTAGATAATCCATACTGATGCATAGCCACTGTCTGTAGACTTGCACTGCAGAGAGATTCAATGAGCATTAGCCAGACAGAAATTACCGCTGACCCCCTTCCACCACAGGACTCTGAAAACTAAAACCAATTGATTGGACTTTGGTTTTTCTTTGACATGTAATAGAACATATAATAGAGACTCATCTGCTTTTATATCCTGCTATGAGGACATTTTGTTGAGGAATACACTTAGAGCAGGTAGCTGGGTGTGCAGCTGCAGTGGGAGCTGCAGGTTGTACCCTGGGTGGGGGACATGGTGCTGACCCTTTGTCCAGCAAAGGGCACAGGGACCTGTGGCACTGGCCAGGGGACTGGATACTGGGACACAGCAGGAGCCAAGGGCTCTGCAGGAAGACCACAGACTATCACAGGCATGGAGGGTACAAAACCTGGGATTCCTCTGTTGGGGATCCCCCCCAGAAGCACCAGCTCGATCTGTTTCTGTGTTACTGCACCACAATTATATTGCTTTAAGGATCCAGACATCTGAGACTCTGCTGGGGGAAACTGAGGGCTGAGCCAAACCCTGTCTGAGTGTGTGAGTGTAGGGTGTGCAGGGGCCAAAAGGAGCACCCATGAGGTCACTGGAAGGTCACTGCTGTGAAGGGGCCTTGGTCCCAGCAGTGAAAGTTGGGGGTGGTGGGAGTTATCTGCCAGAGTGGCTCCTGGATGGTCAGATCGGGACGTTTCCTTAAAAATTTGGCACGTTAGCTCCAGAATTATGTAATATAGGGGTATTGCTAGCTCATATGATAAAAAATTTCTCGTCACCATGCTCAGCAGGATCTTGGGGGAAAGAATTATATATGCAATTATAATTATGTAATTATTATAATTCTGTATCTACATGAAATCTGTAGATATATCAAGGAGAAATGGGTGACATTTAAAGGCATTGCCTTTTTATAATTACTGTTATATTTTTAAAGAATATTAGACATCTTTTATCTCAATAGTGTCTGGATTTGTAGCATGCATTTTCTTCTCTGGGATCACTGATGCTTTGAGCGACAGCACAGTTTGAACTCAGCTCCATACATGGGGGTATTACAATGTCCACAAAGCTCCCAAGAGCTTTCCCTGAGGAGTCTGTGGGACAGATCCCAAGGCTTCCCTGCCAGGGTTGTGGTAATTGTGGAGCAGGATTCATATTTAATAGCAAAGAACTGTCAGAACACTCTTATGGCTTTTAAAACCATAAATAAGGACAGTAAACAATGAGATAAATCAGTACACTTGCTTTGTGTGCACATTTGGATGCTTGAACCAAGGCCTCAAATTGACTGAACAGTTTCACAAAAATATCATTATAAGCATTCGAGTCATTAAAGTCGGTGAAATTTTAATTATAGTAAATGGGATATTGTTATCTTAATATTTCATCTTTCCCTTAAAAGCTTTTTTTCTTTAGTGGGTCACAGCATGATCCCTTGATATTAAAGTAGCATTACTGAAGTAGTTGTTACCTTGTTCTGCTTAACAAAACCAGAAGATTAAAATCAGATTGTTTAGTCATACACACAAAAAATTTCATATTAATAACAGGACTGGTGTTTTATTTTTCAACTTTTTAGAAGTTGCACCTGCTAAAATAGACTGATATGTTGCAGGATGCTTTATGTTACATGAATGTTGCAGGAACTGTTTTTGCCATTATGGGTGGATTATTCTAACAGTAGTTTCCTGATGACATCATAGTAAATTCCAGCTGCCCGAACAGTTATTTTCCAGAAGAGGTTATCTGCAGTGCACTTGCGCAAAATTACACTTGAAAAGGGCACTCACAGTTCCCTTGGGACTTGTAAACCAAATGTTTTGTCAAATCCGTAATAAATACAGAATTCTTTGTTTTCACTCTGTGTCAGTGGTAACAGTATGGGCACTACTGTAATTTGTGATTCCGAATTAAACAGGCAAAAATTATATTACGTAAAGGAGAAATGGAATTCTGCAGTGCAAGCTTCCTGTCATGAAGGGATAGATAGCACAATGGGTTTTTTTCCTAGAGAATTTTCTGGCTGGTGACATACAGATAAGGGCCCAGAGACTGCAGCACCCACGCTGAAACAGCACCCTTCCTGTCCAGTGAAGGCATGAGTAGCCACAGAGCAGGAGAGGATGCTGGTTGAGAAGCTGGCCTGAGGCAGTAGAGATCCCTTTTTGTATGGCACGTTTATATATAGAGGTACATGCCTTTCCTAGAGGGAATCTCGATTAATTACTGTTGTTTGGGGGTTTTGTTTTGTTTTTAAATGGTAACTTTAATTGCTTGGACAAGCTCTTGCCGTAACTTCATGAAGGCTGCATTAGAAATTATCATGCATAGTCACACAATTCAGAGGTTCTTTCCCAGTCTTAAGAAGCTGTAATTAATACTGAGTCAAACATTTCTGGCAATTGCTGAATTTGAAATGTGTATCAATATATATTTAATGAGGAATACACATTCCTATCGCCGACTCTTCGATAAATCTTGTAGCAGGAAAATAAAATCTTGGAGTCTTTCCAGTTTGTCAGACCCTAAGAACATCAAATAACTATTCTCTGCCAATTTCTTTCTAGCAAATTACAGTATTCTGAGGGGATTTTAAATAATATGTTGTTCCAAGGATCATTTAATTTTAATAATGGTTTTTATTACTGGTATTTATATATGTTGAAAATGTCCTGCAGTTTTTAATGAACTGTCACAACATGTCTGTGAATTGAATAACTTACCATGATTACACACACTCGCTTGGGTAAGGAGAGTAGCAGCAGTGGAGACAGTTGGCAGATTAACTCTTTGTAGAAATCAAAATCTTCCATCTCACTGCTCTGGTCATTGATTTCTCCTGCACTCAATGATTATTTGCTTCTAGTTATAGAAGAGCCTGTGAAGTTAACACCTTTGATGCAAATCCTGCAAAAATGAATTTATTGGTTGCTTTCATTATTTTATTCTTCTCAGTGTTCACATGCATTATAGAACTCCATTGTTTTCCAGCCATTTTCTCCTCCCCTGACACACTCATGTGCTTACTGGTATTGCTGTGCTGTCCCACTGGATTCACTGCAGCTTTGTGCTAGGTGCAGTTAGCTTCCATCCTTGTGTGCCCCACAAAGCACTGAGGAAGTGGTTCTGTTCAGCACATGGATCCAACATACATCCAATGCAAACATCTTCTTCATGAAGGAAATCTCCAGGTTTGTGACTTTTCAAGCCTCTTTAGTGACAACAAAAGCCTTTGCAGTCCCTGCAAACTGTCCCACTGAGGCTAGCCCTAGTTTGGGTCAGCGTTGTCTTGTCCTGTGCATTTGGCAGAGCATAGGTTTGTCAGATGCACCTGATAAAAATGAGCAAATGATTCCTGGTCTCTAGGAGGACAAATGTTGTGCCAGGCCCCCTTCTTGCTCCTACACAGTGCTGGAGATTTCTGAGGTTCATGGATTTCACAAAAGATTGGCACCTCACCACTAGGATTTCTGCACTCTTAATTTTTCTACAATCTCATTTTGAGCATGTTATTTTGATCAATATTTGAGAGGAGTTTCTTTCTTCTCTGGAGAAAGCTTTGAAGTGATAGAAACATGTAAAAAATTGTTTTGCTTGCTGACAATAATTCAACTTGATCCCAAACAATTTGTAATAAAAACAATTTTCTCCTCACTAATCCAATGTTACAATAATTACAAGAGCAGATCAATAGCAGAAAGTATAAAACAAAGTATTAATTCAGATATTAAGCCACAAATTGATCTTCTTGTCAAGCCTAAAGTAAAGGCTGTATCAACATGTTTCAAAGATTTGCGGATGTTCTGAAATGTGGTGGTGATGGCCCAACAGAAGGAGAACAGTAATTTGTTTTATGCAAGTGTGTTAACTCTTTGTAGCCCACATCTACAAAATACTGCTGTTATCTCATTTTGCACTGACACATTACATCAGTGTTCTCTGACTATTGCTCCACTTGGCTCTGATAATATACAAGATTATCTCTGGATAATAACAGTCATCACTTGAATTAGAAAGAACCACCAGTACTTGCACACAGTCCAACACAAGTCTTGTGCAATTAGCAAAGGATTCCAGAATTTATGTGACAGATATTCTACTCTAAGTCAGTTATTGAGCAAAATAATCCCTTCTTAGGAAAATAATGACAATGCCAGAAGGTCTTCATATCACAGAAAATTCTTTAATTTTCTTGGACAACTGATGACTCTTGCAAATCTATACTGACTAAATCACACTGACCTGTTCTAAAGAAAGTAGAGGAAAAAAGTCTGAGAAATTCTAGAATTCTTTAGAAAAAGAAACAGATAATAGAAATTTATTTCTTGTAACTTTCCTTCTAAAATGCAAGACAGTGTTTTTGAGGTCTCTTTTCCCTCCTGATGGGCTGAAGTATGAAAGTTGTCCTCACACTACTATAAGCATACTGAGCTTTTAGAAGCTGCAAATATCACTACTCAATTCACTTTATGGTGGTTCTTTTATAAGCCAGTAAGAAAGATTGAAAGGAATTGTGTGCCTCTGAAGAATTTTTCTTGAACATGTTTTTTAGACATTGAATACTGCTGTGGCTTAGGTGTAGCACATTTGAGCTGTCAGATTCTCCTGTAGTAGTGCTTGCCAGGCAGGTGCAGTGATATGGAAAAAATAGGGTATGCTTTATGTGAGCTCCTTCTGCCCTGGTGAGTGTACAGAAGGAGCACTTAGGAATCTGAGGGTTTGGTTCCTCCCTTCCTAATGTAGGAAATTCTGCAGGGAGAAGTTTGGTATATCATCAGTTTTCTGTTGTTTTTGTTTGGATAAGGGCTGCTATTTCTTCTGACAGTACTGAGTCTTTTGAATTTCTTTTTTCTTGTGCAAGTGAAGAATTTTGACTGGACTTGAGTAGACAGAGGAAGAAGTGGATCCAAACCTCTTTCACCTTCTACCAAGTCAGTCCTCTCAAGTACAGATGACCAGCTGAGCAGTCGGAACTCCTATTTATCCTAACAGAAGTTACTCCTGTGTTTAACTGTTTATTAGTATGAGGAGGAAGGAAAGTGGTAATTCTCAGGTCCTGGCCATCACTGATGCTTTGTCAGCCAGTTATGATTAGCTTGATCATTTAATTACTTTTCCAGCACTAAGAATAAATATTGCTTCACAGTGGAGAACAGAACAAAACTGCAGGTGTCCCTTCAGCAGAGCAAGATGGCTTTTCTCTCGTCTAGCCTTTTGTTGTTGCAGCAGTGTTTCCAGCTGTGATCCTTCCTTGCTGCCAAGTAGTAGTAAATGGCTGTATAAATCACAGTAATGCTTGTACCATTTGGGTACAGCCGATTGCTTTTTGACTCTAACAAGTGTACATATGTTTATTCTCATATTTCAAAGTTAAGTGTTAATATTTCTGTGAAAGTGATATTTTTGGGAATTAAAGAATGACCGTATTTGAAGTGGTTCATCTTCAAACTTTGTATTTCTTTCCTCACTTGAAGCACACACAGTTTTATTTAAATTGTATTTTTAATTTATTTTCTCCAAGACTGTCTTCAAAACTAGAAGTCAGTAGCCATGGCCTGCCTAACCTGGAGATAGTAACAGTATTGGGATGTTTGATTTAGGCCAGCAAATATAGACAAGTTCTGTCCATGCTACCTGCAGGCAAAGCTCAAAATGCTAGAGGTGGTGCTGTGCCTTGGTATTGGCACTTGCAGTCTGGCGTCTGGCAGAGTTTTGCTGAGTGTTGTTCATGTTTCTCAAGAAGAAATGGGTAGGTTGGGAGCCTGTGTGGATAGGAAGCTCACTGACACTGGAGAAGGATGAGTGGAGTACTGGGAAGGCTGCAAAGCACTAGTGTCCTGAGTTGTTTGTTCTCAACTTTCTTCTTTGTACAGAACTATAGGCATGCCTGGCTTCTCGTATACCTGCAAACAATAGTTTGCTGTAAAAGCTGACACTCAAAGCTTAATGAAGTGTAGGACTCAGGTAGCTCTTATGGGTGAAGAAAAGGAAGAACATGTGCTATGTAATACATGGCTTTGGGTTCACGCTGATTAAAGAAACCTGTATCTCCACAGGCATTTTCTGTCTTGCAATAGAAGTCAAAGTAGATTTTGCTGATGGGAAAATAATAAATATGGGTAGAAAAATCAGACTGCTTGTTATCCTTTTGTTTGAAGCATGTTGAAATGGACCTGAAGAGGAATCCTGACAGAGTTTCTCATCTGAGCTCATCTGAAGACCAGGAGACTGATTTGAATTGGCAAAGCAACCCAAGTCCCAGTCTGCTGATTAAAGATGATGGAGAGCTGCTTATGGATGAACATCTTTCCCCCAGGAAACTAGTGAGTAGATATCCAGCTTTTTAATGAAATGGAAGAGGCAAACTGGCATATACAGAGCTGTATTAACCTTCCAGCTGCTATTGTACTGATTGTGTATTGTTGCCTCTGACATTTAGACTTCTGTGTAAAGTAGGTTCTGTCTTATGAAAGTATATCAAATGTTTGTCCCCCTTTTACCTTGTTTCATATAAAAAGTATTCCTAGCATGAATGTGGCTGTGTTTATTACTAGGATTCTTGAAGCAGCATGAAGAAAAGTACAGGTAACATAATTATAATCTACACATATCTTGTTAATGCCATCTGGAGTATCTTGAATCTTAACATTAGAAAAAGAATTTAGATTAACCTTGTTCTAGAGATTGGAAATGTAACTTTAAAAGCACAGTATTTTTTCCTCTGAGTTAGTGAAATCTTCTGTCCTGCTAAGAAGCCAATTAAAATATTACCAAATAATAGAAGTACTTTTTATATATGTCAAAGTGTGTGGAATTTCAAAGCATATTTCAAAGGCGTGTTGCTTTTAGACTGGGGGAAGTGATTTTGGTATGCAGCCTGTTGAAAGAGACTAACATGCTGAAATCTTCATGAAGGAATTCACCATGTGAAATATTTGTGAAAGAATACTTGATTGCACACTGTATTGTACTTGCTCAGGAGTTATTAAGGGTGAAATCCTGTGGGATGTGTAGGAGCTGACCAAACAACATCACTTTTCCGTGCTAAAGGAAGGGAGAGTTGAGAGCAGAACTTGAGGAGAGAGGCTTTCCGTGTGAGAGACCTACAGAAGAATCTCCCTTCTGCTGGGGAGCATTTGTGAAAGGCAGGTGGGGCTGCTAAGGCTGTGATTCAGGTGCTTCCAACAGCTAGGCTCGTGATTGCAGTGTCCATAATCCCCTCTATATCCGCTGCACCAGTGCAGCTTCTGCAGGGAGCGTATTCCAGCTGCAGGTTTACTCCACTCCCCAGCCACGCCCTAACTACATTCCAGTCACCATTTTGACCATGTGCTGTAGATTAGACAGAACTATTGTTCCCGTATTAGCCAAGATTTTAGTGTTTATAAAATGCTTGGAGATGCAAAAATCCCTTTCTGCAGAGTGGATATTTTAAGCATTCTGGAGAAAAAATTGCTATATAGTTGTATGGTCTGTGCCATTCACTTTCCTTTGGCTCGTGAGAACCTCCAACCACTTGGTCTTTTTTTAAAACCTGGCGTAGAATTGGACCAGTCTAATGTGTTTGTGGCCCACAATAGCCTGTGCAAATCTGATAGGAACCTCTCAGATTAGTCTGTATTGTTACAGCACGAACCAAAGCCCATTAGAGTAACCAAAACAGCTGCCCTCTGATTCAATCAACTCTGAATGAAACGCTTAGGAAATTCTTTCATTGGCATGAAGTTCTCTTTTTGAACCTCTCCTGCTTTTATTTCACAGCAAATTGTAAGCAGAAAAGTTTATGTAAGGCAATGTTATCCACATCCCATGAAGTTGCTGTTTATTATTTTGTAATTTTTTAAAATGCAGATAAGAAGTTAAATAATTGAGTTTTGCCTTTTTTGAGATTGTGGGTTTTAACATTTGTAAGGAATCTAATTTCAAAGATTCTTTTAAATGGAAGTACAGTGTCCTGCTTATTTTTCTGGACGCAGTTATTTCCTGCCCTGGAAACTGACATTTGTGTTGGCATAGCTGGGATACTTCCTACTCAGAGGAAAAACTACATGACATTGTCAAGGAAACATTTACAGTATTTATAGCTTGTTTTAATAACATACCCAGTCTATCTATGCTCTGACCTTTATGTTGATCAAATGGAAGCCACTGCTGCCATAAATTTACTTCCTCTGGATTTGCAAATGCTCAAAATGTTCAAACATTTAATATGAAACAGGTTTTCACATGCATAATTCTGTAAGGACCCACATGCCATTGACAGTCAAGTGCTTTGAAAGGTTGTCTTGCTTAAATCAATAGAATTGCAGTATCTTTTTGGTTGTCTAATTGTTGTGAATATTTTAGGAGTTATTGATTGTATCCGCTGAAGTGCTCTGAGAAGGAAAGTAATAGACTTTTAAAATACAGGCACATTAAAGTAAAATTGTTTTACTTTCAAAAAGGCATGGCCACACTACTGCAGTGTTGTGTAGGCAAATTTTTGGACACCTTATGGGTGTTCCTGAGGAAGGTTTTTTTTCTGAGACACATACTCAGCTTTACTTCTTGTCCTCACAATGGTCTGTCTTGCACCAGTTCAGTTTGAGTTTGAGGAAGCTGCAAGGTCTAGTTGTGCAGAGTTCGTGAAGATTGGGCACCTTGGACTGCAGCCTGCAGCCTCATTTCTGCCTGTACATGACTTATTTTCCCCTTTATCCAGGGAGATGGCTGTCTCTTTTGTAGTGAAAACATTAGCAGTCTGCATTATTAGGAACTCTCTAAAACTTGTGACACTTGTGTTCCTTCACTTTTTTATCCACTTGCTGCATTGTTTTCCTCCAAAGAGAGGAAAGTTTGGCTTAGACTGATTTTTTTTTTTCCCTTTCCTTTTTGTCTTCTTGGACCGTGTAGAACAAAAGACAACTTCTACAAAACCATTGGATCCTTGCCCATTTTCTTTCTCTCCCTAGTGGATCCCCTCATTTAGACTTTATGCTCATTCACCACAGAGTTTGTAGCCTTCTGTAGCCTTGTTTCAGCATAATGTTCACTTCAAATCCTGTATGATTCCATATTTCCATTATGTTAATCACATCTTCTAGTTTCTGCTTGCTGCCAGCTCTCTTGCTGCACTGTCACGTGACATCTTTTTATAGTTGAATGTTCTTTATCCAAGCTACAGGTCAAAAGCTTTTGATGCAAGGGTTGGTATCATTAGATGTCTTTTTTTATTCTTTGTGCTAGTAACAATATCAATTTTTTGTGCACTCTTTAATCTTCCTCTATATGCATAGGCATTCTTGCTTTTCCATTTGTACATGTCCTATTAATATTTTCATCTGTGTATTTTCCTAGTTATTTTCCTATTAATATTTCCCTGCTCTGCCCATCCTTATGCATGACTGTCAAATATTGTAGAATACCAGAATGAGCAAATTCTCACTTTGTTCTGAAAACTGGTGAACAATGGGCAATTAATTTTTAACTCTGTTAGGGCTGTGACACAGATTTTTCATTAAATGTGGAGAAACTGAAATTAAGGGCGCCACCTGTCTTTAATCACATTTTTTTTTGTTCTGTCAGCCCCTGTCCTCTCCCTGCTGTTTGCAAAGGATCTTTTCCTGACTTCCACTAAAAGCATTCCACTTCTCAGAAGAAACTCATTTTACAAGGTCAAATAATCTTCCAGACATTGTCACATTATAAAACCCAATCACATTTGTGTGTGATCTTTAGAGAAGAAAGGAAGTATTCTCTAATTTCGCTTTTTATTGATCCTGCTCCAACTAATCATGTTTTCCAAACTTAGGAACATGTGTTCGGAAGTGGTGTTTAGTTTTGTTGTTCAGGAGGTTAGGGTGTATTTCATATGTTATGCACTTATCCTCATGGGAAAAAGAAAATGCTGGAGGGTCCTGGAAGAACAGATTGGATTATGCTGAAATGGCTCGATAATTTCCTTTTCTCTTTTGTAGAAATTTTTCCTCACGGTTGTAAGATAAATGGATTTGAGAAAAAAACTGGACATCAAGAAAATTCAGAATCTTGATAACTTATGTAGAGTAAGGGAATGGAAGTAAACTGAATTTGACTGAATTTGGATCTGCTGTGTCCTTCATTAGGAATGTATAATAATTTTCTCTAAAGTTTGAGGGGTCCTCTGGAGGTCTGCCAGTTTGATCTTCTGCTTCAAGCATAGCTAGCTTCAAAGTTAGATCAGATTGCTCAAGGCAGCAGATAGTAGAGGTAATACTGTGAACTGGAAAAAAAATTGCAAAGCCTCCTTAAATTTCAGAGCTTTCCTTTTATAAGTTCTTCTCCTAACACTAATACCCTTATGGTAGTGAAGGCTTGGAGTTGTTACACTAGTGTTCATCTGTTGCATTAGTGTTCATCCTGCTACTTAGGCATCTGATGTTTTACATTCAAATTTTCACATCAGGAATCTTTATATTTATATGTATGCACGCACAGATGCATGCTTTTATATGAAAAAACTCAGATACTCATTTACTTACAGCCACCAGTGCAGAACTAACATAAAATTACATTATGGTCTTGACTTTTCCGTGTTCAGTGACACAGTCTTGAGCTGTGATTGTAGCTACTGTCTGTGCACCTGATTCCTAGATAGGAAAAAGAACTAATGTTGGGGTATAAATTTTTTCACATCTCTGTGAGGGAAAGTAAATCCTTAAAACAAATCTAAGCAAAAACTGATGTAAGAATGTCTACTATCCTGTCCACTCCTGAATTGCCTGTTTATTCACCACATAGTTGAAATTGAGTTTTTTTTCCTCCTACAGAAGTGACACAGGCTGTTTATGGGAGATCAGTAAACACCCCATCTCATTTCTGATGCCCTACATGCCTGCTGAAGTTTGCAATAGTTAGATTTCCCAGGAACTTGCAACATCAGATCCTTAATACTGGTTTAAAAAAAGGTGTGAATCCCCAGCATGAGTCAGTGAGGAGCTGAACTGCAGATAGCAAGACTAGGCAAGGGCCTATCCATGTGGATCTGCTGGCATGACTTGGGGGCTTCAGCACAAGAATAAAGACATCTTTACTAATGTATCCACCACTACTTAAATTTCATATTTTCTGCCCTCACCTACACTTTCCATATAGGCCAAGAAAATCTCTTTTCGTAGCACCTAGCTCTTCATCTGAGCTGAGAGAAGAATGTATTTACATGTACATGCAGAAAGTAGTGAAATACAGCTAAATATTTTAATTATGGGCATCAGCAGCGTTCAGCCATTTTGAAAGGAAGTTTGCATGTGGAACCACAGAGAAGTTCTGTTCCCTTTCATTGAATCATTTAAGGCCTATTAATTTGCTAATATTTTTCTTCTTAGAAGAAATATTTTGTCATACTTTTAGCAACATTTTTTTGTGAAGGAGAGCATATACTTGAGTTGGGAATTTGGTAAAAAAAAAAGCAACAAACACATGAATGGACATGAATCTAGAATTTGCATACAGGTGTAGTATTCAAAGAGAACAAGCTCACCACTCAGGAATTCCTGTCTTAGCCAAATTAACAAGGATCAGCAAAATAAGTGCACAGCTGGAAATATTTCTCTGACAGCTGCACGCAACTTGTTCTTCAGAAACATGCCTACTTTTCTTAGAGTATGTGAAAAATCTAGGGAAGAGAGAAGACGTCAGTTGTATATGCCAGTTTTGACTGAACAGATATTATATGGCAATTAAGGAATTTACCGATAGTTTCAAGTGGGACTTGAACTGGATTTCCCAGCATCCCCAGGTGACTACTCTTCAAGAACAGAAATATTTCTCACTTGCAATTTTTTACAGAATCCTTACTGGCTTTTCTTGTTTGTCAGAGGAGAAGCTTTCCAAACCAGTGCACAGCCCCCAGCTGGCCAGACATCTGGCCAGACATTTTGCATGGTGGCCTGGTTTGTGAGACATCATGGACTTGTTTCTTAAAATACTGGCTAAATTATTTACCAATAGCTTCTTCATGAAAAATAGTTTTATTTTGAAAAAGGATGAGAAAATGTAAAGTGAACTTTATTCGTCTTTGTTTTACTTACCCTGTATTCAAAGTGTCTTCAAAGACTTGTGCAGTGGTTTACCATGGAAATGTGTCCTTTCAAATAAACAAATTTACAGCGGAGTGTAAAACTGCTGCTCAGAATCAACCTTTCAGGCCACCTTCTTAAACATCATGTGCCAGAAAGATTTTGTTGTTTGATCCTTCAGAAAACATCTCTGTCTAACTGATGCCTACCCTGCAGGGCTGCAGATGGATGGCAAGCAGAGTCCTCTCTGAACACCAACACTCAGCCTAGAATTATATTGGTTTTTCAAGGTATCTTTGATCTAAAATAACTGTGAATATATCCCACTCGCTGCCTAGAACAGATCCTTTGTCCCTTTTTGTTTGCCCTGTGTGGAGGCTGAGCAGCTATAAACAGCCAAAGAAACACCTAGATGGTACAGCTCCTTCATGTCTGTAAGCATTCCTGGGGCACAGGCAGAGAGATGTTCTGTCCCTGGCTGTCAGAACAGCCCATCAAGCTATGGGCAGGAAGTCATTACCTGAAACCACAGTGGGACACCTCTGAATTAGGGCAGGAGCCTGTCCTAGACCTGGGATGGCCCTAGGAATGAAGAGGGGCAGAGCACTGTAACATCACTTCTATCCACATGGTGCCAGACATCTCTCTGTCCAAGCTCATGACCCTGTCAGTGTGTTGGGTCAGGATTTTTTTTCCTCTTGCAGCAAAATTCTTCCTAAATATCCCTCCTTTCAAATTTTGATGAAAGTTCCCATGCTTTGACATTAAACAACAGCATAAATAGAAGATTTTGCTAAATAGGTTTAATCTTTGCTTAAATGTTTCCATGTCCTTCCTTAAACATCCCTCATTCCTGGTGTTGGAATTTTAGCTGTGACACATGAAGTATCACACTTGCAGGTGCACCAGCATGCCAAGAATGGTGTCTGGAGAGTAGCAATGTCCCAACTCTCTTCCACAGGAACCATTTCCCACATGTCCTCTTGAACTGCCACCCTGGCCTTTGCTTGCTGGCTCACTTGCAATCAACACCTGGGGTCTCAGTGCTTCCAGTGCCTTTAAATGAGCTCATATCCTCCACCCGAGAGCATTTCTCATTTCCTTCATGTACTACACTAACTTGTGCATCCCACAGCTTGAAATAGGTTTCAAGCTGTCCCAGCATCTCCTCACCATCAGCAGAGGGAAGGACAGTGATTGTCATAGAGACTCTTGGAAATGCAGAACAGGGAGGTGGGCCCCGAGGATATATGGAGTTTGTCGCATCTGGTTAGCACATGCTTCAAGGCAGCTATCTATAGTTCAAAGAGCTGGTGGTGACAGCCAGTAACCCTTTCCAGCACTGGAGTCACAGTTCTGCCTATTGCAGTACAAAAATACTGGTGCACTAAGCAGCTCATCTCTCAGACAGTGGAAAAGGTACAAATCAGGAAGAGGAAAAGGAGGGCAGGGAATGACACTGGTAATCCCTACTATGAGAAAAAGGAATAGGGAATCGTAGACAAGGGGAGAATATAGGTTCATGCAGGTTTTATACTTGGATTTTGAAAAAAAAAGATCAGGGAGCAGAACTGTGAAGGGAGACTGTCTGGAATACAGCAGGGGAAGGACTGCATGCAGGGAACTTGTGGACAGCAAAGGAGAAAAGGACAAAAGGAGCAAAGGCTCCTTGGGGTATCAGGACTTTTTGCTATTCAACTGACAGAGTGTGTGACCCTAAGCTTATTAATTGTTCTGAGACTTCTTCCTGTTCTGATGTAGGCTCTTAAAACAATTTTGATGGGGAGCAGGAAGATAGTTTTCAGAAGCTTCTTCCTTTAATGACAGTGAGCTTGCATCCAAATCCAGCAACCCAAGTGCATGGTTTTATGCCAGGATATCAGCTAGCTCTTGTTTCACACATAATCTTGTGCTATGTGACAGGCAGTGTCATCTGCTGAAAAGGGTTACTGCAAAACGTGTCTTGCCATGAGGGATCTTGTGTTCACTTGGAGGGAGAAAGCAGTCTGTAGTTGATAAGCTTACTGCCTTTGCAAGAGCAAAGCACATTTTGTAGTGGCTGCATGTGTGGATAGAGTCTAGAAGCTTTCTTATGTTCAGCCTGCTTAAAATCACAGTTAAAAAAAAAGATTAAAAATAAGATTAAAAAATAATTTTAAACAATGTTTTAAAGAGAGTTCAAAAGCAGTTGAAGATATTGGATAATTCTGTTTCTTAGGAGTACAAGTCAAGACCTTATAAAGGGGGACTGTTTTTCAAGAAGGAATGCTCAGGTTCTTCTGGAAACCATGTCCTTTTAAATTGCCATCTCAGTTACACTCAGTCTGGTTTTGGTCCTTTGTAATAGGATGTGGAACCACCAGAGGAAGTTGCAGCCACTTGTGCACAATAAAAGTGTTACCTAATGAGCAGGAGTGGCGCAACCACCATTTTTTCCTTGCAAAATGAACTGGATACTCTTGTGGTTATTTTTGGTTCCCAAAACTCATAAGCAGAGGTCGTCCTACACATTCCCTTCTAATTAATAAGTTCTCCCTTATTAAAAAACCTAAAGAATGTTGTAGCTGTTTAATAGTGAGAAAATTTGTCTCCTGTACATGAAGGTTATTGAATGACTTTCTGCCGTCGCCTTAAGTAAAGGCTCAAAAGGTTGGTGACAATACTTTCTATCCATGCTCTTGGTTGCATCATTGAGGAGGAAACTCTGATGCCAGGGTCAGACATTTCTTTGAAGTGGACATGTTCAACCCCACATCCTAACTCTTTTGACACAGAAAGGTGAAAATTTGGAAGTTTCATCAATATGTATGGCATCAACTATTTCAGGCAGCTAGTGTGACAAATGAACCTTGCTTCTCCTTTCTCAAGGATTGTTTCAGACTCCTCCATGAACCACTAATCCATCAGGAAAAAAGGATACAGTTCTTCTGGTCTGCTTTGTTGAGTTCATGCAACTAAGCTGATGCAAAGGAGGTGTTGGGATATGTACCCTGAATGAGGGAAACTGGGGGGAGAGAAGCTGGATCATAGCTGGAAGAAATAGGGGATGGGAGCAGCAGTAATGTGAGATTGCTTCAGCTCCTTCTGAAGTTGCAGCCTGACATCTTAGAATTTCACAGCCTTGCTGTAGTTTTCACTGGCAGCCTTAGAGCTTCCCTCTATCTTCTGTGTATACTTCTGCTTGTTTTGTTCCTCCTGCCAAGGCAAAATGTACTTGTATGTATCAACACAAACTTTAGGATATTAGGAAAGATTAGGAAAGAGTCTGCATTTACACACACATCCTTGCTTAATGCAATGGTTCATCTGATTACTACAGTTTTGTAAAAAATAATGAAGGATTTTGAAGGCCTCTGCATTGCCTAGATATTTTCAAAGGAATTCATAGTTGTAATTAGTGTTGTCTTCTTTCAGAAAAGTGAGCTGCTTGAATCACGTTTCCTTTTATTGTTTTGAATTAAAAGGTAAACCTAAAACTGTGGGTTTGTTTGTTTTGTTGATTTTTTACTGCCGAGCACCATTTGAATTACCAATGATACTTAAGGTTAGCACTTTCTGTCTGCTGAGGACTTGTGCAAGACTTGTGCAAATCTTAAAGCATGGACATACTATTTAAATGAAGCTATCTGACATGTAGGTCTGTTGTTGGTTTGCAGCTTGAATGTAACCCTGAGCCTTGATTCTTTAAGCAATGTATAACTTTTGGGAGACTAGAGTATTTTGGGGATACAAGGAACAAAGGTCTTTGAATTTATTTCAGTACTACATTTATTTTAATATGATTGCACATCTAGCCATGTTGACCTAAATATATGTTGACAAAGCACTGATTGAAAGTCTTGCTACACCTCTTTGCTGCTGTGATATGTGGTTCATTGCATGAGAGTACACATATATTTCTCTGTATCTTTACAGAAAATTTTGGCAGGGGTAGATGATCTGCAGCAAGTGAAGGCCCTAGAGATGCAAGTAGACACCAGAGAGATCAGCTTGGGGAACTTTGGTAAGAAAACACTTTATTTTCTGCTCACCATCTTGAATTTTCCTCTACGGAGTCTTGACTGGGGACTCGCTAACCAACAGCTGGTGAGAAGTCCTGTCCCTCTCAAGGATCTCCCTGGTGTACCTCACACTCTTTGGTCTCTGTCTTCTTGTGGGAGGCTCTGAATAGGACTGGAAACTCTGGCAATGGGATGAGTGACATGACTTCTGTCTAGAGCTAATTAGTTTGAACAAATTTTTCTTGTATGATATGATAGACCCTAAATGAGCATTTACTCTTGTCTCTAGCAAAACAGGAGCCAAAGGTCAGCTTCTCTCCACTGTAAGATTTCCCTGTGACTGAGGAATTGCCCATGGTATCAGTGGCTTATGCTTCCAGCAGCCTGTCTTTGCACCCTGTGCAGCCTCACTGAGCTGTGCTGGAAAAGGAGCTGGAGGCAGATCCTGTAGAGACATCATTTTGATGAGCCCCAAACAGCCTTAACACTTGTCATTTGTTTTTATGTCATCATCACTGAACCACAGAAGTGAGAACTACCAAAGGAATTCCCTCTGTAGCAGAGTTAACACTGAGAATATAAAGACTTGTGGTTTTTTTCCAGTACTAGAGTCATTTTCTGTCATGTGGATTCCTACCACACCCAAGTCCATCTTCTGCTACATTGAGGCTGAATAACTACTGTAGGGTAATATTTTCTGTGCTAAAAAGGAGTCATGTCACCAAAACTGTGTACTGGTGTTTTCAGTCAAGCAGTTAAATTTTCATATGCAAATTACTATAATGCAACAGCTGATTAGCTTTAATGGGTCTTTTGGTGTCTATTTGTGAAGAATGGTTGAGCAAGAACAGTGAAGGGGGCTTTTGCTTTGGGTATATAGCCCCTTTGTATTGGTTATTCTCTTTATTTCATTAATAAGTCTCTTTCTCATAGGGACTTGATCATTTAAGGTAAGTTACATCTGTTTCTTTCAGAGATCATAATCTATTCAATCATGTTTCCTCCAGCTGATAAGGAAATCTCATTATGCCATTTCTATAATGCTCAAAAGTGGTGCTTCCATTCCTATGCCATTTTACATTAGCTGTGACAGGCTAGCAAAATGTTTCACCTTCATCACTCTCTACTTCCCTTTCCTTTCCATTACTGGAATAAATCCTTTTCTCCTCCCCATGGTTAGGCTTTTGCAACCTTTAGAGAATATGAATTACAGAACACTATGTCTATGATGCAAATAATTTCCATCTTGTTTATCTCCCACTGTTCACACCAAGAGCTGGCCCTTGAGGGCCATAAAAACCAGCACCTGTAGGTCCCCACTGTTTTTGAGAATAATAGAACATCAAGACCATTCTGAATGTCCTTCTTTTTTTTTTTTTTTAAGATGCATTTCTGAGTTTTCTTCCTGGGAAAATCTCATTGCAAATGTCAGCAGGTGGCTAGAGCAGACAGTTTGCTTCAGTTTCTTTCAATTTTTTTCCATTTTTTTCACATGGCAGATGATTTTTAAGCACATGGAGTAAGGTCTATATTTTTAGGAGTTTTGCAGAGCAGTTTACAGCTCCGCCATGAACAGTGCAAGCAAGACTGCTGTTGAAGGTGTTGGGCTCATTGCCTGCTCCCTGCTGGCTGTCTGTGCTGCCAACCTGGTCTCTGGTCACAGGGGTCTGGAGAGACAGCCTGAGGAAAAGAGTAGGGTAAGAACCAGACCAGCCGGAATGACAGAAGTTCCAGTGTGACAAGATGTAAAATTTTTCCCCTATTAGGACAGTCAAGCAGTAGGAGTATCCATAGAGGTTTGGAGACTTCATCCTGGTAAGTTTTTAAGTGGGTGAAGACCTGAGCATCCCTGGTCTGATCTCACAGACAGCCTGGCTCTGAGCAGGATGCTGGGCTTGAGACCTCCAACTGTCCCCTCCAGTCTGGACTACTCTGTAATTTGGTGTTTCTTTTGTACTTCAAAGCCCGCTAATAAGCCTTCTTTATACACATATTAAACCACTTCACCTTGCTCTCATTGTATTCCTCAGTTGTGAAAGGTGGGTAAGAGCATCTTTACTATCAGCAAATTATTTGGATGATCAGTCCACACTCAATAAACAGTATTGTTTTGACTGATTTTATGTGTAAAGATAAAATAGGCCATGTAAGCTCTTAATGGCTAGGTGAAAGTATTAAAAGCTATGAGACTGCACATAACTCTGGGTCACCTGAAACCTTGAAGCACTCAAATCCCAATTTTACACCACAGTTTTCATTTGAGAAACATTTCAAGGTTCACAGCCTGTGTTACAGACTGTAACACAAGCAGTCAGGACCTAAAGATTTTCACAGTGATTTAAAACTTTTTGCTTGATGTTTTTCTTGAGACCATTCCACTTTGGGATGTGCTAAACTTTAAAGCACCATCCTGTTAATCTTGCCCAATTTGTCAGGTCTGCCTCTACAAAATGGCATGACGTGGTGGGGAGGAAGAGTTACTTTCCTTAGGGACAAGGTCTGGGCTACAACATGGAAAGACTGATACTGAAATATTTTCATGTGATCAGTTTTAAAATTAAGGAAAGACTTCATGCCAGAGCTTAAACCTGAATCTTTGCAGGGCTTGGGGTAGTTGCTGAATTCTCTAGCTATTTTCAGTGCACCTTGCTGAGTGACAGATAAACACTGAATGCTCTGACAAGCCTTGTATCCAGCTTTGCATATCTTGGAGTTGATTTCTGACCTCTTCAGCTGCATGTAGACCTCAGTTCATATTCAAACAGAGGGACCGTTTCCTTTTCATTAACTTATCCCTTCAGTTTTGATTGCTGACAGGTATGGAATTGCATTCATGACCGGCTCATAGAAATTCCTGTTAAAAATAATGGTGGGATAGAGTAATTTAAAACACTACATAGTCCTCTTATTTCTAAGTAATTTTAATAGCTCCAAATCAAGTTACCCACAGTGCTGTTCGCTGGTCCTTATTGAATTGTTGCCTGCTGGTGGCCAGACTAAGTTGATTACGTGTCTGGAGATTGCCACTTCCCTTGTAGGCATTTTATCAAGGCAAAGCTCTGCCAAGGGTTCAGGAGTAGCCATGTGCTATTTCTCACTCAGGGTCATCATCTCTCTTTCCTCTTGCTCTGGTTGTTGGCATTCCTGGTGCAGAGCCAGGACACCTTTGCTGGCAGCCAGTATGGCAGCAGCAGGTGCTTGCATGGCCAGGGAGCTGCACAGAGGCTGGAGCAGCAAGTCTGGCCTGGGTGTTCCTGCCCAGGATGGTCTTGGCTTAGCTGGTACTGATGAATTCGCTGAGCAGTGCTTGGCCAAGCCCCACAGCAGGGCTTGGGCAGGGTCTCCAGGAGTCACATGTACTGGGACAGTGTCCTTATGTTAAACCCTGCACTGATGTGTTTTCTGTGAGATCCCTGTCTCAGGTAGCTTGACTGCAGCTGCCTTGGGTTTGCCTGGAAGGGCTGTGGTCTCCCCTCCACTTTTGTTGCCCAGTTCATCCCAGAAAGGTGCAAAAAAAAGTGTTTGTAGAAATAACATCAAAGAGATGTAGCTTTCTTGGTCAAATACAGCTCAAGTGAACTAAATAGACTGTTTAATTTGCATATCAGGTTGCTCTTGCTAGAAAGGTACAGTCTGTTTTCATATGCCTGTTTTGTGTTGTAGGGTCAACAAAGCACACTGATTGTCTGATACCAATGCAAGCATTTGTCAGTAATTTCTTTTGGGTTTTTTCAGTACCCAGTATTCCAAAAGACACAACAAGTCAAGTCACGATGATTTTTTTGTTAACAATAGAAAAACAAAGATGTATGATGCTACCTAAAGAATACTTCATAATGTAAACAAGTGTTAGAAATAGAAGTGTTGTAACTTGTAGAATATAATAGAACTGGCGTTTTGGCTGCTTTCTCTTTACTCCTAGTCAGTTTTCTAAGTGTCACCTGCTGTAGCAAGGCACCTTAGAAAGACATTTACGTTGCTACCCTGCTTATGAAGTGCAGCACTTCAGACAGTGTTGTTGAGTGTGTGTGTCTATCACATTTAAACAACTAACTTGCCCTATGATTTCTTTCTGCCCTTCATTTAGTTTTGTTCCACTGGTAGAGTAGAATAGTTTAACACTAGTACATTGTTGGTGGTTAGTAATTTCAGAGCCATGTAACAAAACCGGTCTTTAATGAAAGGGAATCGTAGACAGATGAGATAACACTGCTCATCCATTCTGAATTCTCAGCCTTGTCCTGCAATCATCAGCATTTTTGTGGACCAGTCTTCTTTTTAAAAATCAAAGTTATACAAAGGAAGGCAGTTTCAGGATAAGGAATATACTGCCTGTACTTCTAAAATTAATATTAGAAGTTAAAGTACTGTTGCACTTTAGAGTATTTTTATATGTTATTATCATGTGTCCTTGCTCTGAGGAAAGATGCCATGAGGGTTAAAATTAAGAAAATTAGAAATACACTGTTACATTGGGATAAGTATCTTGCCACCTTCATTTTACAGTTTTCTCTTCCTAATTTAATCTTCCAGCCTCTAATCTATTTATAAGGATTTGGGACTCTAAAACCCAGCAAAATCAATGGAACAGTGAATTCTTAGCACCAAAGAACAATTACATATCGATATGAAACTTGAAGGAGGGAAGAACCTGCAGACTTGCAGGAATACATTGCAGAATATTGCTGGCAGAATTTTGCACTGCCACGCATTGTATGCTTCTATTTCAAGCTAATAAACCACACATTAAAGTGTAACACTTCACAGGTTCCCAGGGATAGATTGTGCCAAAGTGCAAAAAATATCTGAGATGGAGGATCAAGTTACAATTATGAAATAACCAAATGTGAAAATTGTATTATCAGCCTGTCACTTGACCTCTTTGGATCCTTTAATAGTTGCTTCTTCCCTGAACCAACCCTAAATGCATTCAGTGGGAAGCTTTTTCTTGGGCAAGTCTATCAATTTCTTCTTGACTCCTCATTCAAACCTGCTGAACACTAGTCCTTAAAACTCCTTTGCTTTGTAATGCTTTGCAACAGCCTTTCCTTGGTAACCCTTTTACCTCTCCGGCTGAATCCATGGCAAGGCTATTGCCCACTTTAGAGCTGGGACTGGGGAGACTCCTGCATCCCTCTCATTTTTCTCTTTAACACTTTGGAGGATGTCATTTAAACTCTCTATCCTTGTCAGAAACAGGATAGAAATATTTTGGAGTCTAGTTTTATTTTTTGGGGGGGAAGGGAATTTTTTAAGGCATGATTTATATCTGAGGGAGTCTTTGCTCAGTAGCTAGTATGACTGCTGTAATTAGCAGAAATCCTAATATTTCCTCTGCCAGGACTCCGAATTATTTTGTTGCCATATATACATATAAATGTATAAAACTTGTTTGACATGAGAAAGCGTACCCAGCAGGATGAGGATTGTGTGTTCTAATTTGTTCTCCAAATTTTGTGGATTGTGGAAAATGATTAAAAAACAAGGCTAAAAAAATTGTGTAGTGTGTTTTGAATTTTTTGTATTTTCACAAGTGCTTTGCACAGACATGAACTGAAGTACTTACAGTACAGCATGAAGATCAATATGTGCATTATAATCACTCCAAAATAACATGAGATGTAGATAATGCTTCTATTAAAACATGATTTATTAATGTTTTTGCCATAAATGCTCTCATTCTGTTTGGGGAATGAACAACATGGTCTCCTTTGTTTGCTTTTGAGATCCCACTCCCCTTTCTTTTTTTTTTTTATCCTTTGCAAACCACTCAAATGGTGTCCTTCTGGACATTGGTAAATCACCCTTGTCAGACAGTGATTACTCAGAGAACTCATAAAAATATTTGCTGAGAACACATTTTAATGTTTCAGCAATGATCCAATTTGTCTAAAATTGATATTACTTCTACATGGTTGCATGTTATACTGGAGGATGCTCACCAGCCTTGAGTAAACTCTGCTAGTTGGAATGGGTAAACATTTGCCATTGTCCATAAGAAATGGCTGAGACTTGAGCTTATATCTAAATTATCCTGTAGCTCAGAAGGATTTGGTGTATGATTTTGGTTCAGCAATACCTTTAGAGTGAACCAAAAAGGCAAATGTCTCTCAGGAATAAGGAAAAAAAGGCATTAATTAAAGTAATAACAACAGAATACTGAGGGTTTTATAGGTATGAAACTTGTACAATACAATGGTAAACAATTGATCGTATCCAGAAAATTAAAAGGAGAAAGCAATGCTTTGCAAAACGTAGCATTTGGGGGACCAGTGAACTATAAAATATGATGTTGTGATATGGAACATTATGTGTTTGCTGTTTGACTCGAAGTTGTATTTTGAAGAAGTGTTACTTGGCTGTGTATGCAGTAAGTCCACCACTGCTTGCCATTAAATAGGTCACGGAATGCTATACTTTAAAGTATCCCTTAGCTCTGCAAAGTATCACTCAGTTAAAAGTCAATCAGGATGGGGAATCAGACCAAAGAAAACAGACACCCATCAAGCCAGTTTCTTTTGTCTGTCTGGCAAGGTGCCATATCAGAATTTCCAGAGAGGGGTTCAAAAATTGTAATTGGATTACCATGCAGACAATACGTATGTGTTTCAAAAATGCAAAGGATGAAATATTTTTTGAGTGAAATAATCTCATTGATTTTCTTAGAAGTCCAGCACAGGCCTGACAGAAACAGCTAAGAAATGCATGTAAAATTAGATGCTTCAACTTGTAATTGTCATAAATTTCCTTTAATTCCAGGTCTGCAAAGTGATTCTTTATTCTGTTCCCACAGGTGTGCATCTGCCTAATCTGAGAGAACTGAAGTTGAACAATAGCTTGCTTGCATCTGTAAGGTAAGAAACGAATGATTCTATGAAATAAATATAAAGAATAACAGCCCTCAATTTTATTTAAGTGATAAAATCTTCATTTGTCTGCTTTCATTCCTTCCATTTCTCCATGCTATGATAATGGATTAGGTCATGAATATACGCTCCACTGCCCCAGAAGTTTAAGGACAGGACCTGATGTGGAATAAATCAGTGTAGCTGCAATGGTTCCAATGAATTAACCCTAGTTTGCCACCAGAGAAGTTCCTGCTGTGCTGAAGTCCATGGAAATTCATTGCACATTTGAAGGGAGCTAAAAATTCCCCCCTTATCTATGTCTAGGTGCTTGGATTTTAGTGTTTCAGCCTTTGGGCTTTTACTGTGCACAGTAGCCTGTTCTGTACAGGTCAGACCAGTTCGTCAGCTGATGAAAATCACTTTGGCTTTACTGAAGTCAATGGAATCAGGTTTATGAGAGCTGCTCTGAAGCCTGCATGTCCCTGGCTCGCTGAGCTGCATGAAAACATCACGTTTTCTCCCAGACAGCTGGGGGGAATTGGTTGGTTGGAAAGGTAGAAGTGAAAAGCATTACAATGAGGAGGCAGAGCTGTCTTCTCACTCCTGTGCTGATATCTGTGTTACCCTTGCTAATTAATGCAAAGTGGAAAAATACAGTTCCTATCAGAGAAGGGCTGTGTAAAAGGCCCTGTTTTAAACAGAACTGCTCTCTAGCTTTGTATGGCATTCTGCTAAACTCATGGGGGAAAAAGTAGTAGGTTTGTGAATTCTTGTTAAAGAGAACATGTTCCCTTATAAGAAATGGCAATAAATTCTTCTCAGTCTCTAAAGTATCTAAAGAACTTCAGTTGCTACACTTTGATCTTATTTTCCCTTGTTCTGGTGTTTCCTTGTGTTTCTGAAACATTTCCCTTGTTTTTCTCACCTTCTAATCTGTAACATGTAAAAGTAGTGATTCTACATTGCTGCAATTATCTTAATAGCAGCCAACCATTGTCATAAGCATGAAATTGCTCCATTATTGCAGAGGAGGAGTAACTAGTGGGTGAAAAAAAATTTAAATTTTGACAATATTAAGAGATATTTTATTATATTGAAAAGAAAAACAAACCTGAAGTGTTTTTTAGTTTGATCAAAACTCCATATGTTCTTAAAATATGTCAGTGGAAAACCTTTTGCTCAGTTCTGTTGGTATTGAATATAAGAATGAAGTTCAGAAAAACTAAACTGCTTGACTCGTGGTTTTAGCAGGATTTTGCACCTCAGTATTCTGAGACTCCAATTTCTGTTGTGAAAAGTTCTGGCAAACCATTTTCTTTGACCTGACACCTTTGTGGTCCTTGATGCAGGGAATGCTTGGTCTCGAGTTTTGATTTGATCTACTCTAATGTAAATATATTTGGGCTTAGATATTAAGTATAATATTGTGATGATTCCCAGGCACTCCAGCCCCAGGAGAAGCTACCTGCTCCTCCTTCTGTGTGCCAGTTAAATGCAATTGTCACAGAATAGGTAAAGGAAGAAGATGGTTTTAGCTCTCCCAGGCATGAACTCAGTCTGTATAGTTACAGCAGTTGCTTTCCTTTATTAATTCCCATCTTTGACAATCTGTCATTGATAAACACAGATCATTTAAGGGCATATCCCATGCAAGCACAGCCTTGTACTTGAATTTCATTTTTTGATATCTGCGTCATGTCAATTTAATGCCCATTAGAGCGACATTGCTGCCACAGCAGTAGTGCTGCATGCTAGACCTAATGTAACATGGCTGCTCCCATTCTAGAGGCTGCTGCCATTTACTCCAAAATTCAGAATCTTATTTCTGAATTAATCTTGTTGATATTTGAATTCTGTCCAAAAAGTTATTAGTTTGTTTTATTCAACCAGACCCTTGCAAATGAGGCTTTTGAGGATGACAGAAAAAATGCTCTTCCTTCTTACTGAAAGTAATTCCCAGAGATTTTGCCGATTTATTGTGGTTGTAATATGAAAATGAGCAGCAGATGATGAAGAACGTCTTGTAAGGACTGACTGGAAGATTGATTGGTTTGTTTAGTGAAAAGAAGGCAAGGACAGAAAAGCAGAAAAAGATAGAGAGGGTTTTGTATATACTTGGGATGCTAAAAGCAGACATTCTTTTAATTCTATTTTATATGATAAAAACATATTCTGGTGAATTATTATGAAGAAAAGGCTGTCAGTGGGCATGTATGAGTGGATAATAAGATGAGAAACTTTGCATTTTGTCACTTTATTTTTGTTTCATTTTGTCTGGCAGAGTGGGATTACCTAATTGTTTTGGGATGAAATGGAATTAAAACTTTTTTTTTTCATATTGAAAATGGAAGAAGAATTGACTTGGTAGATGTCAAAATGAAGGTTTATGATCCTGACTTTAGTTACTGATTTTTTTTTGAGGCATTTATTCTGTCAACCTCACATAGGAAACTCAGGTTGTGAGGATGCTGAGGTGTGCATTGCCATGTACTGTTCAATGGAAATCAAAGGAATCAATGTTCTGGCAGTGAGGAATCAAGATGTTCTTGTATTACAGTTTCCTGTGGGAGAGCAAAGCTCACTAGGTCAGTGAGTTGGGATATTGGCTTCTCCTAGTAGTTCCTCAGGAGGTTCTGATCCCTTTGATGGGGAATGTGGTTGAGCTACTTCAGTTGTAAATTCTCCAATCCTCCTAAAGCTTGCATTACTTTTAAATACTTGAAACTTTGAAAGGATATCATTATCTACTATTTAATTTAATCCAAAAGAAAATATATCCAAATTTATTTGCAGATAATCAATCTTGGCGATTGAAAGGGGATTTCTTGGCTGTTTCTGGGTTTTCGTTTTCTACTGGCCCTTTGCTAAAGGGAACAGCTCTGGAGAATCCAGTGTACTATGAAAAGAAAATAGTTCATATTGTTGCTGATTTTCTAAATCACAATAATTTCATTATGTCTTTGTTTGGTGACCTTCACCCATTTGCTAGCAACTGAGAAATTCTAGATTTATGAACTGATAATTGAGGATGA